>OY740721.1:15029991-15326363 GCA_963513945.1 Hydrotaea diabolus | reverse complement strand
GTCAGTCCTGTATGCGTCAGTTATGTTGTAGTCTTTATGAGTTTTGCAGCGGTCACCTCCATCCCTACTTCAAACAGAACAAAGTTTACGTGGATTAGAGTTAGGGTATCTATCATATTCCGATTAAATTCCTAGTATTTCGGCTGCGGCTGCAGCTAGAATGAGAAGTAGTGCCTAACAGCAACTTGTAGTTACAAAATAACTTGAATGTTGCAATACTCAAATTCTCATTATATTTGTTAAAAAAATTTAACCTTTCTTTTACTAGTTATATATCCATCTAACTCACACTTCTGTTTTTAAATTGACCGATAACTTCATTTCTTATAAAAATACCTGCAATAACTATAGCATTTTATAGTTCCAATAAAGACGACTACACAGATGGTTTATTATTATTATTTTAATTTAAAAATTTTAAATATTAAAAAAATCCTGAGTTTAAAGGATACGAAAACTCATAAAGACTATAACATAACTGACGCATACAGGACTGACGCATTCAAAGGACGCAGACACAATATAAGTAGTGATGAAAATCTTTTAAATGATTTTACACCTAACGAAACTCTTCAACATGCAATAAAACAATTTAATGAAGGTGTATTTTCCATATTCAAGATTCCTTTGAATGATGATCAGGATAGTTTACTAAGCGGATAAGAGCATAAGCAACATTTACCTTCAGATGTATTTTACAGTCCTTATAATTTAATAAATAAATTTAATATTTTCTGTTGTTATTTTAGCATTTTAGGGTTCTTGCCATATAAACTCTTTGGTAATCTTAAATAAAAATTAAAACATTTTTTTTCTTTTATATGAAAAACTTATTTCGTCTTAAATAATATCTAAAATTCTTAAAAATATGTTCCTATATATATAAATATTTTATATAAATTATTTAACGCACATTTATATCTGGCATCACTACTAATATCAAGAGGGCAAGATGTATGATAATTTAAAAATTCCTCAAATTTATTTTGTATTCAAGATTTAAGACATTTGACTGAACATACTTTTCCAAAAAATCCTTCTTTCCTTTTCCAACAACAAAGATATATTTTTTAGCTATTTAGGGGTGACCAAATACCAAATACGTGACCTGCATAAAAGCCAACTGCTTTATATATATATATATATATATATATATATATATATATATATATATATATATATATATATATATATATATATATAATCCAAAAAATCCTTCTTTCCTTTTCTAACAACAAAGATATATTGTTTAGCTATTTAGGGGTGACCAAATATCACCAACACTACAATAGCCGATAGTTCCATCATTCCATACTTACCCATTCACATGTTTTCTGCAGAATGAGTTTTCTTCCGTCCTTCTCTTGTAAGTTTTCTGCCTTCAAACCCCTTGAATGAGTAATAGTTAGTACAAATGACGTGACCGGCATAAAAGCCAACTGCTTATATATATATATATATATATATATATATATATATATATATATATATATATATATATATATATATATATATATATATATATATATATATATATATATATATATATATATATATATATATAATATATATATATAATATATATATATATATATATATATATATATATATATATATATATATATATATATATATATATATATATATATATATATATATATATATATATAATATATATATATATATATATATATATATATATATATATATATATTTATATATATATATATATATATATATATATATATATATATATATATATATATATATATATATATATATATATATATATATAATATATATATATATATATATATATATATATATATATATATATACACTAGAGCCCCGACTTGCGTCGTCCCGATTTGCGTCGTTTCAAGTTGCGTCGCTTTTTCAAAACTGGAAAAATTCGATTTGCGTCGTTGCAATTTTAAGTTGCGTCGGTCCGAGCTGCATTGTAGATTACCATTTTTTGCATTAGCAGTGCCTGATTTAGCATCTTTTCTGTCTTTTAGCATTTTTACAACTTCTGACAACACTGATCGTCACCAGTACGCATAGAATTATAACAACAAGATGAGACTTTGCTCTCTTTAAAAATTGTATTTTTTCCAGAGGGCTCTGGGTGTCATGACAGAAAAAAATTCCCTTGTTTCTCTTATTCTTTCCTAAATCTAAATTAAATACAAAAAATAGTTAAAATTGTGTGGTATTTCATGAAGAATTGAATACTCTATCTGAACTGACCATTTTATATTCGTTTTTTGTGTAACTTTCAATGTTATAAGCAAAAGAGAATTATTGATTGAGTGAAACGATATGTACTTTGAGTAGATCCATCCGTACTTTCAAAGACTTAAAGTCAATAAGACTGAGCATATGGGAAAATAAAAACGTTTGCAATAGGTGTCATTACTGCATTATTGGAAATTTTGGAATATTTCCCTTTGAAAATTCAAATATCAGATATTTTGGCCATCTATGTTTTAGTTTCATTCGTGTCATGCTTAGTCTTTATGAATTTAAGGTCTTTGGTACTTTTAGCTGCATACG
This sequence comes from Hydrotaea diabolus, assembly GCA_963513945.1. Classification (NCBI taxonomy): domain Eukaryota; kingdom Metazoa; phylum Arthropoda; class Insecta; order Diptera; family Muscidae; genus Hydrotaea; species Hydrotaea diabolus. The sequence continues at coordinate 15,323,807 of OY740721.1, read as the reverse complement.
ACATCTCTTGTATAATGTGTGAAGCTAGGAAATTCCATCTTGTTGTTATCTCTCTATGCTGTACGTTAAAAAGTTTTCAAATTGCGTGAAATAAGGGGAATTCCCTTTTCTTTGTTATATGTATAAGTGGAGCTAAGAACACCTGTCTGGTTGTGGTAAGAATTTAGTGTGTGATTCGCCAGAGTACATTAAGGACGTAAAAATGAGTCAAAATAAAAGAAAAGTAATAAGTTTGGAATTAAAACTGGACGTAATAAAACGTTTTAAATCGGGAGAAAAGGCTGTTAATATAGGAAGAGCTCTTGGACTAGCACCTACAACAGTAAGAACAATTTGCAACAGAGACAATGATAAAATAAATCAATTAGCTGAAATTGTTACACCACTCCAATCTAAACAAGATACTATAGCAAGAAATCCCTTATTGGTTAAGATGGAGTCCCTTCTTTCAATTTGGATACATGACCAAAACAAGCGAAGAATGCCACTGAGCAAGGACGTAATAAAAAATAAAGCTCTTTCTATTTACTCCGACCTTAAAAAAATACTGCATCTAGTAGTAACAGAAATTCTGATACTTTCGAAGCCAGCAATGGTTGGTTTAACCGCTTTAAAACACGGGCAAATTTACATAATGTGGCATTAAAAGGAGAGTCAGCCAGTGCAGATTCCGCAGCTTCAGAAAAGTTTAAGCTTGAGCTGAAAGCCATAATTGAAAAAGGAGGGTATTCTGCTAAGCAGATTTTGAATGCCGACGAAACAGGTCTCTTTTGGAGACGGTTACCATCAAGAACTTACTTGTCAAAAAATGAGAAAGCATGCCCTGGATTCAAAGCCGCGAAGGATCGGCTAACACTTCTTTTGGGCGGAAACGCAGAAGGCGATTTTAAATTTAAACCTTTTTTAATATACCAATCAGAAAATCCAAGGGCAATGAAAAGTATAAACAAAAGAGACCTCCCGGTACACTGGCGCTCTAATAAAAAGGCTTGGATGACCGCAACCCTGTTTAAAGATTGGTTAGAAAATTGTGCCGTTCCTGAGTTTAAACGCTATTGCTCCTCTCAACAAATTGAGTTCAAAATGCTTTTGTTAGTCGATAACGCACCAGGACATCCAACTTTTTCAGATGACTTATCGGAGCATGTAAAAGTTGTTTTTATGCCGCCCAACACAACATCACTTATTCAACCTATGGACCAGGGTGTAATTTCAAACTTCAAAATGTACTATTTACGCCGAACTTTCCGGCAACTTCTTGATTCAACAGACCAAAATGATAGACTCTCTATGAAAGACTTCTGGAAAAACTACAACATAGTGAAAGCTATTGGAAATATACATTTATCTTGGGAAGAAGTTAAGGCATCCTCCATGAAAGGGAGTTGGCGGCAATTATGGCCAGAACTTATTGATGGAGACGAAGATAATGTCGATGATGTTCCAAACGTTAGTAATGAGTTGGCTAATTTAGCTAGAGAAGCCGAATTTGAAGGAATGGAGGAAGGTGACATTAATGAATTTTTGCTGTCTCACGATGAGGAGCTTGATAATGAAAATTTATTAGCCATTGATATTCAGCATGTTTCAGAAGAAGATGTCATAATAAGTGATGATACAATAGAAGAAAAAAAATTAACAATCGCCAATATTTCCAAAGCTATGCAATTAATTTCCCATGCAATGGATATATTTTCTGAAAACGATCCTGACGAAAACCGTAGCACGGGCGTAGCAGCATCTGTTGATCAAGCCATTGGTTGTTACAAAGAAATATATCAACAAAAAAAATCGTTAAAAATTCAACAAACTTTAGACATTTTTGTTAAAAAAACAGTAAGACCGTCCAATCAAATGGATACAAGTGTTGTTGATTTAGATTTATCATCTGAAGACAGCTCAATGTAAGCTAAATAAATTACAATTTTTAATGCATCTACTTTTTTCGAATATGTATGTACATGTGTAAATGAATTTAATTTTTGTTTTGTTTTTTCTTAATTTATTGTTTTGTTATTTCTTTATAATAATTATAAACATTGGTTGAAGTAAATGAAATAAGTAAAAATGTATTCATACTTGTTTTTTATCAAAAAATAAAATTGTTTGCTTTGTTTTGAACATTTTCCCGAATAAATTAAATTTCAGTGCATTTTGTATATGTATAAAAAAGGTGATTCGATTTGCGTCGTTTCGAGTTGCGTCGCGTTCCTCCGGTCCCCATTAACGACGCAAGTCGGGGCTCTAGTGTATATATATATATATATATATATATATATATATATATATATATATATATATATATATATATATATATATATATATATATATATATATATATATATATATATATATATATATATATATATATATATATATATATATATATATATATATATATATATATATATATATATATATATATATATACATATATATATATATATATATATATATATATATATATAAATATATGCTATTGTCGTTTCTATGACAATACTGAAAATAAACCAATGAGGTCTCAGCTCTATTTACTTTAAACATGTTACAGGAATGTTTCGAAAACAACTCAAGTTTTCACTTTTTAGATATCCCATTATATATGATATCTCTTTAAAGTCCGCTTTTGGTATCATTTAGTTCTCTTATTGACTACACTGTGGAGCAACAAGTTAAAAAAACAGATAAGCAGTTTCAGGATCATGATGTTGTCTTCGAATTTGAATATTCTATAAACCTAAACTTAAAAGTAAAGTGCGAATTTTCGACGACGATGTAATTTAAACCTTTGATATGGTATAAAATAAGAAGAAGCATTTCATTGGAATTTAACGAGAACTATGGATCCATCTAATAACATATAAGGACTGTAATCAGATTCGGTTAGTCCAATTTGAATTTTTCGATTCGTTCAAATTACATAACGATCCACTAATATAGGATATTCAATTAGACTTTCATCATAAGGATGGAAGGTGTCTCCAATGTTTTGAGACTTGGCGTCAAATAACTCGCATTGAAGGCGCTTGCCTCTCTATTACTTTGGGTTAAATTTATTGAAGCGTGGCTTACAAGAGTTTTAATTGTATTTTAGGCACTTGCCTCTCTGTTACTTTGGGTTAAATTCATTGAAGCGTGGCCTATAGGATTTTCAATTGTTTTTTCGGAACCTACCCCTCTCTCTTATTTTGGTTTAAATTCATTGTTACTTGAGACTGTGTGTCTTTTTTTGCAGTTTCTAACTGTTTTCTCGGTACTTGCCTCTGCCTGGGTGCATTGGGTTGAATTCATTGGTACTCTTTGTGTGGCTCAGGAGAGTTTAAATTGTTTTTTGGACAATTTTCCTTTCTTTTTTTGGGTTAAATTCATTGAAGCGTGGCTCAGAAGATTTTTAATTGTTAAAAGTAGTATAAAACTGTTCCTTTTACTTCATGCGAACTTTTAAAATGCTTATTCGGACCTACCCCTCTTTTTTGGTAGGGGTTAAAATCATTGGAGCGTGAAAATGTACTCTTTTTGAGGGGTAAAATTCTGGGGATTTTGTGTGGTTTTGCGGGCGAGTTAAGTGTTTTTTCGACACTCTTCCAAACATTATGTTAAATTCTGGGACCCTGGTACTTTGTATGGATCAGGAGAGTTTTAAATGTTTTTTTTTTTTTAAATTTTTCCTTTCTTATTTTGGGTTAAATTCATTGAAGCGAGGCTCAGAAGAATTTTAATTGTTTTTTCGGCAACTACCCTTTTTTATAAACTGCTTTAATAGCAGCGTGGTTAGGTTGACCCGTTCATTGAATACATCTTTACTCTTGCGCATGCATAATGTTATTCTTTTCGTACAGTGTTTTCTAAATAAGTAATTGTGTGCATACTAATACATACTTTGTGTGTGCGGTTTGTAAGGGATGATTTGGGTTTTGTTGTTGGCTAATTGCATTTCTGCCGTAAGAAATATACCTTAAGTTTGATGTGAAATGATGGTATACAGTCTATCTTCCGAATATCTTCTCATAGAGAATCAAGTCAGTCTGTCCGGCACCAGGCTACTTACACTTGGCATTTGCAGTAATACCAGGATAAGGTTTGGTTGGGTGATAATGTCATCTTTATTTTAATGACTACTCTAAGTTTGTGTTATGAATTTTAAATTTTTGATTTATTTTTAACAAGGTTTCTTGTACTTGTCATTTGGTATACTACCAGTATATATAACAATGTACTTCTAGTAAAACTGTCGTATCCCTTTTTTTGATGTTCTCAATTCTTGATTTCAAGGCATATCAGAATCAACGCGATCTTTCCGGGCTTCTTTTACTTATTAATTGCTGTTCTACCAGGATAACTAACAATGCACCTTTAGTTAAACGACAGATCTAAGGCTCTGCTTTGCATTTTAAATTTTCGATTCGTTTTTTAACAACTGACTTGATTGAATCCATCCGCTTCAGGTTTCAATACGAAAACATTATACCATTGATTTCTTTGTTGAAGATTTGTCTGCAGTGACGCAGAACGGTATATATACCAGCACACCAAAAAACGTACTTGATTTTGTACCTATCTAGGAACAGTCTATTAAAGAATATTATGAACAACCTAAGTCGACGGACGACATGGTGAATCATTATTTTACTTTCAGAAACAAAAGTCCGCTTATGCAATTAAGTGGAGTATTACATATGGCAACGCCTTCAATAAGAGAAGAAGAGCGTGTCGCACCATAATTTGATGATTCCCATTTTGATTCAAGTGGAATGAGGGAGTGTATTACACCCAAGAGAGCACGCTTGACAGAAATTTTTTTTACAGATTTTGCAGCGGTCACCACCATCCCCAATTCAAACAGAACAAAGTTTATGTGGTTTAGAGTTAGGGTACCTATCATTCTATCAAATGCTCAGTACTGCGGGTGCAGATAGAATGAGAAGCAATTTGTAGTTGCAAAATAACTTAAAGGTTGCAATACATTAGATTTCGAATGTGGACAGCGATTTATTTACGACTCCGGTATAACAAACATAACAACTGAATCAACGACTACACAACTTGGACTATTGATCGATATAAAAAAATGTATTTTCATATAGATTAATGGTTAAATACTTGTATATTGCTGTATTTAAGACTCGAACCTATTTTAAATATATAATATTTCCAACATGGGTAAATTATGCATTTAAATTTGAATAATTTTTCTTGTTATTTTTATTCAGGTTGGCTCCTACCTCAAATTCTTATTGTATTTGTTTAAAGAAAATGTAACCTTTCTTTTACTAGTTATATATCCTTCTAAGTCACACTTCTGTTTTTAAACTTAGTCATTTTTTAAATAAATATGGCATTTTATAGTTCCAATAAAGACGACTACAAAGATGGTTTCAAATACTGAACTTTAACCTTCATTTAATAATTTCAATTTTATTAAAAATGCTGAGTTTAAAGGATATGAAAACTCATAAAGACAACAAGTACAACATAACTGACGCAACTTCAAAGTAAGGGGACACTATAGTGTTGACGATCGTTTAAATGATTTTACACACACCGAAACTCTTCAACATGCAAAAAAACAATTTAATGAAGGTGTATTTTCCATATGCAAGATACCTCGGAATGATGATCAGGATACTTTACTATGCAGATAAAAGCTTAAGCAACATTTACCTTCAGATGTATTTTACAGTCCTTATTATTAAATAAATAAATAAATTTAATATTTTCTGTTTTTATTTGACCATATTAGGGCTCTTTCCATTTAACTTTTTGGTAATCTTAAATAAAAATGAAACACTTTTTTCCTTTTTACGAAAAAAATTTTTCGTCTTAAATAATATCTAAAATTCTTAAAAAAATGTTCCTATAAATATAAATATTTTATATAATATATATAGCATATATAGTGTGCAGCCACGAAAATCAATGTCACTTTGCCATTTTGTTAAAAACTTGTCTTCTATTTAAATATAGAAGCAAGAGGTCTTAAGCCGGTTTAATCCCTGTTCAATGTTTAAAAGCAACAGACCGAAATAAAACAAACGAACTAAACATACGTACATGCACGGCACGGCACACAAGTTGACATAGTCAACTAAACTCTTTTTACAACACACACACACACGTTGTAAAAGAAATCTATTGATGGTTCTCGATGTAGAGTCTCTTTAGAGGTGGCAAGAGTGAGTTGTATTTTCGTGGGCAATTGTGTGAAGAAAACTTGAAAAGTAAGGTTTACAACAGTAGTTCTCATTCGTTTGGGAAGAGCCTGGCCTTATAGAGTTCGGTTTTACTTTCAACAATTGCAGCAAGGCTTTCTGAAACGGGTTGTCACGGACCCGAAATCATGATTAAAAGCAGTGTGCAGCCACGAAAATGAATGTCACTTTGCCATTTTGTTAAAAACTTGTCTTCTATTTAAATATAGAAGCAAGAGGTCTTGAGCCGGTTTAATCCCTGTTCAATTTTATATAAATTATTTAATGCACATTTATCGTTGGTATCACTATGAAATGGGCAAGATGTATGATAATTTACAAAACTCCTCAAATTTATTTTGTCTTCAAGATTTAAGACATTTGACTTAGCATACTTTTCCGAAAAATCCTTCTTGCCTTTTCCAACAACAAAGATATATTTTTTAGCTATTTAGGGGTAACAAAATATCACCAAATCTACAATAGCCGATAGTGCCATCATTCCATTCTTACCCATTCACATGTTTTCTGCAGAATGAGTTTTCTCCCGTCCCTCTCTGGTAAGTTCTCTGCCATAGAAAAGGGGTATGAATAAGTAATAATTAGTACAACTGACGTGACCGGCATAAACGCGAACTCTTTTATATATATGCTATTGTCGTTTCTATGACAATACTGAAAATAAACCAATGCGGTCTCAGCTCTATTTACTTTAAACATGTTTCAGGAAAGTTTCGAAAACAACTAAGATTTTCACTTTTTAGATATCCCATTATATATGATTTCTCTTTTATGTCTGCTATCGGTACCATTTAGTTCTCTTATTGAGTACACTATGGAGCAACAAGTTAAAACAACAGATAATCAGTTTCAGAATTATGATATTGTCTTCGAACTTGAATATTTTATAAACCTAAGAGTAAAGTGCGAACTTTCGACGACGATGAAATTTAAACTTTTGATATGGCTTCAAATAAGAAGAAGCATTTCATTGGAATGTAACGAATACTATGGATCCATCGTATAACATATAAAGACTATTTTCCGATTCGGTTAGACCAATTTGAATTTTGCGATTCGTTCAACTTACTAAACGATCCACCAATAGACGATATTAAATAAGACTTTCGTAATAAGGATGGAAGGTGTCTCCTTAATTGTGAGACTTGGCGTAAAATAACCCGCATGGGAGACACTTGCCTCCAGTTCTTTGAGTTATTGTTATTCATTGAAGCGTGGCTCAGAAGATTTATAATTGTTTTTTGGCACTTGCCTCTGTTACTTTGGGTTATATTCATCGAAGCGTGGCTCATAGGATTTTTAATTGTTTTTTTCGTAACCTACCCCTTTCTCTTATTTTGGGTTAAATTCATTGGTACGTGAGTCTGTGTGTCGCTTTTTGCATTTTATGCGAGCGAGGTAAGTGTTTTTTCGGTACTTGCCTTTGCCTTACTTTGGGTTAAATTCATTGGTACTCGTTGTGTGGCGCAGAAGAGTTTAAATTGTTAAAAGTAATATAGAACAGTTTCTTTTACTTCATGCGGACGGTTTAAGTGCTTATTCCGACCTACCCCTCTTTTTGGGAAGGGTTAAAATCATTAGAGCGGGCAAATGTTCACTTTTAAGGTGTTAAATTCTGGGAGCCTTGTACGTTTTGTGGTTTTGCAGTTTAAGTGTTTTTCGGCATCTACCCCTCCTTTTTGAGAGGGGTTAAAATCGTGAAACTGTACTCTTTTTTAAGGGGTGAAATTCTGGCATCCTGGTACTTTGTGTGGTTTTGCAGTTAATGCGGGCGAGTTATGTGTTTTTTCGGCACTTGCATCTTCCTTACATTGTGTTAAATTCTGGGACCCTGGTACTTTGTGTGGATCAGGACAGTTTTGATTGTGTTTTTTTGGCATTTTCCCTTTCTTATTTTGGGCTAAATTCATTGAAGCGTCACTCAGAAGAATTTTAATTGTTTTTTCGGCACTTGCCTCTCTGATACTTTGGGTTATATTCATTGAAGCGTGGCTCAGAAGAGTTTTAATTGTTTTTTCGGCTCTTGCCTCTCTGTTACTTTGGCTTATTTTTATTGAAGCCTGGCTCAGAGGATTTTTTTTTATTGTTTTTTCGAAACCTACCCTTCTTACTTATTTTGCGTTAAATTCACTGATACGTGAAACTGTGTGTTGTTTTTTGCAGTTTATGCTGGACGAGTTAAGTGCTTTTTCGGCACTTCCCTCTCTCTTACTTGGGTTAAATTCATTGGTACACTTTGTGTGGTTCAGGAGAGTTGTAATTGTTCTTTTCCCTTTCTTATTTTGGGTAAAATTCATTGAAGCGAGGCTCAGAAGACTTTTAATTGTTTTTTTTTGGCAATTGCCCCTCCTTTTTTAAAACGTTTTCATAGCAGCGTGGCTAGGTTGACCCGTTTTTTGAATCCATCTTTACTCTTGCGCATACATAATGTTATTCTTTTTGTACAGTGTTTTCCAAAAAAGTAATATTGTGTATATACTAAAACATAATTTGTGTGTGCATTGTGTAAGGGATGATTTTGGTTTTTTTGTTGGCTACTTGAATTTTTAAAATTTTGGGATCCTGTTACTTTGTGTGGTTTTGCGGGCGAGTTAAGTGTTTTTTCGGCACTCTTCCTTACATTATGTTAAATTCTGGGACCCTGGTACTTTGTTTGGATCAAGAGAGTTCGAATTGTTTTTTTTTGACATTTTCCCTTTCTTATATTGGGTTTAATTTATTGAAGCGTGGCTCAGAAGAATTTTAATTGTTTTTTCGGCAACTACCCTTTTTTATAAACTGCTTTAATAGGAGCGTGGTTAGGTTGACCCGTTCATTGAATACATCTTTACTCTTTCGCATACATAATGTTATTCTTTTCGTATAGTGTTTTCTAAATAAGTAATTTTGCGTGCATACTAATACATACTTTGTGTGTGCGGTATGAAAGGGATGATTTGGGTTTTGTTGTTGGCTAATTGAATTTCTGCCGTAAGAAATGTACCTTGAGTTTGAAGTGAAATGATGGTATACAGTCTATCTTCCGAATATCTTCTCATAGAGAATCAAATCAGTCTGTCCGGCACCAGGCTACTTGCACTTGTTATTTGCAGTAATACCAGGATAAGGTTTGGTTGGGTGATAATGTCATCTTTATTTAAATGACTACTCTAGTTTGTGTTATGAATTTTAAATTTTAGATTTATATTTAACAATAAAAAGGTCGTATTATCTTTTTAAGGTTTTCTCAATTCTTGATTTTAATTCATATCAGAATCAACGCTGTCCAGGTTTGTTGTACTTGTCATTTGGTATACTACCAGTATATATAACAATGTACTTCTAGTAAAACTGTCGTATCCCTTTTTTTTGATGTTCTCAATTCTTGATTTCAAGGCATATCAGAATCAACGCGATCTTTCCGGGCTTCTTTTACTTGTTAATTGCTGTACTACCAGGATAACTAACAATCCACCTTTAATTAAGCGACAGATCTAAGGCTCTGCTTTGCATTTTAAATTTTCGATTCGTTTTCTTAACAACTGACTTAATGGAATCCATCCCCTTCTCGTTTCAATACGAAAACATTATACCATTGATTTCTTTGCTTAAAATTTGTCTGCAGTGACGCAGAACGGTATATATACCATCACACCAAAGAACGTACTTGATTTTGTACCTATCCAGGAACAGTCCTTTTAAAGAATATTATGAACAACCTAAGTCGACGGACGACATGGTGAATCATTATTTTACTCTCAGAAACAAAAGTCCGCTTTTGCAATTAGGTGGAGTATTATATATGTCATCGCCTTCAATAAGAGAAAAAGAGTGTGTCAGCACCATAATTTGATGTTTCCCATTTTGATTCACGTGTAATGAGGGAGTGTATTACACCCAAGAGCACGCTTGACAGAATTTTTTTTTACAGATTTGCAGAGGTCACCACCATCCCCAATTCAAACAGAAACAAAGTATATGTGGGTGTAGAGTTAGGGTATCTATCATACTCTTATCAAATGCTCAGTACTGTGGCTGCAGATAGAATGAGAAGCAATTTGTAGTTGCAAAATAACTTGAAGGTTGCAATACATTAGATTTCGAATGTGGACAGCGATTTATTTACGACTCCGGTAAAACAAACATATCAACTGAATCAATGACTACACAAGTTGGACTATTAATCGATATAAAAAAAAATGTTTTTTAATATAGATTAATGGTTAAATACTTGTATATTGCTGTATTTAAGACTCGAACGTATTTTAAATATATAATATTTTCAACCTGGGTAATTTATACATTTAAATTTGAATATTTTTTCTTGTTATTTTTATTCAGGTTGGCTCCTCCCTCAAATTCTTATTGTATTTGTTTAAATAAATGTAACCTTTCTTTTACTAGTTATATATTCATCTAACTCACACTTCTGTTTTTAAACTTAGTCATTTTTTATAGAAATACCTGCAATACATATGGCATTCTATAGTTCCAATAAAGACGACTACAAAGATGGTTTCAAATACTGAACTTTAACCTTCATTTTACTATTTTAATTTTAAAAAAATCCTGAGTTTAAAGGATATGAAAACTCATAAAGACTACAAGTACAACATAACTGACGCAACTTCAAAGTAAGGGGACACTATAGTGTTGACGATCGTTTAAATGATTTTACACCTACCGAAAACTCTTCAACATGCAAAAAAAACAATTAAATGAAGGTGTATTTTCCATATGCAAGATTCCTCGGAATGATGATCAGGATACTTCACTATGCAGATAAAAGCTTAAGCAACATTTACCTTCAGATGTATTTTACAGTCCTTATTATTAAATAAATAAATAAATTTAATATTTTCTGTTTTTATTTGACCATATCAGGGCTCTTTCCATATAAACTTTTTGGTATCTTAAATAAAAATGAAATGAAACTCCTTTATATGAAAAATTATTTCGTCTTAAATAATATCTAAAATTCTTAAAAAATGTTCCTATAAATATAAATATTTTATACAAATTATTTAATGCACATTTATATCTGGTATCACTACTTATATCAAGTGGGCAAGATGTATGATTATTTAAAAATTCCTCAAATATATTTTGTATTCAAGATGTAAGACATTTGACTGAACATACTGTTCCAAAAAATCCTTCTTTTCTTTTCCAACAACAAAGATATATTTTTTAGCTATTTAGGGGTGACAAGTATCCACCAACAATACAATCCATCATTCCAATACTTACCATTCACATGTTTTCTGCAGAATGGTTTAAATAGAGCTGAGACCTCATTGATTTATTTTCAGTATTGTCATAGAAACGACATTAGCATATATATATATATATATATATATATATATATATATATATATATATATATATATATATATATATATATATATATATATATATATATATATATATATATAATATATATATATATATATATGCTAATGTCGTTTCTATGACAATACTGAAAATAAATCAATGAGGGTCTCAGCTCTATTTACTTTAAACACGTTACAGGAATGTTTCGAAAACAACTAAAGTTTTCACTTTTTAGATAAACCATTATATATGATTTCTCTTTAAAGTCGCTTTCGGTATCATTTAGTTCTCTTATTGACTACACTATGGAGCAACAAGTTAAAAAAACAGATAAGCAGTCATGATGTTGTCTTCGAATTGGAATATTCTATAAACCTAAACTTAAAAGTAAAGTGCGAATTTTCGACGACGATGTAATTTAAACCATTGATATGGTTTCAAATAAGAAGAAGCATTTTATTGAATTTAACGCGAACTATGGATCCATCTAATAACATATAAGGACTGTAATCAGATTCGGTTAGTCCAATTTGAATTTTTCGATTCGTTCAACTTACTTAACGATCCACTAATAGAGGATATTCAATTAGACTTTCATCATAAGGATGGAAGGTGTCTCCAAAGTTTTGAGACTTGGCGTCAAATAACCCGCATGGAAGGCACTTACCTCTCTATTACTTTGGGTTGAATTTTATAGAAGCGTGACTTACAAGAGTTTAAATTGTATTTTAGGCACTTGCCTCTCTGTTACTTTGGGTTAAATTCATTGAAGCGTGGCTCATAGGATTTTCAATTGTTTTTTTCGGAACCTATCCCTCTCTCTTATTTTGGGTTAAAATTTATTGCTACTTGAGACTGTGTGTCCTTTTTTGCATTAGTTTATAACTGTTTTTTTCGGCACTTGCCTCTGCCTTACATTGGGTTGAATTCATTGGTACTCTTTGTGTGGCTCAGGAGAGTTTAAATTGTCTTTTTGGACAATTTTCCTTTCATATTTTGGGTTAAACTCATTGAAGCGTGGCTCAGAAGATTTTTAATTGTTACAAGTAGTATAGAACTGTTCCTTTTACTTCATGCGGACTTTTAAAGTGCTTATTCGGACCTACCCCCCTTTTTTTTGGTAGGGGTTAAAATCATTGAAGCGTGGAAATTTACTCTTTTTTGAGGGGTAAAATTCTGGCATCCTGGTACTTTGTGTGGTTTTGCGGGCGAGTTAAGTGTTTTTTCGGCACTCTTCCTAACATTATGGTAAATTCTGGGACCCTATTACTTTGTATGGATCAGGAGAGTTTTAAATGTTTTTGTTTTGACATTTTCCCTTTCTTATTTTGGGTTAAATTCATTGAAGCGTGGCTCAGAAGAAATTTGAATTGTTTGTTTCGGCAACTACCTTTTTTTATAAACTGCTTTAATAGGAGCGTGGTTAGGTTTGCCCGTTCATTGAATACATCTTTACTCTGGCGCATACATAATGTTATTCTTTTCGTTGTGTTTTCTAAATAAGTAATTTTGTGTGCATACTAATACATACTTTGTGTGTGTGGTTTGTAAGTGATGATTTTAGTTTCGTTGTTGGCTAATTGAATTTCTGCCGTAAGAAATATACCTTGAGCTTGATATGAAATGATGGTATACAGTCTATCTTCCGAATATCTTCTCATAGAGAATCAAATCAGTCTGTCCGGCACCAGGCTACTTGCACTTGTCATTTGCAGTAATACCAGGATAAGGTTTGGTTGGGTGATAATGTCATCTTTATTTTAATGACTACTCAAAGTTTGTGTTATGAATTTTAAATTTTTGATTTATTTTTAACAATGGAAAGGTCGTATTATCTTTTTAAGGGTGTTTTCAATTCTTGATTTTAATTCATATCAGAATCAACGATGTCCAGGTTTCTTGTACTTGTCATTTGTATACTACCAGTATATATAACAATGTACTTCTAGTAAAACTGTCGTATCCATTTTTTTGATGTTCCAATTCTTGATTTCAAGGCATATCAGAATTAACGCGATCTTTCCGGGCTTCTTTTACTTGTTAATTGCTGTACTACCAGGATAACTAACAATACACCTTTAGTTAAACGACAGATTTAAGGCTCTGCTTTGCATTTTAAATTTTCGATTCGTTTTTTTAACAACTGACTTAATGGAATCCATCCCCTTCACGTTTAAATACGAAAACATTATACCATTGATTTCTATGCTAAAAATTTGTCTGCAGTGACGCAGAACGGTATATATACCAGCACACCAAAGAACGTACTTGATTTTGTACCTATCCAGGAACAGTCTATTAAAGAATATTATGAACAACCTAAGTCGGCGGACGACATGGTGAATCATTATTTTACTTTCAGAAACAAAAGTCCGCTTATGCAATTAGGTGAAGTATTACATATGGCAACGCCTTCAATAAGAGAAGAAGAGCGTGTCGCACCATAATTTGATGATTCCCATTTTGATTCAAGTGGAATGAGGGAGTGTATTACACCCAAGAGAGCACGCTTGACAGAATTTTTTTTTACAGATTTTGCAGCGGTCACCACCATCCCCAATTCAACCAGAACAAAGTTTATGTGGTTTAGAGTTAGGGTACCTATCATTCTATCAAATGCTCAGTACTGCGGGTGCAGATAGAATGAGAAGCAATTTGTAGTTGCAAAATAACTTGAAGGTTGCAATACATTAGATTTCGAATGTGGACAGCGATTTATTTACGACTCCGGTATAACAAACATAACAACTGAATCAACGACTACACAACTTGGACTATTGATCGATATAAAAACAAATGTATTTTAATATAGATTAATGGTTAAATACTTGTATATAAGACTCGAACCTATTTTAAATATATAATATTTTCAACCTGGGTAAATTATGCATTTAAATTTAAATATTTTTTCTTGTTATTTTTATTCAGGTTGGCTCCTCCCTCAAATTCTTAATGTATTTGTTTAAAGAAAATGTAACCTTTCTTTTACTAGTTTATATATCCATCTAACTCACACTTCTGTTTTAAAACTTAGTCATTTTTTATAGAAATACCGTCAATTAATATGGCATTCTATAGTTTCCAATAAAGACGTCTACAAAGATGGTTTCAAATACTGAACTTTAACCTTCATTTAATTATTTCAATTTTAAAAAAATCTTGAGTTTAAAGGATATGAAAACTCATAAAGACTACAAGTACAACATAACTGACGCAACTTCAAAGTAAGGGGACACCATAGTGTTGACTATCGTTTAAATTATTTTACACCTACCGAAACTCTTCAACATGCAAAAAAACCATTTAATGGAGGTGTATTTTCCATATGCAAGATTCCTCGGAATGATGATCAGGATACTTTACTATGCAGATAAAAGCTTAAGCAACATGTACCTTCAGATGTATTTTACAGTCCATATTATTAAATAAATGATTAAATTTAATATTTTCTGTTTTTATTTGACCATATTAGGGCTCTTTCCATATAAACTTTTTGGTAATCTTAAATAAAAATGAAAACACTTTTTTCCATTATACGAAAAAATTATTTCGTCTTAAATAATATCTAAAATTCTTAAAAAATGTTCCTATAAATATAAATATTTTATATAAATTATTTAATGCACATTTATATCTGGTATCACTACTTATATAAAGTGGGCAAGATGTATGCTAATTTAAAAATTCTCCATATTTATTATATATTCAAGATTTAAGACATTTGACTGAACATACTTTTCTAAAAAATCCTTTTTCCATTCCCAACAACAAAGATATATTTTTTAGCTATTTAGGCGTGACAAAATATCACCAACTGTAGTGGCGCTTGGAGATACTTTTTGTTGTATCTCGCTCTGTTGTTCGTTTGTATGTTTATATTTATGTACGAAACGTTGTTTCAGTTCCTTTATTTCTTAACTGAGGGACTTAAGCTTAGTTAAGAACCATTGCATAATTTCGGGCTCCAAACTAAATCCGAGAATTGGTCTAAACTGGTAGCCTAGTGGAAGTGTTCGTGCTTACTACCCGGAGGTCCGAGGTTCAACTCCTACACCAGGCATCTACGATTTTTTTTTCTTATTTTTTTCCTTTTATGTCTGCTACATTTGCCGTTTGTTGGAGAAAAACAGCGTAAGTTGGTTAAATACCTACTGTGAGGGATTGCATTTGAATTCGAAACTTTCATTCCCTGCTTTCCTACTTTTCCTTTTTCCTATCGAAGAGGTGAATATTAGTGTAGTAGTTGTGTTGCATAGGTGGTAGTTGCATATGGCGGTTGCGTGCAATTGTTTTAGGATGTGTTGGTGTATCTCAGCAGAAGACATATTTGCCTGGAAGCATGAATGTGTATTTGACACTAGTCTAGCAAAACGGTATGCATTTCGGAATCAACCGAGGTTTAAAAAGGGGTAAGAGGGAAGCCATTTTTGCAGTTCTGTTCCAGCATTTTCTTTGTGCACACTTATCTTATTATATCTTCTATTTTGCTGATAAGCCTGTAAAGGTTATAATTTTTTGTGAGGCTCAGTCAAGTTCCTGTAAGTACTTCTTATGAACATTGCTTTTAACTTCTATGCCTTCCTTCGTCCTGAATTTTCAGAGTTCTTGTGTCCTCAAGCTAATTTTATTTGCTAAGATAACATAGGAATACAAAATTCTGGTGGACGGAAGTCGCAAGGTGTGCAAGATTTATTGGGTATTTCAGTTTATTTCCCTTGCAGTGCTGGTTTGTTTTTTTTGTGTGCATCCTGTGATCTCCCGAAAGCTTATTTTAAGAGTAGATATTCACTGGGCTGGAGCAGTGCAATTGGAGGCATTCATTCTCTCTTAGGTTGGTGCCAATGCAAAAAAGGTAATAGAATGCGTTAAATTCTCTTTTGTTTGCCCAAGTTAACGGTGCACCTGTTTTTTTTCTCAGCTTTGGCACCAAGTGTTCCCGATCGTTTGTCCCCGCTTCCTCACCTCTATAACCAACGAGCTAGTATACTGCCCCTAAAAGAAGATAAAAATAATCTGTCTGCCAGCAGTCTGATTTTAGTTCGGGTTTAAAGTGTTCGTACGGGAAGAAAAAGTAAAAGTGGTGATAGTCTGGAAGTGATTCTGTGTTTTATTTTTTCGCTACTTCTGTGTGAAGTCCAAAGGTCTCTTACACAATTTTTTTTGTGCATTAAAAACATCATTTGCCTCATAAAACTTATGCCAAGTCGTGAAGTATACAATACATAGTGCTTTGAAATTTGATATTTAAAGTAATAAGAGAACCAGTGGTATTTAGATTTATTTAAATTTTTCACTTTTTTATTTTAATTCTTTTCGTGTTGTAAAGAGTGAAACCCACGAAAATCGTGTTAGTTTCTGCCAACGTCAACGTTCTCGGAAAAAACCAAAATTCCAAATTTTTAGCAAAATTCAAAATTATAAGAGAAAAAAAGAAACAAATATTACCGAGTTAAGTTAATGTTTTGTGTGCAGTGTCGAGCATCAGGGCAAAATTAATAACGTTGGTTGTTTGGGATAACCTTTATTTAATGATTATCCTCTCTTCGGATTATCTGCGTGGAACGCCTTTCGTCGTGGGATCCTAAGTCAAGTAAGTGCATCAACATTTTATCTATTGTTTTTATTAAATACTGGTAGAGACGTTTGTACTATAGGAACAACTAGAACAATCGTTGTCTCTTGGAGTACACTTGTCCCTGAAACCCCAAATGTGATTGGTTCTCTTGGAATTCGTAATTTTTCTGGGCTAAATTAGTCACAGGAATGACGAATTTCGGGAGGGGGATCAGAAATCATTTGTTTGTTTTTGCCATATAACTTGATGTTCGACCATATTAATTTAACGCTAAAGCACCCTACGTCGACGTAAGTTAGAAACCTTTTTGTTTCTTTGCCTCGGTAGCGCGTACATGCATATTTACACAATAAGAAAAAAAGAAAAAAACAAGAATAAGAGTGAGTTGATCTCACATTACTGCGAATGCTAATATGATTAAAGCCAATAATATTTTCTTCACGTTGGTTTCACTCTAGATATTGTTTCATTCTCTTTATAAATGATTAAATGTTTTTTTAGTATAATTTTTTTTTATTTAAAAAAATTTGATTTTTTTTCTAATTATTTCCATACAATTTATTTAATTATTACTTCTTATATATACGAGTATATCACTGTTTGGTCTAAATGAAATTAATAGACAAAGCCTAATCTACGTGAATATTATCATGTGTCTAAATAAAATGTTAGCTAATGCTGAAATGAACTAAACATCTTCTATGTTTGATTTCTTGTAACCGGAAGTAGAGTAAGGGGAACGTTAAGTGGGTCTACCAACAGAATCTTGAGTGGTCTATGAGTAGACAGGATGGGCGGGCTAGTGTGTGCATTACACCTTGCACAACAACAATTCTTTTTTTTTGCGGATTTGCATTTCAATCTTTCTACTTTCTATTTTCCCCTCGAAGCACGCTAATATACATAAATTTAAATTTTAACTGTATCACAAGGCTGGAAGACGGCAAGATCCTACCCCAACGACGAGCAATAAGGCCGGACATTCTGCGTGCTTCCGCTGTCCTTTCCATCCCTCATGACTGATTCCGTGATCTAAATAGGAATTTGATTTCTTGAAAGAAACCTATCGTTACATGCTACATTAAATGGCGCCCAACGGGGGGCCCGAGCATAGTAAAACTGTCACATTTTTTTGTAAGTTTTTATGTCTCAGTGAGTCATATAAAATATTAAAGCACTACTTGCTCAGCTCCATTTTCTTTCTTTTTTCTAAATTTTTTTATAATTGTTTTCTTTTATTATAGCGTATTTCAATTTCAATGGAATTTATGTTTCAGAAAAAGCAGAAGTGCTACTGAACATAACCGGTTAGTGAAATACGTTACTTCTATTCTAATATTGTAAGGTTATTCGTAGGAATTAGGCTACAATGTGAGTTCAAGTTTTGGAATCTTTGCATCTTAAATTGACTGTTCCAGAACGACCCATAAAGTGTCATCACTAGAAGCAATGTTCATATGTCATCTCTAAGATGTGTCAATTTCGTTTGTTTGACGTTTATTGTAAGCCGCACTTTTGCATTCCTCTTTGTCCTTATTTATTTGTTCGATTGGTGCGTTAAAAAGTGCCGCTAGATTTTAATGTCTTGTAATCGTCAAAGAAGGAGGTGCAAAACTGCGGTGAGTATTTGTGATTTATTGCCATGTATTTTATATTAATATTTTTGTATTCTTGTATAGAAATAAACGCACGCATATATCCATCATAGATATTTTGTTCTAACGCAAGCCTTCTAATTTGACTGCAGCCAGCAACATTCTTTATTTCGCAGTTTTTTTGTATGTTTTTTGTTCGTACAAAATAACTGCTTTTGCTTGTCGCCGTGGTGTTTGTGTGTGTGTTAAATAATTTGAAGACAAAATTATTTAAATTGAAGTTGTTTAATTGTTTGTCGCATGAGAGGAATATAAATGGAAAATATGTTACAACATACTCCTCCCCCACGCCGTAGCCCTCGTTTGCAAAATGATTTAAATAATCTGCCAGTGACATCCGCAGCCAGCGGCACGCATACAACAATCACACAAGCAATAGATGGGAAGCCACACCAAATGAGGAGACGCAGCCAGCGTCCAACGGTTCCAATGAGGGGCATGCCTGCACAAGTGGACTACAAATACCAGTCACACCAACGGTTCCAACGCAGATGTCGATTGATCCTAACAAAGCAACTACACCAGCCATGGCCAATAGTGGACAACAGACACCGACATTAGCCAGGCAGTCATCCGCCATCCTGTCGGATATGCAGAAACAGATTGTCTTATTACAACGTCAACTTACAGCCACTCAAGTGAAACTCAGTGACAGTAACCGTGAGCGCCAAAAGTTATTGTCAGCCGCCCAGAGGAAAGATCAGGTAAGTGACCATAACCTCAATCATAACAGTGCTTCGAAAACAACGCCGCCCGCCATTGACCAATTGCCGCCAACTACATTTGCATCACACCATGTAAGTCAGCCTACAAATACATCGACAACTTATACAGCCGCCATGTCTTGTATGCAAACTGCGCCTGCAGCCAGCAGCGTCGCTACGCCGGCGACGCAAGCAGTGCATGCAACGAATACTCTGTTAACGCTGCCGACGTTTTGTAATACATCTGCCACCATGTCTTATATGCATTCTGCGCCAACTATATTTAACAGCGTCAACATACCGCCGACGCAAACAACAACTCCATTAGATAATTTGTTTGTTTCGCCTGCCACAAATAATTTTATGCCGCCTTTATGGGGAGCAAACCAACAACAGCCTACCGTAAGTGCCTTTTCAAATTCTGCCGTCATGATGCCTCGTAAATTACAAGATTTACCAGAATTTAGTGGTGATCCTGAGGATTGGCCATTATTTTATACAGCGTTTACCCAGTCAACTGCAGCATACGGTTATACAAATTTTGAAAATAATCAACGCTTGCACAAGTGCTTAAAGGGAGATGCCAGAGAAGTCATTAAATCACTACTGATTCACCCTGACAACGTTGATGCCGTCATAGAACAACTCAAATTTAGATTCGGTCGTCCAGAGCAGCTCATCCAGAGCCAACTACGGCAAGTGAGAGAGTTGCCACATGTGTCCGAAAACAATTTAGTGAAGTTAGTGCCTTTTTCCACTAAAGTTAAAAATTTAGCCGTTTTCTTACAATCGGTGAATGGTCAACAACATATTGCAAACCCAACGTTGTTAGAGGAGTTAGTGTCAAAACTCCCAATGAGTAAAAAATTGGATTGGGCCAGAGTTGCCACCAGTATTCAACCATATCCTACAATAATTGATTTTAGCAATTGGCTTAGTGACGTAGCCAACTTAATATGCAGCATTCAAGAAGTAGAGCAAAAAGATCAAAAACGTCGTGTGTTACATACCACAGAAAAACAGCAGCATTGCGCTATCTGTCAAGGCCCTCATAAAATATATGTTTGTGATCGTTTTTTAAATTTAAAAATACAAGATCGATGGAATCAAGTAAAAAAGATTCGTGCTTGTTTTTCCTGTTTGAACATTGGACACACAACCCGAGATTGCCGCAAAAAGAGACCATGTTCAAAGGATGGTTGTCAACGAAAGCATAACAAATTGCTTCATGAGGACACAACCTGTGATCCAACTGCTATTTTTCCATGTCCAGCCAACGAACCTCAACAAAATGTTCTCAGCTGTTCGGCTGGGAATAAAAACAAACTGTTGTTTAGAATTTTGCCTGTCACATTGTATGGAGAAAATTGCCGTATGGATATTTTTGCACTTTTTGATGATGGCTCTTCCATTACAATGTTAGATAGAGACATTGCAGACAAAATTGGTGTTCGTGGTAAAAATAACCCACTTAATATTCAATGGTTTGGTGTAAGGTCAGCTCGTGAGCCTGCTATATCATTTAACATCAAAGTAAGTGGAGTCAACAAAAAGAGTTGCCACCTGCTTAAAAATGTGTATGCCGTTTCTAATTTAAATTTGCCTATGCAGAGTCTGACTCAAGAAGACACTGAAAAGAGTTTTAAAAATTCAACAAATTTGCCTGTAAAACCATATACCAACATTGTGCCGAAATTATTAATTGGATTGGATCATGCATTTTTAGGGTTGCCATCTAGCACCAACACAAGTAATTTGACGGGACCTTATGCTTGTAATACAGAATTGGGATGGTTAGTGTTTGGACCTTGCCACAGTCTACCGCCTGTACAACAATCTTGTCTTTTTGTTAATATTAAACAAAATGATGAACTTCATCAGATGATTGCCGATTATTTTAATATCGAAAGTATGGGTGTAAGAGCAGCTCCTATTGTAGAATGTGACGATGACGTCAGAGCCAAACGAATTTTAAAAGAATCTACAAAAAGAGTTGGTGATCGTTTTCAGACTGGCCTACTATGGAAATATGATGAGGTGAGGTTCCCAAACAGTTATGCCATGGCACTTGGACGCCTCGAAGGTATTGAAAGAAAATTCAAACGGGAGCCAGAGTTCTTTGCAGCCTACAAAGAAGTAATGAGCGGATATATTGATAAAGGATATGTTCGTAAGCTATCCCCCAATGAAATTAAGGTGACCAGCAGTAAAAAATGGTATTTGCCACATTTTGGGGTGACCAACCCTAATAAACCAAAAAAGTTAAGACTTGTTTTCGATGCCGCCGCCAGTATTGATGGCATTTCTCTGAATTCACAACTGCTGAAGGGACCCCAAGATATAGCGTCTCTGCCGTCTACGCTTTATAATTTTCGCCGTGGTCAAATTGCGGTTGGTGCCGATATTCGAGAAATGTTCCATCAAATTTTAGTGCAGCCGTGTGATAGAATTTCACAACGATTTTTATGGAGAAATGGAATCTCAGAAATGCCACCAGATGAATACGAAATGGTCGTTATGACTTTTGGAGCCGCCTGCTCACCTTGTTCAGCTATATATGTAATGAAGACCAATGCCCGAAATCATCACGAGTTCCATCCTAGACCCATTAAATCCATATGCGATCATCATTACATCGATGATTTTGTCGATAGCTTCGATAGTGTGGAAGAAGCTATTAACATATCAAAGCAAGTGAGAGAAATACACAAAAATGGTGGATTTGATTTAAGGGGTTTTATTTCAAACTCCGATGAGGTCACCCTAACACTCGATGGTAGTTCAAAGTTGAAGAAAATTCCTGCCACTGATGCTACAGAAAAGGTGCTGGGTTTATATTGGGAGCCATCTAGTGACAATTTTATGTTTAATCTAAAATTTCATCATGTCGATCAAAATGTAATGTCCGGCCAGCGAAGCCCAACAAAAAGAGAAGTTTTAAGCATCATAATGTCAACTTTCGATCCTCTCGGTTACTTGAGTCATTTTACTGTGGGTGGAAAGTTGATATTACGAGAAATTTGGAGAAGCGATTGCCGATGGGACGAAACAATTCCCATTCCATTGAAAAGTTCATGGGAACGTTGGAGAAGTCAAATAAAAAACATAGCCGACTTTCGAGTACCTCGATTTTATTTTCCTTCTGGGAAGCCAACCTGCCTTCAATTGCATATTTTTGTTGATGCAAGTGAGGAAGCATTTGCCGCCGTTGCCTATTGGAGGTATTCATCAGACGATGGTAAGATTAGCACCAGTTTTATAACGTCTAAAACAAAATGTTCTCCTTTGAAAAGAGTCACAATTCCCCGCTTAGAACTGCAAGCAGCTGTTCTTGGGACACGTTTGAAGCAGAATATTTTAAGTGAGCACAGCCTTTTTCCAGAAAAATGTACACTATGGGGTGACTCTAAATCTGTGCTAAAATGGATTGCCAGCAGTCATAGGCGATATAAGCCATACGTCGCACATCGAATAGCTGAAATACTCTCCACAACCGAAGTTGAAAATTGGAAATGGATATCAACAAAAGATAATGTAGCCGATGAAGCAACGAGGTCATTTAATAATATTGATTTTTCTTCTTCTTCTCGCTGGCTAAATGGACCAGATTTTCTTAAATTGCATGAAGAGGAATGGAGTTCAGCTGGTATTGAAATTTCACATGATGCTGATGATGAAGAAATTCGTCCAAAGGTTTCTTTATTGATTGCGAGTGACAGTATTATAGATTTTAACAGATTTTCATCTCTTTGTCGTATAAAAAGATCATTTGCCTGGGTACTTAGATTTATAAATCATTGCCGCAAAAAGTACAACGAATTGCAGAGCCACGGGCTCACATCATATGAGATTAAAAACTCTGAAAACATTCTATGCCTTTTAGCTCAGAGGGAAGCCTTTCCAGCCGAGCTGAAATTGATCGAAAATGGACAGCCAGTCCAAAAAATCAGCCATTTATTTAACTTAATGCCTTATATTGATGAAGACGGTTTGTTAAGAGTATATGGGAGAATAGATGCAGCCAGCTACTTACCCTATAGCTCAAGAAGGCCAATAATCCTGCCAAAAGATCATCATTTTACAAATTTAGTCGTCATGCATCATCATTGCCAAATGAAGCATCAAAACCACGAAGCCACAATATGTGAAGTGCGCAGGAAATATTGGATACCACAACTTAGAAGCCTACTTAAAAAAGTAGTTTCAAATTGCCATCATTGCAAATTTAAAAATGCCAATCCTAAGCCACCTGTTATGG
This sequence comes from Hydrotaea diabolus, assembly GCA_963513945.1. Classification (NCBI taxonomy): domain Eukaryota; kingdom Metazoa; phylum Arthropoda; class Insecta; order Diptera; family Muscidae; genus Hydrotaea; species Hydrotaea diabolus. Next base: position 15,300,093 of record OY740721.1, on the reverse strand, counting down.
GGCTCCTCCCATTTGATCGCCTGGAGCCTAATATTAATCCTTTTACGTATACTGGCCTGTATTACTTCGGTCCTATAAATGTTTCGATAGGGCGAAGAACCGAGAAGAGATGGGTGGCATTATTCACATGCCTTACGGTGCGAGCAATTCATTTAGAATTGGCCCATTACCTATCAACGGATTCCTGTATAATTGCCATGAGGAACTTCATGAATAGAAGGGGTGTTCTAGTTCGAATCCGGTCTGATAACGGAAAGAATTTTATTGGTGCCAACGAAGAAGCCAAGCGGTTTAGTGAAGTTTTCGACGCTGAGGAAATTCAAAATGAAATGTCAACGAAAGGTATCGATTGGGTATTTTATTGTCCTATCAACCCGTCAGAAGGTGGTATTTGGGAAAGGATGGTGCAATGTGTGAAAAAGGTATTGCGTCATACACTGAAAGAAATTTCACCAAAGGAACATGTATTGCATTCATTATTAATTGAAGCCGAAAACATCGTTAATTCGCGACCATTAACTCATCTGCCTATAAGCCCAGATGAAGAGGAGCCACTTACCTAACCATTTTTTGATTGGAAGAGGAAACATTGCAAATACGCCATCTGTTGAGATGCCTGACGAAAAAATCTTCCGACTAAAAAAACAGTGGCGAGTTGCACGAAGTCTACGAGATAGGTTTTGGAAGCGGTGGATCAACGAGTACTTGCCTACGTTGACTAGAAGAGTGAAATGGTGTGAGCGTACCACTCCAATCAAAGCAGGTGACTTGGTGTTCATCTGCGATTCAAAGGTTCCAAGAAGTCAATGGCGGAGGGGTATGGTCACTTGCGTTTATGCTGGTCGTGATGGTGTGGCGCGAAGAGCTGACGTGAAGACTGCCTCAGGACAGTTCCAACGAGCAGTGTCCAAGTTAGCCGTTCTGGACGTTGAAGATGGTGAAGCTGATCGCTCCACGGAGGCGGGGGTGTTCCAGAACGACCCATAAAGTGTCATCACTAGAAGCAATGTTCATATGTCATCTCTAAGATGTGTCAATTTCGTTTGTTTGACGTTTATTGTAAGCCGCACTTTTGCATTCCTCTTTGTCCTTATTTGTTTGTTCGATTGGTGCGTTAAAAAGTGCCGCTAGATTTTAATGTCTTGTAATCGTCAAAGAAGGAGGTGCAAAACTGCGGTGAGTATTTGTGATTTATTGCCATGTATTTTATATTAATATTTTTGTATTCTTGTATAGAAATAAACGCACGCATATATCCATCATAGATATTTTGTTCTAACGCAAGCCTTCTAATTTGACTGCAGCCAGCAACATTGACCATTATAGTATAATTCCATGGAATTACCTTATCCTGAGTTTTCGCAATTGGAGTATAAGAATGTTAAAGATGACATCCTTATCCATTATGAAAAATATCTTTTCCTTTAAATAATTCTACCATTTAAATATTCTATTCTTATCCGCAATTTGAGTATTGTCAATTATTTTTTTTTGTTCCCTGATTCTTCGTCCGGTTGTTGCAGGAAATCAGACATGTTACCGTATTTAAATAATTCAGATTTATTTTTATATTTTTTTTTGTGTTTTGGTTTCTGTATTTTTTTTTTATTGATTTAATATTTTTTCTACCATACCAAGATTAAATAGTTTCTTCATCAATTTTGTTCTCTAACTGTCTCATATCATGGCTGTCCAAAGAAGTACTGATGATATTCCGTCAGCGATAGCTGCTTCTGATAGTGAACCCTTTTGTAGTATATGCGATACGGCTATCCTGGTAAAAACAGAAATGACACAGACCATTTGCAAACACACATTCCATAAAAGTTGCATAAATAATTATATTCGAACAAAATCTACTTGCCCCGATTGTAATATGAAAATTATAAAGGACCTTTCAGCATCAACGTCATCGAATGCACAAAAACATGCATCGCCGATGACAACAAGATCGTCGTCTAAAGCTAAAAATTACGATTCTCTTAGATCGTCTGAAATTCCTTCCACTGATCCAAACCGAACCAATGTTGATGTCATTGATACATCACATTCCATGTCGAATATGAATCAAATCAGAGATATTGTTTCATCTGTTGTAACTGAGCAATAATCTCAACTTTTAACAGCATTATCAGGACAACTTTCTAAGTTGGTTGAACAGAGTGTAGAGGCGAGCCTTGCCAAATTGAACTTGGTACACCCCCCTCGTACTATGCCTTCATCTTCAGGTTCTTCGAACATAAATCCGGTTATGCATACAGTTATTGGGCTTGCCTACATCAGGAGATATTCGTCATAACGTTAGCCATGGTCCTGATTATGGTACAGGCAATGTGCTCAATCGGTCTCATACTAGCGGATCCAATGCAGTTTCTGATTTAACTTTTCGGCCAGACAAAGTCAGTCAAATAATACTTAATTGGAGACTTAAGTTCACTGGAACCTCAAACTGTCTACCTGTGGATAAATTTATCTATCGTGTCGAAGCTCTGACAAAGCAGACATTAAACGACAACTTTGACATTTTATGTAGAAATGCTGGCGCTTTGTTTGAAGGAAAAGCTAATGATTGGTTTTGGCGTTTTCATCAAACGGTTGTAAATTTTCAATGGGTAGATCTATGCCGAGCATTACGGCAACAATACAAAGATTCTCGTACAGATGTCGACATCCGTGAAATGATCAGAGATCGTAAGCAGAAAGCTAATGAAACATTTGACGTTTTTTATGAATCGGTGATTGATCTGGTAGATAGGCTGGCCGTACCGTTAAATGATAAAACTTTGGTGGAGATTTTAAGAAGAAACTTGCTGCCGGAAATACAACACGAGATACTTAATATGTCTGTGGATTCGGTCAGTGAGCTGCGTGGTATCTGTCGGCGTAGAGAGTTTTTCCTACAGGACATGCGTAGAAAACATGGAACTAACATTGTCGTACATAAATCGAGTCAATTCAAAAACCGACTATCTGAGTTAGAGGTAGCTGAAGAGTCAATACCAGAAGTGCTTCAATTTGAAGAAGAAGCTTCTGAAATAACTACAACCAGTTGGAATTGTCGAAACTCAGGCCATCGTTATCAGGACTGTGTTGCTGATCGCACAGTTTTTTGTTATGGTTGTGGCGCACCCCAAACATATAAGCCAACTTGCCGAAAATGCAGCGTGAACTCAAAAAACTTCCAGGAGAACGCACCAAAGAGTGCGCCCAATACCAAAATGTTTCATTAATACCCGGAAATGAAATTAAATCGTTTTCTTCAGATTTTAAAAACGATTTAATTCCGAAACAAATTCAAAATGATATAAATATTTGCCGTTCTACCACCGAAAAGGTAACTGGGTCCTCCATAAGTGCAGTTCCCTTAATTTTGCCTAGTATAAATAGACAATCCAATGTTGTTTACAAGGGCCCACATCCCATAGTTCCATTTCACGAACGATTAAAAAACTATTACGAGGTTCGAGCTCGAATTTTCGGAGAAAGTTCACCTGTTTCCAGATCAGGACGACGAATGCGCGATTTTTGGAGAACAGTCAAGTCATGCAAAAAGAGCTTTGCAGTTTCTGTTTTTGATAAGCCAGGTGACGTCCGTCCATACGCAGAAGTTGTGTTGTTAAAGAAAAACATAATCGGCTTACTAGATACAGGTGCTTCTGTGTCTTGTCTCGGATCTCAGGCAGCTTCTGATTTTCTTACCTCTGACGTTCCTTTCAAAAAGCTTGACACGACAGTTAAAACCGCTGATGGGAAACCACAAAAAGTTGTTGGTGTTTGACCTACTTCCTCCTACATTGTACTCTTCTCCTTATTCACCAGTTTGTTCTTTGCGTGTTAGTGAAATCTCTGATCAGAGAATTCTCACTACACAGCAGCAGGTTAGGCTAAATCAACTCATAAGTTTATTTGCCTCATTTGCAAAGGAAGGTCTTGGAAAGACAAGATTACTATGCCATATGATTGACACTGGTGAAGCTCGACCTATTAAACAAAGGCATTTCCCAGTATCACCTGCAATTGAAAAGTTGATTTATGATGAGCTGAATAGTATGCTGGCAATGGGTGTAATAGAGGAGTCGACGAATGCGTGGTCGTCACCGGTAGTTTTGCACAGAAAGCCAGGCAAAAATCGACTTTGTCTGGACAGTATAAAATTGAATTCTGTAACTTTAGGCGACGCCTATCCGCTTCCCCAAATAGACGGTATTCTAAGTCGTCTGCCAAAGGCTGAACTTATTAGCAGCCTTGACTTAAAAGATGCATTTTGGCAGATACCACTGGATCCGTTGTCGAAGGATAAGACTGCGTTTACGGTTCCTGGGAGACCGCTTTATCATTTTAAGGTAATGCCTTTCGGCCTGTGCAATGCTCCTCAGACAATGTCCAGATTGATGGATAGGGTTATTCCAGCGACTCTTAGGACCGAGGTGTTTGTTTATCTGGATGATCTTTTAGTGGTATCTGCTACTTTTGAGCGTCACGTGGAAGTGCTGAAAGAAGTGGCTAGGTGTCTGCGGGCTGCTGGATTGACAATTAATGTTGCAAATTTTGCAAACAGCAAATTTTGTGTGACAGAAGTCCGTTACTTAGGCCATGTAGTGGGAAACGGGGTTATTCGTACAGACCCAGAAAAAGTATCGGCCATTACCGAATTTCAGACACCGAGGTCTGTAAAACAAATCAGACGGTTTTTAGGCATGTCAGGTTGGTATAGGAAGTTTATTAGGAACTATGCTTCACTTTCGACCCCCTTGACTGATTTATTAAAGGTGAATCGTAAGTTTGTGTGGACCGATGATGCTCAGAAAGCCTTTGAGGAATTAAAGACTATCTTAAGCACAGCCCCTGTTTTACATAGTCCTGACTTTTCACAGCCTTTTTACATACACTGTGATGCTAGTAAAACAGGTATAGGAAGCGTACTGGTGCAAATGAATGCGGAGGGTGAAGAGTTTCCTATAGCATATATGTCTAAGAAACTCAATCAAGCCCAACGTAATTATAGCGTCACCGAACAAGAATGCTTAGCAGCAATGTTAAGCATTAAAAAGGTTAGGGCTTATGTCGAAGGTCATGAGTTTACCGTGATTACCGATCATGCTTCGCTGAAGTGGCTCATGTCCCAAACTGACTTAAGTACCCGGCTGGCAAGATATGCCTTGAAACTTCAGGGGTATAGGTTTAAAATCGAGCATCGAAAGGGGTCGCAGAATGTGGTTCCTGATATGCTTTCCCGTGTCAACTCTGATGACCTGTCCGAGGTCTTTGGTTTGTCCGAAGTAGGGATTGACAGTGGGGTTTTTGTAGACTTGCAATCTGCTTATTTTCGTTCCGATGAATACAAGGACTTGATTAGAAGGGCTGAAAATAATATCAATCACACTTCCGACTTAAGAATAATTGATGGGTATTTGTACAGACGAACAGAACATGCTACTGGTAAACAGACAACGGATGATATGGCCTGGAAGTTATGGATTCCAAAAGCTTTGGTACCGGAATTATTGCAAAAACACCACGATAATCCATTGTCATCTCACTCGGGTATCAACAAGACTCTGGAGAGGATCAGGAGATACTACTTCTGGCCGAATCTAGTAACTGATGTAAAGAATTATATTAACTCCTGCGAAGTCTGTAAAGCAACTAAACATCCTAATCAGACAATGAGACCACCCATGGGTAATACAGGAGAGACTCATAGATGTTTTCAGAAACTCTTTGTGGATTTCTTGGGTCCTTATCCTAGGTCAAAATCAGGTAACATAGGTATATTCGTAGTGCTGGACCATTTTTCAAAGTTTCCTTTTATACACCCTGTACGGAAATTTACAGCTGAATGTGTTATTCGATACCTGGAGGAACTTTTTCATACATTTGGTGTTCCTGAGACAATTGTATCAGATAATGGAACCCAGTTTAAAGCTACAAAATTCAACCAACTCTTAACACGGTATGGTATTGCTCACGTATATACGGCAGTATATTCTCCTCAAGCCAATGCGTCTGAGCGAGTTAATCGATCGGTTATAAGTGCCATAAAAGCGTATGTGAAGCCGGATCAAAAAGACTGGGACGAAAATCTAAGTAAAATTGCTTGCGCTCTACGATCAACAGTACATTCCTCCGTTGGAACTTCTCCATATTATATGGCATTTGGGCAACACATGGTCACTAACGGTTCCACATACCAGCTGTTGAGAAATTTGAAAATGCTAGATGACCGCTCCGTGCAATTCACTCACTCCGATTCTATGGACATAGTTCGGGGAAAAGCCACTAATTTTATGCGTAAACAATTCGAACGAAACGAGAAAGCATATAACCTCAGATCGCGAGAGGTATCGTTTAATGAAGGTCAAGAAGTTTTTCGTCGAAACTTTAAGTTAAGTAACTTTGAACTATTGTGCTAAGTTAGCTCCGACGTTCGTCAAGGCTAGAGTGCGACGGAAGCTTGGCAAATCATATTATGAACTTGAGGATCTGCGGGGTAAAGTGATTGGAAATTATCACGCGAAAGATCTGAAGCAATGAATTATTAATTCCCTCTTCAAGCGGTATCAGATTTCCTGTCATTGCATTTGGTAAATCTGATCTTTGTGGGGGGTAAATGTAGTGGCGCTTGGAGATACTTTTTGTTGTATCTCGCTCTGTTGTTCGTTTGTATATATTTATGTACGAAACGTTGTTTCAGTTCCTTTATTTCTTAACTGAGGGACTTAAGCTCCAAACTTAATCCGAGAATTGGTCTAAACTGGTAGCCTAGTGGAAGTGTTCGTGCATACTACCCGGAGGTCCGAGGTTCAACTCCTACACCAGGCATCTACGATTTTTTTTCTTATTTTTTCCTTTTATGTCTGCTACATTTGACGTTTGTTGGAGAAAAACAGCGTAAGTTGGTTAAATACCTACTGTGAGGGATTGCATTTGAATTCGAAACTTTCATACCCTGCTTTCCTACTTTTCCTTTTTCCTATCGAAGAGGTGAATATTAGTGTAGTAGTTGTGTTGCATAGGTGGTAGTTGCATATGGCGGTTGCGTGCAATTGTTTTAGGATGTGTTGGTGTATCTCAGCAGAAGACATATTTACCTGGAAGCATGAATGTGTATTTGACACTAGTCTAGCAAAACGGTATGCATTTCGGAATCAACCGAGGTTTAAAAAGGGGTAAGAGGGAAGCCATTTTTGCAGTTCTGTTCCAGCATTAACTTTGTGCACACTTATCTTATTATATCTTCTATTTTGCTGATAAGCCTGTAAAGGTTATAATTTTTTGTGAGGCTCAGTCAAGTTCCTGTAAGTACTTATGAACATTGCTTTTAACTTCTATGCCTTCCTTCGTCCTGAATTTTCAGAGTTCTTGTGTCCTCAAGCTAATTTCATTTGCTAAGATAACATAGGAATACAAAATTCAGGTGGACGGAAGTCATAAGGTGTGCAAGATTTATTGGGTATTTCAGTTTATTTCCCTTGCAGTGCTGGTTTGTTTTTTTTTTGTGTGCATCCTGTGATCTCTCGAAAGCTTATTTTAACAGTAGATATTCACTGGGCTGGAGCAGTGCAATTGGAGGCATTCATTCTCTCTCAGGTTGGTGCCAATGCAAAAAAGGTAATAGAATGCGTTAAATTCTCTTTTGTTTGCCCAAGTTAACGGTGCACCTGTTTTTTTTTCTCAGCTTTGGCACCAAGTGTTCCCGATCGTTTGTCCCCGCTTCCTCACCTCTATAACCAACGAGCTAGTATACTGCCCCTAAAAGAAGATAAAAATAATCTGTCTGCCAGCAGTCTGATTTTAGTTCGGGTTTAAAGTGTTCGTACGGGAAGAAAAAGTAAAAGTGGTGATAGTCTGGAAGTGATTCTGTGTTTTATTTTTTCGCTACTTCTGTGTGAAGTCCAAAGGTCTCTTACACAATTTGTTTTTTGTGCATTAAAAACATCATTTGCCTCATAAAACTTATGCCAAGTCGTGAAGTATACAATACATAGTGCTTTGAAATTTGATATTTAAAGTAATAAGAGAACCAGTGGTATTTAGATTTATTTAAATTTGTCACTTTTTTTATTTTAATTCTTTTCGTGTTGTAAAGAGTGAAACCCACGAAAATCGTGTTAGTTTCTGCCAACGTCAACGTTCTCGGAAAAAAAAGCAAAATTCCAAACTTTTAGCAAAATTCAAAATTATAAGAGAAAAAAAAGAAACAAATAGTACCGAGTTAAGTTAATGTTTTGTGTGCAGTGTCGAGCATCAGGGCAAAATTAATAACGTTGGTTGTTTGGGATAACCTTTATTTAATGATTATCATCTCTTCGGATTATCTGCGTGGAAGGCCTTTCGTCGTGGGATCCTAAGTCAAGTAAGTGCATCAACATTTTATCTATTGTTTTTAAATACTGGTAGAGACGTTTGTACTTTAGGAACAACTAGAACAATCGTTGTCTCTTGGAGTACACTTGTCCCTGAAACCCCAAATGTGATTGGTTCTCTTGGAATTCGTAATTTTTCTGGGCTAAATTAGTCACAGGAATGACGAATTTCGGGAGGGGGATCAGAAATCATTTGTTTGTTTTTGCCATATAACTTGATGTTCGACCATATTAATTTAACGCTAAAGCACCCTACGTCGACGTAAGTTAGAAACCTTTTTGTTCCTTTGCCTCGGTAGCGCGTACATGCATATTTACACAATAAGAAAAAAAGAAAAAAACAAGAATAAGAGTGAGTTGATCTCACATTACTGCGAATGCTAATATGATTAAAGCCAATAATATTTTCTTCACGTTGGTTTCACTCTAGATATTGTTTCATTCTCTTTATAAATGATTAAATGTTTTTTTAGTATAATTTTATTTTATTTAAAAAAATTTGATTTTTTTTCTAATTATTTCCATACAATTTATTTAATTATTACTTCATATATATACGAGTATATCACTGTTTGGTCTAAATGAAATTAATAGACTTTAAATGATAATTTTCTGAACAAAGCCTAATCTACGTGAATATTATCATGTGTCTAAATAAAATGTTAGCTAATGCTGAAAGTAGAGATAGGGGAACGTTAAGTGGGTCTACCAACAGAATCTTGAGTGGTCTATGAGTAGACAGGATGGGCGGGCTAGTGTGTGCATTACACCTTGCACAACAACAATTCTTTTTTTTGCGGATTTGCATTTCAATCTTTCTACTTTCTATTTTCCCCTCGAAGCACGCTAATATACATAAATTTAAATTTTTACTGTAGCAGCATCACAAGGCTGGAAGACGGCAAGATCCTACCCCACCGACGAGCAATAAGGCCGGACTTTCTGCGTTTCCGCTGTCCTTTCCATCCCTCATGACTGATTCCGTGATCTAAATAGGAATTTGATTTCTTGAAAGAAACCTATCGTTACATGCTACACAACACTACAATAGCCGACAGTTCCATCATTCCATACTTACCCATTCACATGTTTTCTGCAGAATGAGTTTTCTTCCGTCCTTCTCTGGTAAATTCTCTGCCTTCAAACCGCTTGAATGAGTAATAGTTAGTACAACTGACGTGACCGGCATAAAAGCCAACTGCTTTATATATATATATATATATATATATATATATATATATATATATATATATATATATATATATATATATATATATATATATATATATATATATATATATATATATATATAGATCCACTAATAGAGGATATTCAATTAGACTTTCATCATAAGGATGGAAGGTGTCTCCAATGTTTTGAGACTTGGCGTCAAATAACTCGCATGGAAGGCGCTTGCCTCTCTATTACTTTGGGTTAAATTTATTGAAGCGTGGCTTACAAGAGTTATAATTGTATTTTAGGCACTTGCCTCTCTGTTACTTTGGGTTAAATTCATTGAAGCGTGGCTAATAGGAATTTCAATTGTTTTTTTCGGAACCTACCCCTCTCTCTTATTTTGGGTTAAATTCATTGTTACTTGAGACTGCGTGTCTTTTTTTGCAGTTTCTAACTGTTTTCTCGGTACTTGCCTCTGCCTGGGTGCATTGGGTTTGAGTTTAAATTGTTTTTTGGACAATTTTCCTTTCTTTTTTTGGGTTAAATTCATTGAAGCGTAGCTCAGAAGATTTTTAATTGTTACAAGTAGTATAGAAATGTTTCTTTTACTTCATGCGGACTTTTAAAGTGCTTTTTCGGACCTACCCCTCTTTTTTGGTAGGGGTTAAAATCATTGGAGCGTGAAGATGTACTCTTTTTGAGGGGTAAAATTCTGGGGACTTTGTGTGGTTTTGCGGGCGAGTTAAATGTTTTTTCGGCACTCTTCCTAACATTATGTTAAATTCTGGGACCCTGGTACTTCGTATGGATCAGGAGAGTTTTAAATGTTTTTTTTTGACATTTTTCCTTTCTTATTTTGGGTTAAATTCATTGAAGCATGGCTCAGAAGAATTATAATTGTTTTTTCGGCAACTACCCTTTTTTATAAACTGCTTTAATAGCAGCTTTAATGGAAAGGTCGTATTATCTTTTTAAGGAATTCTCAATTCTTGATATTAGTTCATATCAGAATCAATGCTGTCCAGGTTTCTTGTACTTGTCATTTGGTATACTACCAGGATATATAACAATGTACTTCTAGTAAAACTGTTGTATCCCTTTTTTGATGTTTTCAATTCTTGATTTCAAGGCATATCAGAATCAACGCGATCTTTTCGGGCTTCTTTTACTTGTTAATTGCTGTACTACCAGCATTACTAACAATGCACCTTTAGTTAAACGACAGATCTATGGCTCTGGTTTGCATTTTAAATTTTCGATTCGTTTTTTTAACAACTGACTTGATTGAATCCATCTCCTTCACTTTTCAATACGAAAACATTATACCATTGATTTCTTTGCTGAAGATTTGTCTGCAGTGACGCAGAACGGTATATATACCAGCACACCAAAGAACGTACTTGATTTTGTACCTATCCAGGAACAGTCTATTAAAGAATATTATGAACAACCTAAGTCGACGGACGACATGGTGAATCATTATTTTACTCTCAGAAACAAAAGTCCGCTTTTGCAATTAGGTGGAGTATTACATATGTCATCGCCTTCAATAAGAGAAGAAGAGCGTGTCGCACCATAATTTGATGTTTCCCATTTTTATTAACGTGTAATGAGGGAGTGTATTACACCCAAGAGAGCACGATTGGCAGAATTTTTTTTACAGATTTTGCAGCGGTCACCACCATCCCCAATTCAAACATAACAAAGCTTATGTGGTTTAGAGTTAGGGTATCTATCATACTCTAATCAAATGTTCAGTACTGCAGCTGCAGATAGAATGAGAAGCAATTTGTAGTTGCAAAATAACTTGAAGGTTGCAATACTGTAGATTTCGAATGTGGACAGCGATTTATTTACGACTCTGTATTTTAATATAGATGTATTTTAATATAGATTAATGGTTAAATACTTGTACAGCAATATATATAAGACTCAAACCTATTTAAAATATATAATATTTTCAACCTGGGTAAACTATGCATTTAAATTTGAATATTTTTTTTTGTTATTTTTTTCAGGTTGGCTTCTCCCTCAAATTTTTATTGTATTTGTTCAAAGAAAATGTAACCTTTATCTTATTAGTTATATATCCATCTAACTCACACTTCTGTTTTTAAACTTAGTCATTTTTTATAGAAATACCTGCAACAAATATGGCATTCTATAGTTCCAATAAAAACGACTACAAAAATGGTTTCAAATACTGAACTTTAACCTTCATTTAATTATATCAATTTTAAAAAAATCCTGAGTTTAAAGGATATGAAAACTCATAAAGACTACAAGTACAACATAACTGACGCAACTTCAAAGTAAGGGGACACTATAGTGTTGACGATCGTTTAAATGATTTTACACCTACCGAAACTCTTCAACATGCAAAAAAACAATTTAATGAAGGTGTATTTTCCATATGCAAGATTCCTCGGAATGATGATCAGGATACTTCACTATGCAGATAAATGCTTAAGCAACATTTACCTACAGATGTATTTTACAGTCCTTATTATTAAATAAATCAATAAATTTAATATTTTCTGTTTTTATTTGACCATATTAGGGCTCTTTCCATTTAACTTTTTGGTAATCTTAAATAAAAATGAAACATTTTTTTCCTTTTAACGAAAAATTTATTTCGTCTTAAATAATATCTAAAATGACTTGAGCAGTTTTTTATTCTGGTTCGAGACCTTTATGTTGTTTCTTTTTCAGAATCAACTTAAAAAGAAGAAATTGGTGAAATGTATTTGCTACGGTTGCCAGGCAGACTGTACAGCTGTTTCTAAACCCGCCAAGGTTTTTCTTCAGCAGTCTTTGGCAACGATTACTTCGGCCACAAATCAAATGACTTATACGGGAGACTCATTTTTATTAATGAGAATTACCCTTTGTGTATAGTCTTCGAACTGTGCGTAGAGCAATCTTCAACGCGCAATATCATTTCCACCAATTCCGTTTCGCATGGGTCTTCGTTGAAAACCACAAATGCAAAAGCACAATCAAAGTGTGCATGTTTTTGTGCGTACATATACTCATACATGCGTTGCACATTAGGGCGTACCAATCCTTTTTAATAGTTTTTTCGTTTTTTGTTATTTATTCGGTCTTTTATCATTATTATGACTTGAGCAGTTTTTTATTCTGGTTCGAGACCTTTATGTTGTTTCTTTTTCAGAATCAACTTAAAAAGAAGAAATTGGTGAAATGTATTTGCTACGGTTGCCAGGCAGACTGTACAGCTGTTTCTAAACCCGCCAAGGTTTTTCTTCAGCAGTCTTTGGCAACGATTACTTCGGCCACAAATCAAATGACTTATACGGGAGACTCATTTTTATTAATGAGAATTACCCTTTGTGTATAGTCTTCGAACTGTGCGTAGAGCAATCTTCAACGCGCAATATCATTTCCACCAATTCCGTTTCGCATGGGTCTTCGTTGAAAACCACAAATGCAAAAGCACAATCAAAGTGTGCATGTTTTTGTGCGTACATATACTCATACATGCGTTGCACATTAGGGCGTACCAATCCTTTTTAATAGTTTTTTCGTTTTTTGTTATTTATTCGGTCTTTTATCATTATTATGACTTGAGCAGTTTTTTATTCTGGTTCGAGACCTTTATGTTGTTTCTTTTTCAGAATCAACTTAAAAAGAAGAAATTGGTGAAATGTATTTGCTACGGTTGCCAGGCAGACTGTACAGCTGTTTCTAAACCCGCCAAGGTTTTTCTTCAGCAGTCTTTGGCAACGATTACTTCGGCCACAAATCAAATGACTTATACGGGAGACTCATTTTTATTAATGAGAATTACCCTTTGTGTATAGTCTTCGAATTTCTTCTTTTTAAGTTGATTCTGAAAAAGAAACAACATAAAGGTCTCGAACCAGAATAAAAAACTGCTCAAGTCATAATAATGATAAAAGACCGAATAAATAACAAAAAACGAAAAAACTATATCTAAAATTCTTAAAAAAATGTTCCTATAAATATAAATATTTTATAAAATTTATATAGTAGCCACGAAATCAATGTCACTTTGCCATTTTGTTAAAAACTTGTCTTCTATTTAAATATAGAAGCAAGAGGTCTTAAGCCGGTTTAATCTCTGTTCAATGTTTAAAAGCAACAGACCGAAATAAAACAAACGAACTAAACATACGTACATGCACGGCACGGCACACAAGTTGACATAGTCAACTAAACTCTTTTTACAACACACACACACACGTTGTAAAAGAAATCTATTGATGGTTCTCGATGTTGAGTCTCTTTAGAGGTGGCAAGAGTGAGTTGTATTTTCGTGGGCAATTGTGTGAAGAAAACTTGAAAAGTAAGGTTTACAACAGTAGTTCTCATTCGTTTGGGGAGAGCCTGGCCTTATAGAGTTCGGTTTTACTTTCAACAATTGCAGCAAGGCTTTCTGAAAAGGGTTGTCACGGACCCGAAATCATGATAAAAAGCAGTGTGCAGCCACGAAAATGAATGTCACTTTGCCATTTTGTTAAAAACTTGTCTTTTATTTAAATATAGAAGCAAGAGGTCTTGAGCCGGTTAAATCCCTGTTCATTTTTATATAAATTATTTAATGCACATTTATCGTTGGTATCACTATGAAGTGGGCCAGATGTATGATAATTTACAAAATTCCTCAAATTTATTTTGTCTTCAAGATTTAAGACATTTGACTTAGCATACTTTTCCGAAAAATCCTTCTTTCCTTTTCCAACAACAAAGATATATTTTTTAGCTATTTAGGGGTGACAAAATATCACCAAAACTACAATAGCCGATAGTGCCATCATTCCATTCTTACCCATTCACATGTCTTCTGCAGAATGAGTTTTCTTCCGTCCCTCTCTGGTAAGTTCTCTGCCATAGAAAAGGGGTATGAATAAGTAATAATTAGTACAACTGACGTGACCGGCATAAACGCGAACTCTTTTATATATATGCTATTGTCGTTTCTATGACAATACTGAAAATAAACCAATGTGGTCTCAGCTCTATTTACTTTAATCATGTTTCAGGAAAGTTTCGAAAACAACTAAGATTTTCACTTTTTAGATATCCCATTATATATGATTTCTCTTTTATGTCTGCTATCGGTACCATTTAGTTCTCTTATTGAGTACACTATGGAGCAACAAGTTAAAACAACAGATAATCAGTTTCAGAATTATGATATTGTCTTCGAACTTCAATATTTTATAAACCTAAAAGTAAAGTGCGAACTTTCGACGACGATGAAATTTAAACTTTTGATATGGCTTCAAATAAGAAGAAGCATTTCATTGGAATGTAACGAATACTATGGATCCATCGTATAACATATAAAGACTATTTTCCGATTCGGTTAGACCAATTTGAATTTTGCGATTCGTTCAACTTACTAAACGATCCACCAATAAACGATATTATATTAAACTTTCGTCATAACATAACTGACGCAACTTCAAAGTAAGGGGACACTATAGTGTTGACGATCGTTTAAATGATTTTACACCTACCGAAACTCTTCAACATGCAAAAAAACAATTTAATGAAGGTGTATTTTCCATATGCAAGATTCCTCGGAATGATGATCAGGATACTTCACTATGCAGACAAATGCTTAAGCAATATTTACCTACAGATGTATTTTACAGTCCTTATTATTAAATAAATAAATAAATTTAATATTTTCTGTTTTTATTTGACCATATTAGGGCTCTTTCCATTTAACTTTTTGGTAATCTTAAATAAAAATGAAACACTTTTTTCCTTTTTACGAAAAATTTATTTCGTCTTAAATAATATCTAAAATTCTTAAAAAAATGTTCCTATAAATATAAATATTTTATATAATTTATATAGTAGCCACGAAATCAATGTCACTTTGCCATTTTGTTAAAAACTTGTCTTCTATTTAAATATAGAAGCAAGAGGTCTTAAGCCGGTTTAATCTCTGTTCAATGTTTAAAAGCAACAGACCGAAATAAAACAAACGAACTAAACATACGTACATGCACCGCACGGCACACAAGTTGACATAGTCAACTAAACTCTTTTTACAACACACACACACGTTGTAAAAGAAATCTATTGATGGTTCTCGATGTAGAGTCTCTTTAGAGGTGGCAAGAGTGAGTTGTATTTTCGTGGGCAATTGTGTGTCTCAGCTCTATTTACTTTAAACATGTTTCAGGAAAGTTTCGAAAACAACTAAGATTTTCACTTTTTAGATATCCCATTATATATGATTTCTCTTTTATGTCTGCTATCGGTACCATTTAGTTCTCTTATTGAGTACACTATGGAGCAACAAGTTAAAACAACAGATAATCAGTTTCAGAATTATGATATTGTCTTCGAACTTGAATATTTTATAAACCTAAAAGTAAAGTGCGAACTTTCGACGACGATGAAATTTAAACTTTTGATATGGCTTCAAATAAGAAGAAGCATTTCATTGGAATGTAACGAATACTATGGATCCATCGTATAACATATAAAGACTATTTTCCGATTCGGTTAGACCAATTTGAATTTTGCGATTCGTTCAACTTACTAAACGATCCACCAATAAACGATATTAAATTAAACTTTCGTCATAAGGATGGAAGGTGTCTCCTAAATTGTGAGACTTGGCGTAAAATAACCCGCATGGGAGACACTTGCCTCCTGTTCTTTGAGTTATTGCTATTAATTGAAGCGTGGCTTAGAAGAGTTATAATTGTGTTTTGGCACTTGCCTCTCTGTTACTTTGGGTTAAATTCATCGAAGGGTGGCTCATAAGATTTTTAATTGTTTTTTTCGTAACCTATCCCTCTCTCTTATTTTGGGTTAAATTCAATGGTACGTCAGACTGTGTGTGTCGCTTTTTGCAGAAATGCGGGCGAGTTAAGTGTTTTTTCTGTTGCCTCTGCCTTACTTTGGGTTAAATTCATTGGTACTCGATGCGTGGCTCAGGAGAGTTTTAATTGTTTTTTTTTGGGAAAATCCCTTTTAATTTTGGGTGAAATTCATTGGAGCGTGGCTCAGAAGTGTTTTAATTGTTAAAAGTAATATAGAACTGTTCCTTTTACTTCATGCGGACGGTTTAAGTGCTTATACCGACCTATCCCTCTTTTTTTCTCTGTCTTATTTTGGGCTAAATTCATTGAAGCGTCGCTCATCTGTATTTTAATTGTTTTTTCGGCACTTGCCTGTCTGTTACTTTGGGTTAAATTCATTGAAGCGTGGCTTACAAGAGTTTAAATTGTTTTTTGGGCACTTATCCAAAAATTGGATTAAATAATATATTCCACGAGTTAGGGTATCTATCATATTCCGATTAAATGCCCAGTACTTCTGCTGCGGCTGCAGCTAGGATGAGAAGTAATACTCAACAGCAGTTTTTAGTTGCAAAATAACTTGAAGGCTGCAATACATTAGATTTTGAATGTGGACCGCGATTTGCTTA
This sequence comes from Hydrotaea diabolus, assembly GCA_963513945.1. Lineage (NCBI taxonomy): Eukaryota > Metazoa > Arthropoda > Insecta > Diptera > Muscidae > Hydrotaea > Hydrotaea diabolus. Next base: position 15,283,110 of record OY740721.1, on the reverse strand, counting down.
CGATTCCGATACAACAAACATAACAACTGAATCAATGACTACACAACTTGGACTATTGATCGATTTAATAGAAATGGATTGTAGTTTAGATAAAGGTTTATATTGCTTAATTTAAGACTCGAACCTATTTAAATATATAATATTTAAAATCTGGGCAGATTATACATTTAAATTTGAATATTTTTTCTTGTTATTTTTATTCAGGTTGGCTCCTACCTCTCATTCTATTTGTTTTAAGAAAATCTAACATTTCTTTAACTAGTTATATATCCATCTAACTCACACTTCCGTTGTTTAATTGGCCGATAACTTAGTCATTTCATATATAAGCACCTGCAATAATTATGGCATTAAATAAAGGCGACTACAAAGATGGTTTCAAATACTGAACTTTTATCTTCGTTTGATTATTTAAATTTAAAAAAAATCCTGAGTTTAAAGGATGTAAAAACTCGTAAAGACTACAACATAACTGACTCATACAGGACAAGTTTAAAGTACGGGGACACTGAAGATCGTTTAAAAGATTTTACACCTATTGTGTATGTTTCATATGCAAGATTCCTTTGAATGATGATCAGGATAGTTTACTATGCAGATACGAGCTTAAGCAATATATACCTTCAGATGTATTTTACAGTCCTTATAATTAAAAAAATAAATAAATTTAATATTTTCTGTTTCTACTTAAGCATTGTTGGGTTTTTTCCATATACGTTTTTTGGCAATCTTAAATAAAAATGAAACACTTTTTTCCTTTATTTTAAAATATTATTTCGTCGAAAATAATATCTAAAATCGGCTGTCTGAAGAGGGTTGTCACTGTCCCGAAATCACGATAAAAGTAGTGTGCAGCCACGAAAATCAATGCCATTTTGTTAAAAACTTGTCTTCTATTTAAATATAGAAGCAAGAGGTCTTGAGCCGGTTTAATCCCTGTTCAATATCTAAAATCTTAAAAAAAAATTGCCTATAAATATAAATATTTTATATAAATTATTTAAAGCACATTTTAATCTGGTATAACTTTGAAGTGGGCAAGATGTATAATAATTAACAAAATTTCTCTAAATTATTTTGTCTTTAAGCTTTAAGACATTTGACTCAATATTCTTTTCCAAAAAATCGTTCTTTCCTTTTCCAAAAACAAAGATATATTTATAGCTATTGAGGGGTGACAAAATATCACCAACACTACAATAGTCGATAGTACCATCATTCCATTCTAACCCATTCAAATGTTTTCTGCAGAATGAGTTTTCTTCCGTCCCTCTGGTAAGTTCTCTGTCACCCAAAAGGGGTTTGAATAAGTAATGGTAAGTGAAACTGACGTGACAGGCATTAAAGCCAACTCCTTTAAAAATATGTTACTGTCGTTTCTATGACAATACTGCGAATAAACAAATGTCTTCTTAGCTCTATTTACTTTAAACATGTTACAGGAAAGTTTCGAAAACAACTAAAGTTATCACTAATCCAGCAAATAAGCCGATAGCTAATTTTATTTTCCTCTTTAACTTTTACAGGTTATATTGATCTTATTATAATTAGTACGTGCTTCTAGTATACCATAGTATCTATCTAGAATTTGTATCGTTTTAACTTAAGTTTAAATGCCCTGAGACCAGCCAATATTATATTTGATTTTATTTAAGAAATTAGTTCACTATTGATTGTATGTTTATCGCGAAAAAATGATGAAAAACGAAAGTTTTCACTTTTTAGATATCCCTTTATATATGATATCTCTCTTAAGTCTGCTAGTGGTATCATTTAGTTCTCTCATTGACTACAATATGGAGCAACAAGTTAAAGAAACAGATAAGTAGTTTCAGAATCATGATGTTGTCTTCGAATTTGAATATTTTATAAACCTAAACTCAAAAGTAAAGTGCGAATTTTCGACCACGATGAATTGTATACCTTTGATATGGTCTCAAATAAGAAGAAGCATTTCATTGGAATGTAACGAGAAATATGGATCCATCGTATAACATATAAGGACTATATTTAGATTCGTTTAGACAAATTTGAATTTTTCGATTCGTTCAACTTACTAAACGATCCACCTGTAGACGATATTAAATTAGACTTTCGTCCTAAGGATGGAAGGCGTCTCCTAAATTGTGAGACTTGGCGTAAAATAACCCGCATGAGAGACACTTGCCTCCTGCTCTTTGAGTTATTGTTATTCATTGAAGCGTGGCTCAGAAGAGTTATAATTGTGTTTTGACACTTGCCCCTCTGTTACTTTGGGTTAAATTCATCGAAGCGTGGCTCATAGGATTTTAAATTGTTTTTTTCGTAACCTACCCCTCTCTCTTATTTTGGGTTAAATTCAGACTGTGTTCGTCAGACTGTGTGTGTCGCTTTTTGCAGAAATGCAGGCGAGTTAAGTGTTTTTTCGGCACTTGCCTCTGCCTTACTTTGGGTTAAATTTATTGGTACTCGTTGTGTGGCTCAGGAGAGTTTTAATTGTTTTTTTTTTTTTTTGGCAAAATCCCTTTTATATTTTGAGTTAAATTCATTGGAGCGTGGCTCAGAAGAGTTTTAATTGTTAAAAGTAATATAGAATTGTTTTTTTTACTTCATGCGGACGGCTTAAGTGCTTATTACCTACCCCTCTTTTAAAAGGGTTAAAATCATTAGAACGGGCAAATGTTCACTTTTAAGGGGTTAAATTCTGGGAGCCTTGTACGTTTTGTGGTTTTGCAGTTTAAGCGGGTGAGCTAAGTATTTTTTGGCATCTACCCCTCCTCTTTGAGATGGGTTAAAATCGTTGGAGCGTGAAACTGTACTCTTTTTTAAGGGGTGAAATTCTGGCATCCTGGTACTTTGAGTGGTTTTGCAGTTTATGCGGGCGAGTTATGTGTTTTTTCGGCACTTGCATCTTCCTTACATTGTGTTAAATTCTGGGACCCTGGTACTTTGTGTGGATCAGGAGAGTTTTGATTGTTTTTTTTTGACATTTTCAATTTCTTATTTTGGGCTAAATTCATTGAAGCGTCGCTCAGAAGAATTTTAATTGTTTTTTCGGCACTTGCCTCTCTGATACTTTGGGTTATATTCACTGAAGCGTGGCTCAGAAGAGTTTTAATTGTTTTTTCGGCACTTGCCTCTCTGTTACTTCGGTTTATTTTTATTGAAGCATGGCTCAGAGGATTTTTTGTTGTTTTTTCGGAACTTCTCACTTATTTTGGGTTAAATTCATTGGTACGTGAAACTGTGTGTTATTTTTTGCAGTTTATGCGGGCGAGTTATGTGTTTTTTCGGCACTTGCATCTTCCTTACATTGTGTTAAATTCTGGGACCCTGGTACTTTGTGTGGATCAGGAGAGTTTTGATTGTTTTTTTTTTGACATTTTCAATTTCTTATTTTGGGCTAAATTCATTGAAGCGTCGCTCAGAAGAATTTTAATTGTTTTTTCGGCACTTGCCTCTCTGATACTTTGGGTTATATTCACTGAAGCGTGGCTCAGAAGAGTTTTAATTGTTTTTTCGGCACTTGCCTCTCTGTTACTTCGGTTTATTTTTATTGAAGCATGGCTCAGAGGATTTTTTGTTGTTTTTTCGGAACTTCTCACTTATTTTGGGTTAAATTCATTGGTACGTGAAACTGTGTGTTATTTTTTGCAGTTTATGCTGGACGAGTTATGTGTTTTTTCGGCACTTCCCTCTCTCTTACTTGGGTTAAATTCATTGGTACTCTTTGTGTGGTTCAGGAGAGTTTTAATTGTTTTTTTCCCTTTCTTATTTTGGGTTAAATTCATTGAAGCGTGGCTCAGAAGACTTTTAATTGTTTTTTTTTGGCAATTGCCCCTCCTTTTTTAAACCGTTTTCATAGCAGCGTAGCTACGTTGACCCGTTCTTTGAATCCATCTTTACTCTTGCGCATACATAATGTTATTCTTTTCGTACTGTGTTTTCCAAAAAAAGTAATTTTGTGTATATACTAAAACATAATTTGTGTGTGCGTTGTGTAAGGGATGATTTTTGGTTTTTTGAGTATTAAGTGTTTTTTCGGCACTCTCCCTTACATTATGTTATATTCTGGGACCCTGGCACTTTGTTTGGATCGGCAGAGTTTTAATTGTTTTTTTTGGACATTTTCCTTTCTTATTTTGGGTTAAATTCATTGAAGCGTGGCTCAGAAGAATTTTAATTGTTTTTTCGGCAACTACCTCTTTTTTATAAACTGCTTTAATAGGAGCGTGGTTAGGTTGACCCGTTCATTGAATACATCATTACTCTTGCGCATACATAATGTTATTCTTTTCGTATAGTGTTTTCTAAATAAGTAATTTGGTGTACATACTAATACATATTTTGTGTGTGCGGTTTGTAAGGGATGATTTGGGTTTTGTTGTTGGCTAATTGAATTTCTGCCGTAAGAAATGTACCTTGAGTTTGAAATGATGGTATACAGTCTATCTTCCGAATAACTTCTCATAGAGAATCAAATCAGTCTTTCCGGCACCAGGCTACTTGTAATTGTCATTTGCAGTAATACCAGGATAAGGTTTGGTTGTGTGATAATGTCATCTTTATTTTAATGACTACTCTATTTTTGATTAATTTTTAACAAGTGAAAAGGTCGTATTATCTTTTTAAGGTGTTCTCAATTCTTGACTTTAATTCATATCAGAATCAACGCTGTCCAGGTTTCTTATACTTGTCATTTGGTATACTACCAGTATATATAACAAAGTACTTCTAGTAAAACTGTCGTATCCCTTTTTTGATGTTCTCAATTCTTGATTTCAAGGCATATCAGAATCAACGCGATCTTTCCGGGCTTCTTGTACTTGTTAATTGCTGTACTACCAGGATAACTAAAAATGCACCGACAGATCTAAGGCTCTGCTTTGCATTTTAAATTTTCGATTCGTTTTTTTAACAACCAGAAGAGTTTTAATTGTTAAAAGTAATATAGAATTGTTTTTTTTACTTCATGCGGACGGCTTAAGTGCTTATTACCTACCCCTCTTTTAAAAGGGTTAAAATCATTAGAACAGGCAAATGTTCACTTTTAAGGGGTTAAATTCTGGGAGCCTTGTACGTTTTGTGGTTTTGCAGTTTAAGCGGGTGACCTAAGTATTTTTCGGCATCTACCCCTCCTCTTTGAGATGGGTTAAAATCGTTGGAGCGTGAAACTGTACTCTTTTTTAAGGGGTGAAATTCTGGCATCCTGGTACTTTGTGTGGTTTTGCAGTTTATGCGGGCGAGTTATGTGTTTTTTCGGCACTTGCATCTTCCTTACATTGTGTTAAATTCTGGGACCCTGGTACTTTGTGTGGATCAGGAGAGTTTTGATTGTTTTTTTTTTGACATTTTCAATTTCTTATTTTGGGCTAAATTCATTGAAGCGTCGCTCAGAAGAATTTTAATTGTTTTTTCGGCACTTGCCTCTCTGATACTTTGGGTTATATTCACTGAAGCGTGGCTCAGAAGAGTTTTAATTGTTTTTTCGGCACTTGCCTCTCTGTTACTTCGGTTTATTTTTATTGAAGCATGGCTCAGAGGATTTTTTGTTGTTTTTTCGGAACTTCTCACTTATTTTGGGTTAAATTCATTGGTACGTGAAACTGTGTGTTATTTTTTGCAGTTTATGCTGGACGAGTAAAGTGTTTTTTCGGCACTTCCCTCTCTCTTACTTGGGTTAAATTCATTGGTACTCTTTGTGTGGTTCAGGAGAGTTTTAATTGTTTTTTTCCCTTTCTTATTTTGGGTTAAATTCATTGAAGCGTGGCTCAGAAGACTTTTAATTGTTTTTTTTTGGCAATTGCCCCTCCTTTTTTAAACCGTTTTCATAGCAGCGTAGCTACGTTGACCCGTTCTTTGAATCCATCTTTACTCTTGCGCATACATAATGTTATTCTTTTCGTACTGTGTTTTCCAAAAAAAGTAATTTTGTGTATATACTAAAACATAATTTGTGTGTGCGTTGTGTAAGGGATGATTTTTGGTTTTTTGAGTATTAAGTGTTTTTTCGGCACTCTCCCTTACATTATGTTATATTCTGGGACCCTGGCACTTTGTTTGGATCGGCAGAGTTTTAATTGTTTTTTTTGGACATTTTCCTTTCTTATTTTGGGTTAAATTCATTGAAGCGTGGCTCAGAAGAATTTTAATTGTTTTTTCGGCAACTACCTCTTTTTTATAAACTGCTTTAATAGGAGCGTGGTTAGGTTGACCCGTTCATTGAATACATCATTACTCTTGCGCATACATAATGTTATTCTTTTCGTATAGTGTTTTCTAAATAAGTAATTTGGTGTACATACTAATACATATTTTGTGTGTGCGGTTTGTAAGGGATGATTTGGGTTTTGTTGTTGGCTAATTGAATTTCTGCCGTAAGAAATGTACCTTGAGTTTGAAATGATGGTATACAGTCTATCTTCCGAATATCTTCTCATAGAGAATCAAATCAGTCTTTCCGGCACCAGGCTACTTGTAATTGTCATTTGCAGTAATACCAGGCTAAGGTTTGGTTGTGTGATAATGTCATCTTTATTTTAATGACTACTCTATTTTTGATTAATTTTTAACAAGTGAAAAGGTCGTATTATCTTTTTAAGGTGTTCTCAATTCTTGACTTTAATTCATATCAGAATCAACGCTGTCCAGGTTTCTTGTACTTGTCATTTGGTATACTACCAGTATATATAACAATGTACTTCTAGTAAAACTGTCGTATCCCTTTTTTGATTTTCTCAATTCTTGATTTCAAGGCATATCAGAATCAACGCGATCTTTCCGGGCTTCTTGTACTTGTTAATTGCTGTACTACCAGGATAACTAAAAATGCCCCGACAGATCTAAGGCTCTGCTTTGCATTTTAAATTTTCGATTCGTTTTTTTAACAACTGACTTGATGTAATCCATCCCCTTCACGTTTCAATACGAAAACATTATAGCATTGATTTCCTTGCTGAAGATTTGTCTGCTATCGGAACAGTGACGCAGAACGGTATATATGCCACCACACCAAAGAACGTACATGATTTTGTACCTATCCAGGAACAGCCTATTAAAGAATATTATGAACAACCTAAATCGACGGACGACATGGTGAACTATTATTTTACTCTCAGAAACAAAAGTTCGCTTTCGCAATTAGGTGGAGTATTTCATATGTTATCGCCTTCAATAAGAGATAAAGAGTGTGTCGCACCATAATTTGATGTTTCCCATTTTGATTTAAGTGAAATGAGGGAGTGTTTTACACCCAAGAGAGCACGTTTGTCAGAAAAATTTGTACAGATTTTGCAGCGGTCACCACTATCCCCAATTCAAACAGAACAAAGTTTATGTGCTTTAGAGTTAAGGTATCTATCATAATCTGATCAAATGCTCAGTACAGCGTCTGCAGATAAAATGAGAAGCAATTTGTAGTTGCAAAAGAACTTGAAGGTTGCAATACATTAGATTTCAAATGTGGACAGCGATTTATTTACGACTCCGGTACAACAAACATAACAACTGAATCAATGACTACACAACTTGGACTATTGATCGATATAAAAACAATGTATTTTAACATAGATTAATGGTTAAATACTTGTATATTGCTGTATTTAAGACTCGAACATATTTTAAATATATAATATTTTAAACCTGCGTAATTAATACATTAAAATTTGAATATTTTTTCTTGTTACTTTTATTCAGGTTGGCTCCTCCCTCAAATTCTTATTGTATTTGTTTAAAGAAAATGTAACATTTCTTTTACTAGTTATATATCCATCTAACTCACACTTCTGTTTTTAAATTGACCGATAACTTAATCATTTTTTATATAAATACCTGCAATTTATAGGGCATTCTATAGTTCCAATAAAGACGACTACAAAAATGGTTTCAAATACTGAACTTTAACCTTCATTTAATTATATCAATTTTAAAAAAATCCTGAGTTTAAAGGATATGAAAACTCATAAAGACTACAAGTACAACATAACTGACGCAACTTCAAAGTAAGGGGACACTATAGTGTTGACGATCGTTTAAATGATTTTACACCTACCGAAACTCTTCAACATGCAAAAAAACAATTTAATGAAGGTGTATTTTCCATATGCAAGATTCCTCGGAATGATGATCAGGATACTTCACTATGCAGATAAATGCTTAAGCAACATTTACCTACAGATGTATTTTACAGTCCTTATTATTAAATAAATCAATAAATTTAATATTTTCTGTTTTTATTTGACCATATTAGGGCTCTTTCCATTTAACTTTTTGGTAATCTTAAATAAAAATGAAACATTTTTTTCCTTTTTACGAAAAATTTATTTCGTCTTAAATAATATCTAAAATTCTTAAAAAAATGTTCCTATAAATATAAATATTTTATATAATTTATATAGTAGCCACGAAATCAATGTCACTTTGCCATGTTGTTAAAAACTTGTCTTCTATTTAAATATAGAAGCAAGAGGTCTTAAGCCGGTTTAATCTCTGTTCAATGTTTAAAAGCAACAGACCGAAATAAAACAAACGAACTAAACATACGTACATGCACCGCACGGCACACAAGTTGACATAGTCAACTAAACTCTTTTTACAACACACACACACGTTGTAAAAGAAATCTATTGATGGTTCTCGATGTAGAGTCTCTTTAGAGGTGGCAAGAGTGAGTTGTATTTTCGTGGGCAATTGTGTGAAGAAAACTTGAAAAGTAAGGTTTACAACAGTAGTTCTCATTCGTTTGGGGAGAGCCTGGCCTTATAGAGTTCGGTTTTACTTTCAACAATTGCAGCAAGGCTTTCTGAAAAGGGTTGTCACGGACCCGAAATCATGATAAAAAGCAGTGTGCAGCCACGAAAATGAATGCCACTTTGCCATTTTGTTAAAAACTTGTCTTCTATTTAAATATAGAAGCAAGAGGTCTTGAGCCGGTTTAATCCCTGTTCATTTTTATATAAATTATTTAATGCACATTTATCGTTAGTATCACTATGAAGTGGGCCAGATGTATGATAATTTACAAAATTCCTCAAATTTATTTTGTCTTCAAGATTTAAGACATTTGACTTAGCATACTTTTCCGAAAAATCCTTCTTTCCTTTTCCAACAACAAAGGTATATTTTTTAGCTATTTAGGGGTGACAAAATATCACCAAAACTACAATAGCCGATAGTGCCATCATTCCATTCTTACCCATTCACATGTCTTCTGCAGAATGAGTTTTCTTCCGTCCCTCTCTGGTAAGTTCTCTGCCATAGAAAAGGGGTATGAATAAGTAATAATTAGTACAACTGATGTGACCGGCATAAACGCGAACTCTTTTATATATATGCTATTGTCGTTTCTATGACAATACTGAAAATAAACCAATGTGGTCTCAGCTCTATTTACTTTAATCATGTTTCAGGAAAGTTTCGAAAACAACTAAGATTTTCACTTTTTAGATATCCCATTATATATGATTTCTCTTTTATGTCTGCTATCGGTACCATTTAGTTCTCTTATTGAGTACACTATGGAGCAACAAGTTAAAACAACAGATAATCAGTTTCAGAATTATGATATTGTCTTCGAACTTGAATATTTTATAAACCTAAAAGTAAAGTGCGAACTTTCGACGACGATGAAATTTAAACTTTTGATATGGCTTCAAATAAGAAGAAGCATTTCATTGGAATGTAACGAATACTATGGATCCATCGTATAACATATAAAGACTATTTTCCGATTCGGTTAGACCAATTTGAATTTTGCGATTCGTTCAACTTACTAAACGATCCACCAATAAACGATATTAAATTAAACTTTCGTCATAAGGATGGAAGGTGTCTCCTAAATTGTGAGACTTGGCGTAAAATAACCCGCATGGGAGACACTTGCCTCCTGTTCTTTGAGTTATTGCTATTCATTGAAGCGTGGCTTTGAAGAGTTATAATTGTGTTTTGGCACTTGCCTCTCTGTTACTTTGGGTTAAATTCATCGAAGCGTGGCTCATAGGATTTTTAATTGTTTTTTTCGTAACCTATCCCTCTCTCTTATTTTGGGTTAAATTCAATGGTACGTCAGACTGTGTGTGTCGCTTTTTGCAGAAATGCGGGCGAGTTAAGTGTTTTTTCGGCACTTGCCTCTGCCTTACTTTGGGTTAAATTCATTGGTACTCGATGCGTGGCTCAGGAGAGTTTTAATTGTTTTTTTTTGGGAAAATCCCTTTTAATTTTGGGTGAAATTCATTGGAGCGTGGCGCAGAAGTGTTTTAATTGTTAAAAGTAATATAGAACTGTTCCTTTTACTTCATGCGGACGGTTTAAGTGCTTATACCGACCTATCCCTCTTTTTTTCTCTGTCTTATTTTGGGCTAAATTCATTGAAGCGTCGCTCATCTGTATTTTAATTGTTTTTTCGGCACTTGCCTGTCTGTTACTTTGGGTTAAATTCATTGAAGCGTGGCTTACAAGAGTTTAAATTGTTTTTTGGGCACTTATCCAAAAATTGGATTAAATAATATATTCCACGAGTTAGGGTATCTATCATATTCCGATTAAATGCCCAGTACTTCTGCTGCGGCTGCAGCTAGGATGAGAAGTAATACTCAACAGCAGTTTTTAGTTGCAAAATAACTTGAAGGCTGCAATACATTAGATTTTGAATGTGGACCGCGATTTGCTTACGATTCCGATACAACAAACATAACAACTGAATCAATGACTACACAACTTGGACTATTGATCGATTTAATAGAAATGGATTGTAGTTTAGATAAAGGTTTATATTGCTTAATTTAAGACTCGAACCTATTTAAATATATAATATTTAAAATCTGGGCAGATTATACATTTAAATTTGAATATTTTTTCTTGTTATTTTTATTCAGGTTGGCTCCTACCTCTCATTCTATTTGTTTTAAGAAAATCTAACATTTCTTTAACTAGTTATATATCCATCTAACTCACACTTCCGTTGTTTAATTGGCCGATAACTTAGTCATTTCATATATAAGCACCTGCAATAATTATGGCATTAAATAAAGGCGACTACAAAGATGGTTTCAAATACTGAACTTTTATCTTCGTTTGATTATTTAAATTTAAAAAAAATCCTGAGTTTAAAGGATGTAAAAACTCATAAAGACTACAACATAACTGACTCATACAGGACAAGTTTAAAGTACGGGGACACTGAAGATCGTTTAAAAGATTTTACACCTATTGTGTATGTTTCATATGCAATATTCCTTTGAATGATGATCAGGATAGTTTACTATGCAGATACGAGCTTAAGCAATATATACCTTCAGATGTATTTTACAGTCCTTATAATTAAAAAAATAAATAAATTTAATATTTTCTGTTTCTACTTAAGCATTGTTGGGTTTTTTCCATATACGTTTTTTGGCAATCTTAAATAAAAATGAAACACTTTTTTCCTTTATTTTAAAATATTATTTCGTCGAAAATAATATCTAAAATCGGCTGTCTGAAGAGGGTTGTCACTGTCCCGAAATCACGATAAAAGTAGTGTGCAGCCACGAAAATCAATGCCATTTTGTTAAAAACTTGTCTTCTATTTAAATATAGAAGCAAGAGGTCTTGAGCCGGTTTAATCCCTGTTCAATATCTAAAATCTTAAAAAAAAATTGCCTATAAATATAAATATTTTATATAAATTATTTAAAGCACATTTTAATCTGGTATAACTTTGAAGTGGGCAAGATGTATAATAATTAACAAAATTTCTCTAAATTATTTTGTCTTTAAGCTTTAAGACATTTGACTCAACATTCTTTTCCAAAAAATCGTTCTTTCCTTTTCCAAAAACAAAGATATATTTATAGCTATTGAGGGGTGACAAAATATCACCAACACTACAATAGTCGATAGTACCATCATTCCATTCTAACCCATTCAAATGTTTTCTGCAGAATGAGTTTTCTTCCGTCCCTCTGGTAAGTTCTCTGTCACCCAAAAGGGGTTTGAATGAGTAATGGTAAGTGAAACTGACGTGACAGGCATTAAAGCCAACTCCTTTAAAAATATGTTACTGTCGTTTCTATGACAATACTGCGAATAAACAAATGTCTTCTTAGCTCTATTTACTTTAAACATGTTACAGGAAAGTTTCGAAAACAACTAAAGTTATCACTAATCCAGCAAATAAGCCGATAGCTAATTTTATTTTCCTCTTTAACTTTTACAGGTTATATTGATCTTATTATAATTAGTACGTGCTTCTAGTATACCATAGTATCTATCTAGAATTTGTATCGTTTTAACTTAAGTTTATATGCCCTGAGACCAGCCAATATTATATTTGATTTTATTTAAGAAATTAGTTCACTATTGATTGTATGTTTATCGCGAAAAAATGATGAAAAACGAAAGTTTTCACTTTTTAGATATCCCTTTATATATGATATCTCTCTTAAGTCTGCTAGTGGTATCATTTAGTTCTCTCATTGACTACAATATGGAGCAACAAGTTAAAGAAACAGATAAGTAGTTTCAGAATCATGATGTTGTCTTCGAATTTGAATATTTTATAAACCTAAACTCAAAAGTAAAGTGCGAATTTTCGACCACGATGAATTGTATACCTTTGATATGGTCTCAAATAAGAAGAAGCATTTCATTGGAATGTAACGAGAAATATGGATCCATCGTATAACATATAAGGACTATATTTAGATTCGTTTAGACAAATTTGAATTTTTCGATTCGTTCAACTTACTAAACGATCCACCTGTAGACGATATTAAATTAGACTTTCGTCCTAAGGATGGAAGGTGTCTCCTAAATTGTGAGACTTGGCGTAAAATAACCCGCATGAGAGACACTTGCCTCCTGCTCTTTGAGTTATTGTTATTCATTGAAGCGTGGCTCAGAAGAGTTATAATTGTGTTTTGACACTTGCCCCTCTGTTACTTTGGGTTAAATTCATCGAAGCGTGGCTCATAGGATTTTAAATTGTTTTTTTCGTAACCTACCCCTCTCTCTTATTTTGGGTTAAATTCAGACTGTGTTCGTCAGACTGTGTGTGTCGCTTTTTGCAGAAATGCAGGCGAGTTAAGTGTTTTTTCGGCACTTGCCTCTGCCTTACTTTGGGTTAAATTTATTGGTACTCGTTGTGTGGCTCAGGAGAGTTTTAATTGTTTTTTTTTTTGGCAAAATCCCTTTTATATTTTGAGTTAAATTCATTGGAGCGTGGCTCAGAAGAGTTTTAATTGTTAAAAGTAATATAGAATTGTTTTTTTTACTTCATGCGGACGGCTTAAGTGCTTATTACCTACCCCTCTTTTAAAAGGGTTAAAATCATTAGAACGGGCAAATGTTCACTTTTAAGGGGTTAAATTCTGGGAGCCTTGTACGCCTTGGCCTTGGTTTTGCAGTTTAAGCGGGTGAGCTAAGTATTTTTCGGCATCTACCCCTCCTCTTTGAGATGGGTTAAAATCGTTGGAGCGTGAAACTGTACTCTTTTTTAAGGGGTGAAATTCTGGCATCCTGGTACTTTGTGTGGTTTTGCAGTTTATGCGGGCGAGTTATGTGTTTTTTCGGCACTTGCATCTTCCTTACATTGTGTTAAATTCTGGGACCCTGGTACTTTGTGTGGATCAGGAGAGTTTTCATTGTTTTTTTTGACATTTTCAATTTCTTATTTTGGGCTAAATTCATTGAAGAGTCGCTCAGAAGAATTTTAATTGTTTTTTCGGCACTTGCCTCTCTGATACTTTGGGTTATATTCACTGAAGCGTGGCTCAGAAGAGTTTTAATTGTTTTTTCGGCACTTGCCTCTCTGTTACTTTGGTTTATTTTTATTGAAGCATGGCTCAGAGGATTTTTTGTTGTTTTTTCGGAACTTCTCACTTATTTTGGGTTAAATTCATTGGTACGTGAAACTGTGTGTTATTTTTTGCAGTTTATGCTGGACGAGTTAAGTGTTTTTTCGGCACTTCCCTCTCTCTTACTTGGGTTAAATTCATTGGTACTCTTTGTGTGGTTCAGGAAAGTTTTAATTGTTTTTTTCCCTTTCTTATTTTGGGTTAAATTCATTGAAGCGTGGCTCAGAAGACTTTTAATTGTTTTTTTTTGGCAATTGCCCCTCCTTTTTTAAACCGTTTTCATAGCAGCGTAGCTACGTTGACCCGTTCTTTGAATCCATCTTTACTCTTGCGCATACATAATGTTATTCTTTTCGTACTGTGTTTTCCAAAAAAAGTAATTTTGTGTATATACTAAAACATAATTTGTGTGTGCGTTGTGTAAGGGATGATTTTTGGTTTTTTGAGTATTAAGTGTTTTTTCGGCACTCTCCCTTACATTATGTTATATTCTGGGACCCTGGCACTTTGTTTGGATCGGCAGAGTTTTAATTGTTTTTTTTGGACATTTTCCTTTCTTATTTTGGGTTAAATTCATTGAAGCGTGGCTCAGAAGAATTTTAATTGTTTTTTCGGCAACTACCTCTTTTTTATAAACTGCTTTAATAGGAGCGTGGTTAGGTTGACCCGTTCATTGAATACATCATTACTCTTGCGCATACATAATGTTAGTCTTTTCGTATAGTGTTTTCTAAATAAGTAATTTGGTGTACATACTAATACATATTTTGTGTGTGCGGTTTGTAAGGGATGATTTGGGTTTTGTTGTTGGCTAATTGAATTTCTGCCGTAAGAAATGTACCTTGAGTTTGAAATGATGGTATACAGTCTATCTTCCGAATAACTTCTCATAGAGAATCAAATCAGTCTTTCCGGCACCAGGCTACTTGTAATTGTCATTTGCAGTAATACCAGGATAAGGTTTGGTTGTGTGATAATGTCATCTTTATTTTAATGACTACTCTATTTTTGATTAATTTTTAACAAGTGAAAAGGTCGTATTATCTTTTTAAGGTGTTCTCAATTCTTGACTTTAATTCATATCAGAATCAACGCTGTCCAGGTTTCTTGTACTTGTCATTTGGTATACTACCAGTATATATAACAAAGTACTTCTAGTAAAACTGTCGTATCCCTTTTTTGATGTTCTCAATTCTTGATTTCAAGGCATATCAGAATCAACGCGATCCTTCCGGGCTTCTTGTACTTGTTAATTTCTGTACTACCAGGATAACTAAAAATGCACCGACAGATCTAAGGCTCTGCTTTGCATTTTAAATTTTCGATTCGTTTTTTTAACAACTGACTTGATGTAATCCATCCCCTTCACGTTTCAATACGAAAACATTATAGCATTGATTTCCTTGCTGAAGATTTGTCTGCTATCGGAACAGTGACGCAGAACGGTATATATGCCACCACACCAAAGAACGTACATGATTTTGTACCTATCCAGGAACAGCCTATTAAAGAATATTATGAACAACCTAAATCGACGGACGACATGGTGAACTATTATTTTACTCTCAGAAACAAAAGTTCGCTTTCGCAATTAGGTGGAGTATTTCATATGTTATCGCCTTCAATAAGAGATAAAGAGTGTGTCGCACCATAATTTGATGTTTCCCATTTTGATTTAAGTGAAATGAGGGAGTGTTTTACACCCAAGAGAGCACGTTTGTCAGAAAAATTTGTACAGATTTTGCAGCGGTCACCACTATCCCCAATTCAAACAGAACAAAGTTTATGTGCTTTAGAGTTAAGGTATCTATCATAATCTGATCAAATGCTCAGTACAGCGTCTGCAGATAAAATGAGAAGCAATTTGTAGTTGCAAAAGAACTTGAAGGTTGCAATACATTAGATTTCAAATGTGGACAGCGATTTATTTACGACTCCGGTACAACAAACATAACAACTGAATCAATGACTACACAACTTGGACTATTGATCGATATAAAAACAATGTATTTTAACATAGATTAATGGTTAAATACTTGTATATTGCTGTATTTAAGACTCGAACATATTTTAAATATATAATATTTTAAACCTGCGTAATTAATACATTAAAATTTGAATATTTTTTCTTGTTACTTTTATTCAAGTTGGCTCCTCCCTCAAATTCTTATTGTATTTGTTTAAAGAAAATGTAACATTTCTTTTACTAGTTATATATCCATCTAACTCACACTTCTGTTTTTAAATTGACCGATAACTTAATCATTTTTTATATAAATACCTGCAATTTATAGGGCATTCTATAGTTCCAATAAAGACGACTACAAAGATGGTTTCAAATACTGAACTCTAACCTTCATTTAATTATTTCAATTTTAAGAAAATCCTGAGTTTAAATGATATGAAAACTCATAAAGACTACAATTACAACATAACTGACGCACCTTCAAAGTAAGGGGACACTATAGTGTTGAAGATCGTTTAAATGATTTTACACCTACCGAAACTCTTTAACATGCCAAAAACAATTTAATGAAGGTGTATTTTCCATATGCAAGATTCCTCAGAATGATGATCAGGATACTTCACTATGCAGATAAAAGCTTAGGGAACCATTTACCTTCAGATGTATTTTACTGTCCTTATTATTAAATAAATAAATATATTTAATATTTTCTGTTTTATTTGAGCATATTAGGGTTCTTTCCATATAAACTTTTTGGTATTCTTAAATAAAAATGAAACACTTTTTTTCTTTTTATGAAAAAATTATTTCGTCTTAAATAATATCTAAAATTCTTAAAATAATGTTCCTATAAATACAAATATTTTAAATAAATTTTTTAATGGCCATTTATCATTGGTCTCACTATGAAGTGGGCAAGATGAATGATAATTTACTAAATTCCTCAAATTTATTTTGTCTTCAAGATTTAAGACATTTGACTTAGCATACTTTTCCGAAAAATCCTTCTTTCCTTTTCCAACAACAAAGATATATTTTTTAGCTATTTAGGGGTGACAAAATATCACCAAAACTACAATAGCCGATAGTGCCATCATTCCATTCTACACCCATTCACATGTTTTCTGCAGAATGAGTTTTCTTCCGTCCCTCTCTGGTAAGTTCTCTGCCATCGAAAAGGGGTATGAATAAGTGACCGGCATAAACGCCAACTCTTTTATACATATGCTATTGTCGTTTCTATGACAATACTGAAAATATACCAATGTGGTCTCAGCTCTATTTTCTTTAAACATGTTTCAGGAAAGTTTCGAAAACAACTAAGATTTTCACTTTTTAGATATCCCATTATATATGATTTCTCTTTTATGTCTGCTATCGGTACCATTTAGTTCTCTTATTGAGTACACTATGGAGCAACAAGTTAAAACAACAGATAATCAGTTTCAGAATTATGATGTTGTCTTCGAACTTGAATATTTTATAAACCTAAAAGTAAAGTGCGAATTTTCGACGACGATGAAATTTAAACTTTTGATATGGCTTCAAATTAGAAGAAGCATTTCATTGGCATGTAACGAGAACTATGGATCCATCTTATAACATATAAGGACTATATTCAGATTCGGTTAGACCAATTTGAATTTTTCGGTTCGTTCTGACGATCTACTAAACGGTCCACCAATAGAGGATATTCAATTAGACTTTCGTCAGGTGGCTGCTAAACTGCGAGACTTGGCGTCAAATAACCCGCTTGGGAGGCACTTGCTTCTCTCTTACTTTGGGTTAAATTCATTGAAGCGTGGCTTACAAGAGTTTTAATTGTTTTTTGTGCACTTGCCCAAAAAATGGATTAGGTAATATATTCCACGAGTTAGGGTATCTATCATATTCCGATCAAATGCCCAGTACTTCTGCTACGGCTGCAGCTAGGATGAGAAGTAATACTCAACAGCAGTTTTTAGTTGCAAAAGAACTTGAAGGCTGCAATACATTAGATTTCGAATGTGGACAGCGATTTGTATACGACTCCGATGCAACAAAATTAACAGCTGAATCAATGACTACACAACTTGGATAATTGATCGATATAATAGAAATGAATTGTAGTTTAGATAAATGTTTAAATATATTGCTTAACTTAAGACTCGAACCTATTTTAAATATATAATATTTCAAATCAGGTTGGCTCCTCCCTCTCTTTCGATTTGTTTTAAGAAAATCTAACCTTTCTTTAACTAGTTATATATCCATCTAACTCACACTTCTGTTTTTTATTTGACCGATAACTTAGTCATTTCTTATATAAATACCTGCAATAACTATGGCATTTGATGAACTCCTTACCCTCTGGTTTCTGAGTTTATAGAAAAGGGGGTTCCAGCTGGCCGTTTCAAACAAATAAAAAGACCAACCGGAATTACTTCTAAGAGAAAGCGGTGCGACCGTCATTATTGTCTGATGAGTTAATGGTGACTAAATTGTAAACTAAAGCTAAGGTGGCCTCAAGCAGCCATATTACAATGGTTAAGAGAAAGTGAGAGTAATTCAATGTAAATAAGCCATTTTAGGCGAATTCACTTTAGAAACTTAAGGGTACTTTAAACTTAAGGATATGAAACAAAATATAATGAAAAAATATGAAAATAATAGAGAAATGGATATGGAATTAAACCTTAAAACTGTTGTTGAATTATGGATTCAACATATTCCGCGCCTAAATATTGGTGGGGTCGAACAGACATCCATGCATGACAACGCCAAACTTGGTGTTCTGGACCTTGATGAAAGGATAGCTATCCAGAGGTGCGGATGGGCCATTTAAAATATCGTTGTAGAGGTCGCGACCAATAATACCGTGGATTGGACCAAACTCGTGTGGCATAGGATGTGCCCACATATCGCGGACAACATCATCAAACTCCAGGAGCATATTAAGCAGCTGGTCGTTGACTGGGGCTAGCATATTGACCTGTACTTTGTCTATGATCACTAAGTCTTGAAGCCAAACGTGATTGGTTTTGGTGACAACTTGAAATACTCCGAATGGCATATTCTTTCTCCATTTCGCAAGGTAGCGTAGAGGTTCGACCATTTCGTACAAGACGTGCGAAAATTGCACGTTTTGGTTTAGAGCCAGCGTTACGGTAACGGTTCTATCCCCTGCTCTTAGGTCACAAAGCACGACAGAAGCGATCGCTTTGCAATTCTGTCCGTGAGATCTATTTAAGGCTTGCATTCCTTGGTGCGCTTAGTCAACTTAGTGACAGTTTGGCTGCCAGTTGGGGCCTCGTCGGTGTCAGGTTTCGAACGTACAGGGTCTGCCACCATTGCAGCTGCACCAGCATCGATATTATTATGGTCGGTCACGGCGGTTGGTTCATCCTTCTTGGCTCCCTTAAGGCTAGCCTGTGCTATTTCATAGAAATTAATTTAGGCCTTACTCAGAGCCTTTTCCAACGCCTTAATGGGATAGCCCTTAATATCCTGAACGGTAGGTGCGTCAGGAAGGTTTCCTTCTAGAGTGGAGGAGCTGGCGTTAATGTCCTTTTGGTGAATCATGGTGTGGTGGCGGTGCGAGCAAACATTGCATCGCGATGCCGAAGTCCACTCAGCGCGTTGGTGCCAATCGGACAGACAGTTGAGGCAGACTTCCAGTTTTTTTGATGGCTTCACGTCGCTCGACCGCGGACATCCATCGAAAGTCCGGACATCACTTGAGCAAGTGATTTTTGCGACAAAGTTGACATCTTCCACTGTGGTCCTCGGTCCTGAGGAGAAAAACAAGAGAAAAGAGGAAAGAAACAAAAAAGTGCAATAAATAATAATAATTGGAATTTGAAAATATGAACAATTAGCAAGATTCAAGTTTAGTTTTATTTTGATTTGTGTTAGGCTGTTGAGATGGGAGTATGCACAGTTTAACGATCACACGCGTTATTATTCCGTTCTGAGTTTTGATTTCGGCAACACGAACATTATTATCTTTACCGTAGACAACCTTCGTTATTCGGCCCAACCGCCACTCAGTTGGAGGTAAATGATCATGTTTTACAATTACAAAGTCGTTTTCTTTCAAATTGTTTTGCGTAGACTTCCACTTGTATCTCCTTTGAAGTTCCGTAATATACTCCGATTTCCATCTCTGGCTGAATATATGCTGTATTGCTTTCAGTCTTCTTTCTCTGGTCAAATACGATAAATTCTCTCTTTGAGGATCTTCCGGGGTCTCAGGATGAGCTGTCAAGGGGCCGCCACGTAAAAAATGACCGGGTGTTAATGGTAACAATTCTGATACGTTGTCTGACATGGGTGACAACGGCCTCGAATTCAAAATTGCTTCCATGCGGATCAGTAGGGTGCTAAATTCTCTTAAGTGAAGCTCAAATTACTTGACAGTTTTTTAAGGTGAGACTTTTTTACTTTTACTGCTGCGTCTCAGATGCCTCCCATGTGTGGAGCATACGGAGGTATAAATGACCAGGTGAAGCCTTGCAGTCCAAATTTATTGATGAGATGCTTTTCTGCTGACTTTAGAAAAGCATGATGATCTTGTAGTAGTTTATAACTAGCGCCCACAAAATTTTTCCCGTTATCTGAGAACATCGTTTTTGGCACACCTCGCCGGCATGTAAATCTTGTAAAAGCTGCTAAGAACAAATCTGTAGAAAGGTCCGAACACACCTCTAAATGGACAGCTCGGGTTGAAAAGCAGACGAACACTGCTGCATAGCCTTTCAAAAGCATTCCTCAAAACCGAGCTTTTAATTCTAAAAGGACCTGCGAAGTCTACTCTTGTATAAGTAAAGGGCAGCGAAAATGTTACCCGTTCGGGTGGCAACGAAGCCATCATTTGGTTTTGGAATTAACGTTTGAATATCGTACATGCCTTGCACGCTGGAATACATTTTCGAATGCCATTTTTAAGACTGGTGATGTAAAAACCTTGCCGAATGGCACGCAGCATAACATTATATTCTGCATGGCTGTATTTTATAAGGAGACTGTATTTTATAAGGAGATTGGCTAAGTGGGATCTTTCTGGGACAAGAATCGGATGTCGTTTGTCGTAACTAAGACCTGAATTCTCCAAGCGACCGCGAACTCGCATTACACAGTTTTTGTCCAGAAAAGGAGCTAGTGCACTAATGTTGCTTTTGTTATTAAATAATTTGTTCCACGTTAGACAATCGTATCTTTGTGGGTAGAAGGATTGCTGAGAAATACTAAGTAAACGATTTTTGGTTTGATTAATTTCAATGGTCGAAATGTCAATACTCTTAGGGCGAGAATGAGCTTTTTCAAACACCCGTAGAACATAGCTCATAACACGTAGGGTGCGAACGTACGATGAAAATCTTGTAATGATACATTCATTAGCGGTTGTGTAGACTAGATGTTTTTTTACTTCCAAGTCTGTAGGATCAAAACATCGAGGTTTTGACCATGATTCAACTGGTTTTTGAATCCAAGGCGGACCATTCCACCAAAGACGATTTTGGATCAAGTCATGCGGTAAGCTGCCACGAGTGCCCAGATCAGCTGGATTGTCCTCTGTCTTGACATGTTTGCAATTAGTAATACTGGTAAAATTCTGAATTTCCAATATTCGGTTTGCAACAAAGGTCTTAGGGGTTTGGGGAGACTTTTGTAGCCATCCTAACACTATAGACGAATCAGTCCATAAGTGTAACTCAAAGTCTCAATTCAAGAACTCAGTCACGACTTTTACTAAGTTGGTGAGTAATATTGCGCCACATAACTCAAGTTTTGGAATAGTCGTCCTTTTGATAGGAGTTTTTGCTATCAGTAAGTTGCTGGATAAAGTGCCGGCCTTGTAGACTCTCATGTAGACGGCTCCACAATACGCTCATTCCGAAGCATCGCAAAAGCCATGGATCTGAACTCGTACACCGGGCGAAAACTCTATCCATCTCGGTATTCTTAGGGATTGTATATGTGCTAAATTAGCTTTAAATGAATGGCATTTAACCAGTAAATGCTGTGGAACTGCTTCGTCCCAATTGATGTTTCCTTCCCACAATTGCTGCATCAAAATCTTTGCTACGATGACGATTGGACCCAGCCAACCTAGTGGATCAAATAACGTGGCGATGACCGAGAGTATTTGTCGTTTCGTAACAATTGGCGAATCACTGATCGGACCTATGGCGTAATAAAAAGTAACAGATTTCGCATTCCAGCGAATGCCCAAAGTTTTGACTGTACTGGAGTCGTCAAATTTCAAGAATTCCTCATCGAGAAGATCTTCCCGGGCTACATGTTCCATTATGTACTTATGGTTTGCCGTGATCTTTTTTTAAAGAAAATGACGCTGAAGCTTAAGTTTGCATAAGTTGGGCTTGTTTATCTTTCGCTTCATCCAAACTGTGGCCTCCCGATAGGACATCATCGACATAAATTTCTTCCTTTAATATTTCAGATGCTTTAGGGCTCGATTCTTCGTAATCACAACTAAACTGTCTCAATGTTCGTATGGCAAAGGACACAATTTATTCCAAACGTGACCGTTTTGAGTTCGAAGGATTTGACTGGATCCTTAGGCGGAGGTCGAAAAAGCACTTTCTGATATGCTCGATTAGTTTTATAAACAACTATCTGGCGATACATTTTTTCGATGTCTCCTGTGAACACGAACTGGTAATGTCGCCAACGGAGAACAATTTTCTGGATGTCAGTCTGAAGGATCGGGCCAGGATACAAAACATTGTTAAGAGAGTAGCCACTACTACTTCTTTTAGATCCATTAAAAACCACTCGTACTTTGTGGTTTTACTCTCGGGTTTTACGACCGCATGATGGGGTAAAAAGAAAGAGCTCTGTTTCTCTTTCAAAAAATTGTATTTTCTCCATGTGACCGATATTCAGCTTTGGAGTTCTGTTAAGTGTTTTCTCCATTCGATGATATTGTGCTAATGCCATATTTCTGGATGGTCCCAGGTAAACTGTCTCAGGAAATTCTTTACGGAAGGGTAGCCGCACAACATATCACCCATCTAGTTGTCGATATGTTGTCTGTTGGTAGAATTCCTCGCAATATTCATCTGTCTGATCGGCTTTTGTTTCTTAAGTTGAGAATTAAGAGCAGCATCAGCTGATTCACCAACTAGTGTTGAAAATGTATTAATTTTCGTTGTCAGTATGTTGCCAGATAAGTACCATCCGAATTGTGATTCTCTGGCTTCCAGGCCGTTTTCTTGGTAAGAGAGGACGCCCTCCAAATTAATAAGTGGCAAATAATCACTCCCAATTATCATATCAATTGCTGAAGGTTTGGAGAAATTTGGGTCTGCCAATTTTATATGTTTCAAATCTGGTAAATTTTTGATTTTGATTTTCTTTGAAGGTAGAAAATGCGACAATTTAGAAACAACAATGGCTTTTATCCTAATTTTGAACGTTGAATCCAATGATTTCAAATTGTCGAGGCACTGGTGACTTGAATTTCCGACGACAGTTCCTCTTAATCCTGAGATTTGCGTGTGATGATTGTGTACGGGTAAAGACAGAGATTGTTGAATTCGTTTAGTCACAAAGCTTTTTTCCGAACCAGCATCTAATAATGCTCTTACCGTAAATATTTCTCCCGCGTGGTCAATATTTACAACAGCAGTTGGCAAAATAGTAGTTACTTCGTGTTGGGAAAAATGGGTTTGGACGGAATTAGTTGTAGGATTATAATTCGATCGATTATTCGACCAATTACTTGCAGGGTGCACATGCGAAGACGTCGATGGTTGTACTGGTTGTGACGAATGTCTAGCTTCTTGCATTATATGCGACGACTTTCGTTCGTTAGATTCTATATGAAGTAGAGAATGCTGTTTTTTATTACACTGGAAGCATCCCTTTTTACTGGAACAGTTGGATTTAAAATTATTCGACGATAAGCAATTCGCGCAAAAATTATTAGCGTAAACATATCTAATACGTGCATTAACAGATAAAAATTTGAAATTTTCGCAGTTTCTCAAATTATGATCACCATTAAATTTTTTGCATTTCATTTTTTGTTTATTCGTCTCTGTTTTTGCGTGAAACGATTGTGATTTATTGTTGAAACCATGATTAGGCCTCCTCATATCAGAAATCGTTTCTTACAATTCAATTCTTTTTGACAAAAATTCGTCCATTTGATCCCAGGTTGGGAGTTTCTTATGGTCAGACACCGAGTCTTCCCATGCACGCAATGTATCCTCTGATAATTTCGAGACACAATGATGAACGAAGATTGGATCCGAATTTTCTGTTTTTATGTTATATGATTTAAATATCGCCAAGCTGTCGTTGGTTCCCCGCTGGATTTGTCGTATTAATTTCGCAGTTTCAACTTGGGTCGTTTGAATACCAAATAAAATTTTCATCTGCTGATGTACAAGTATTCTGGGGTTCTCATAACGATGTTTAAGTGCATCCCACGCCAACTGAAAATTGCCATCCACCAAATCAAACTGTTTTACAATTTTGTGAGCCTCGCCCCTGGTTTTATTCCTAAAATGGTAGAGCTTTTGTGCTGATGAAATTTCCGAATGGGAAACAAAAACTCCCCAAAATATATCTCGGAAGGCTGGCTACTTGGAATATCCTCCTTCGAAAGGCCGGTATCGCACGTGGTAGTTTTAATGATGAAAGCGCTTGAGACCCTATTGTTGTATCACGTCTGCTGCTTTCATCCAGTTGCGACTGCTTTTGCGGCATTAAATTCTTGATTCTGTTTCTGCAATTTCGATATTGTTCACAGGCTAACGCATACTTCTTTGCCGCCATTTACAACAACTCTGGTGCGTACTCTCCTTTCTCAGCCGTCATTAACTCCTCATTATCTGTGGTTAGTTTTTGCCATCTTGTTTCAAGTTCATCACTTCAAGACCCGCAATGCTGCTGCCAAATGCTGGTTTACACTCCTCACAAAATGCCTTTAATTGATCAAATTTGAAAAGAAATCTGCGCCTCGCCGCCATGTTAAAGTAAACGAAGAATTCTCTCACTTTTTTACAATCTGCTCGACGTATGTTTTTTTTGTGAATATTATATTTTTATATTTGCAATGAATATGGTTTTCGTTCTTAGCTATTTTAAGTATCTTTAGAACGATTAATTATTTATGTTTTTTAACGGGTTGCGTTATAAAAAATTTGCAATCTTTTTTAAAAAAAATAATGTTTGTGCCCCTTTTTGAATTAGCATATGCCAACTTCGTATCGATAACGAGAAAAAAAAAACAATTATAATATTGATGACATGTTCATTTAATCCAAAAAATAATGTTTCGTATTTAAATTTTTGTGATTTAATGTACGCTTATTATTTCTATAATTATTTCTTAAAAAAAATAAAAATTGGTGATTTTGGGTATTTTATATCAACCCCGAGTAATAAAAATCACGATCGGCATACCCTATTTTTTCTCGAGGTAGGCAACCCCTACCTATTGAGTGCGACGGCACACAACCAAATACACTGCCAGCTCGTTGCGTCGACTGCGATCACTGCTATGCTGCTTTTGCTTGTACAAAGCAACCACACATAATATGACGTTATGAAAAAAGGGACGTTGACTGCGATCACTGCTCGGTATGGAAAAAACAACCAACTTTTGGCAACTTCAATATGTTGTTGTTTTTCTTCCTCTTTGGAATAAATTCTTCTCGTTCGCCTTCAAACTATTACAGTTGGTTACTGAAGATTTTTCTATTCCTTTGGTTTTTGTTGTTGTTATTACTTTGTTCCCTTTGTAGGCAATTATTTTTGTTGGCCTTGAAACTATTACTGGCCGGCGCTTTGATTTTAAATTGTTTTTGTTATTTTTGCTGACACGCACTTTGTTGTTATTGTTTTATTTTATTGATTCTTTATTTTATACCAATAAGCTGGTTGATTTTAAGTAAAAATTATAAAGAAAATATTAAAAAAATGTTGACTCACCCTTTTTGTTGTTGTTGCTTTCGCATGTTAAAGGAATGTATGTAGTTCTAGTACTAAGGTGGTACGTTTTATTGCTGGTAGCAGGTTTTATTTTTCTTTCAACTGTTCTACATATGTTCAAAACACAACACTGCACTTTTAATTAATTGTTTTTTACTATAATGTTTTAAATGTTTTATGTTAATATTTTTTTTTCACAATTTTTCTGGTTTTTTTTCTTCAAAAATTTGCTGAACTTTTTATACGTCCGTCCGCTTTGACACTCGATCACTTTTGATTGTTTCTTTCTTCGTTTCGATGCCAAATATTATCGCGTGTGTGTGTGTTGATTTCTATTACTTCTTCTGTTCTA
Source organism: Hydrotaea diabolus (assembly GCA_963513945.1). NCBI lineage: Eukaryota > Metazoa > Arthropoda > Insecta > Diptera > Muscidae > Hydrotaea > Hydrotaea diabolus. The sequence goes on along the minus strand of OY740721.1, from coordinate 15,257,036 downwards.
TGCGAAGTTGATGCTTTTCCCTCTCTTTCCTTTCTCAGCGAAGTTGAGGTTGGAAAATTACAACAAGGTGGGACTGTAAAAATGAAATTTGTCTTTTTGTACTGTTTATTAGGGTGGGTACTAAAAATTGATTTTTCGCTTTGTTAACTATTTTGTTATTGTTTTTCGTTACTTTTCTCTTGAATTATTAGACTATTGGACTTTGTAACGGGATTTTTATATATGTGTTTTTTGTTTCAATTTTTTCTTTTCCTTGTGTTTCGATTTACCGTTTTACATTTGCTTTTGAATTGTATTTTTCCCGATATTAAACTTCATTGACTCGAACTTTTTGTTCTTGTTTTTACTATTTTAAACGATCATACTCAAAGAAAACCAATTACTTTTGCACATACCTGCTCTTGTCCTCTTACTCTCTTTGTAATTGGATACTCTGACATTGGAGAAATGATGTTTGGTTCTGATTGATGTTGTCGTCTTCATCTGCCGGTATGATGCCCGCTCCTTGATGACGTCAACTGCTCAATGCGAATACAAGAGCATGACTTCTGCCCTGGGATGATGATGGATTCTTGCTAAAGTTACGAATTTCTCTGCTACTGGTACTCCTTTTCTGGTAGGATGCCCGCTGCTTGATGTCGTCAACTTCACGTTGTTGATTCTGGGGTTCCAGCTGGCCGTTTCAAACATATAAAAATACCAACCGGAATTACTTCTAAGAGGTAGCGGTGCGACCGTCTTTATTGTCTGATTAGTTGATGGTAACTAAATTGTAAACTAAAGCTAAGGTGGCTTCAAGCGGCCATATTACAATGATTTAGAGAAAGAAAGAGAGAGTAATTCAATGTAAATAAGACCAATATAAGACATTTCAGACGAATTCACTTTAAACTTAAGGATATGAAACAAAATATAAAAAAATATGAAAATAATAGAGAAATGAATATGGAATTAAACCTGAAAACTATTGTTGAATTATGGATTCAACAGCATTTAATAAAGACGACTACAAAGATGGTTTCAAATACTGAACTTTTACCTTCGTTTAATTATTTAAATTTCAAAAAAGTTTAAAGGATAAAAAAAATCATAAAGACTTCAGAGTACGGGGAAACTATCGTGTTGAAGATCGTTTAACTGATTTTACATCTACGAAACGCTTCAACAAGCAATAAAACGAATTAATGGAGGTGTATTTTTCATATGAATGATGATCAAGATAGTTTACTATGCAGATAAGAGCTTAAGCAATATTTACCTTCAGATGTATTTTACAGTCCTTATAATTAAATAAATAAATTTAATATTTTCTGTTTCTATTTGAGCATAGTTGGGATCTTTGCATATAAGTTTTTTGGTAATCTTAAATAAAAATGAAACACTTTTTTCCTTTATTTTAAAATATTATTTCGTCTAAAATAATATCTAAAATCTTAAAAAAGTTGCCTATAAATATAAATATTTTATATAAATTATTAAAAGCACATTTTAATCTGGTATAACTTTGAAGTGGGCAAGATGTATAATAATTTACAAAATTCCTCTAATTTATTTTGTCTTCAAGATTTAAGACATAAAAGCCAACTCCTTTATAAATATGCTACTGTCGTTTCTATGACAATACTGCAAATAAACCAATGCCATCTTAGCTCTATTTACTTTAAACATGTTACAGGAAAGTTTCGAAAACAACTAAAGTTATCACTAATCCAGCCAATTTGCCGATAGCAAATTTTATTTTCCTCTTTAACTTTTACAGCATATATTGATCTTATTATATCTAGTACGTGCTTCTAGTATACCATAGTATCTAACTAGAATTTGTATCGTTCTAACTTAAGTTTAAATGCCCTGAGACCAGCCCATTTAACATTTGATTTTATTTAAGAAATTAGTTCACTATTGATTGTATGTTTCCCGGAAAGGATGAAAAAAGGATGAAGAACGAAAGTTTTCACTTTTTAGATATCCCGTTATATATGATATCTCTCTTAAGTGTACTAGCGGTATCATTTACTTCTCTCGTTGACTACAATATGGAGCAACAATTTAAAGAAACAAATAAGCAGTTTCGGAATAATGATGTTGTCTTCGAATTTGAATATTTTATAAACCTAAACTTAAAAGTAAAGTGCGAATTTTCAACCACGATGAAATTTATACCTTTGATATGGTTTCAAATAAGAAGAAGCATTTCATTGGAATGTAACGAGAACTATAGATCGTATAACATATAAGGACGATATTCAGATTTCGTTAGACCAATTTGAATTTTTCGATTCGTTCAACTTACTAAACGATCCACCAATAGACGATATTAAATTAGTCTCCTAAATTGTGAGACTTGGCGTAAAATAACCCGCATGGGATACACTTGCCTCTTTGTTTCTATGAGTTAAATTCATTGAAACGTGGCTCAGAAGAGTTTTAAGTGTTTTTGGCACTTGGCTCTAGTACTGCGACATCGACATCGATGTTTTCGAAACATCGATGTTTTTCTAAAATATCGAGTACTTTTTACATCGATGTTTTAGTTCCGATGTTTCATCGACATCGATGTTTTTTATCGATGTTTTGAATCGATGTTTTTCTCTCTGACTGCGATATCTAACGTTATTTCGTCAGTGTCATCACTGTGTTCATTTGTGGATATTTTACTTTGAACATTTTTACTTTGTGAATTTTTTAATTATTAAAATGCCTCCAAAAAGTGACATATGGAAACATTTCACAAAAACAAACAGTAATTTTGCTTTATGCAAGTTATGTGGAAAAAATTTAAAGAGTTGTGGAAATACTACTAATTTAATTGGTCATTTAGAGGCTAAACACAATAGCATATATGCGAAACATTTTGCCGCCTCTAAAACCAAAACAGCATCACGTTCGGAAGATATACCAAATACGGAAGAAATGCCTAGTACGAGTTCAACACAACCAACGGGATCAACAGGTAATAATATTAAAAACTTAATTTTTATTCTAATTTGACTTAAAATTTTTCAGGTCTTGCAAGGCAACAGTCCTTGGAAAATTGTTTTAATACAATTTCATCCTTCAAAGATGGGGGACATAAATTTAAAAGAATAACAACTGCAATATTGTACATGATTTGCAGAGACAGTCAACCCATCTCCATAGTTGATGACGATGGATTCAAATATCTTTTAAAGGTTGCAGCACCTATGTACAAAGTTCCCTCGAGACGCACCATCGACAATCTGATTGATACAAAATACGAATATATATCAAGTTTAGTGAAAGCAGAATTGCAGAAAGTGCCTCATGTATGTCTAACTACGGATATATGGACCGAAACCCATAAGTCGAGAAGCTTCCTCGGAATAACTGCTCATTTCATCTCGGATAGCTATATTGACTCACATGGAAAATGTTACTATTGGAGCCTTTGAGTTAAATGAACGTCACACTGGAGAAAATTTAGCCGTTGAGATAAGCACAAAATGCTCAGAATGGGGTATCAGTAAAGAGAGGGTGATAACCGTTGTGACGGACGGAGGAGCAAACATGATAAAGGCTGTTGAAATAGCATATGGAAAAAAAAATACATACTGTTTTGCTCATTTATTAAACCTTCTTGCCGACAAAACAATGTCTATTTTTAAAGATGGCACGGCAGTTATCGAGAAGGTAAAGTCTATCGTAACTTGGTTCAAGCGAAGTGTAATTGGAAGTGATGAGCTACGAAAAAAAAACCGCAGATTTAGACGCAAAGGTGCTTATACAATCTGTGGAAACCAGGTGGAATTCCACATTTTATATGGTGGAACGATTTTTGTTGTTGCGTGAAATTGTCAACAACATAATAACATTTAACGCAACTGCCCCACCTATGATTACTGCATCCGAGGTAGATTATTTAAAGGATTTTATTGTGTTGTTTCAACCGATTGAACGGGCAACAAAAGAGCTATGCGGCGAGAAGTTTGTCACCTCAAGTGTCGTTATACCTGTTTTAAGGCTGATGAAAAAACAAATATACGAGGCCGTGTTATTGTGTTGTTTCAACCGATTGAACGGGCAACAAAAGAGCTATGCGGCGAGAAGTTTGTCACCTCAAGTGTCGTTATACCTGTTTTAAGGCTGATGAAAAAACAAATATACGAGGCCGTTGTAACTTCCAGCTTTGGCAAAGAAACAAAACAAATTTTAAAGGCTCAGTTTCAAAAAAGGTTTGATGGCATAGAAAACAATCCCTTTTTTTCCATAGCTACGCTACTAGATCCTAGATTTAAAAACCTCCATTTTGAAGATAGTCTAGCCCTAGCGACAGCGATAAGAAAATTAAGTGCAGAAATAAAGGAAAATGAGGAATATTCATCAGAATCTGATGGACAGTCATCTAGCACAAATAGTCCAAGAAAAACTCCTTCAGGTATATATTTTGCACTAACAACATGTTAAAATATTTAAAAATATATTGTGTAATTTTACAGGTTTCAACTTTTGGGACGACCATCACAAATTGGTGCAAGAAAATTGGAAGGCCAAAAAAAGATCTAGAGTTATAGATCAACTGGAGACTGCTCAAATGCCCGCAGAACTGGCTATGTATTTAAAAAGCCCAGTATCTAGATTAAATGAAAACCCCCTTGAGGGATGGCAACAGTGCTATATGCCCAAAAATTCGGCGTTGATGAAGACTGCTATGAAGTATTTATCAATTATGGCCACTTCAGTCCCTTCTGAAAGGTTGTTCTCAGCTGCGGGCTACATTACTTCTAACAGAAGAAGCTCTATTTCGGGGGACAAGCTTCAAAAAGTACTGTTTTTACAGACAGTCGACTCAAAATTCTGGAATCTTGAATAAGAACCTATTATTTAATTACAATAAACACAATTTCATTTAATTATAATAAAATTAATTTTAAAACTTTTATTAATAAAGTATCGTCTTTGAATTTCTATCAGAATTTCTAAAGCGCAAAAACATCGATTTTACTAAACATCGATGTTTTTTGATCGATTTTTCATCGACATCGATGTTTCAAATTTTAAACATCGATGTTGAAAACATCTATGTTTTTCTATCGATGTCGCAGCACTACTTGTCTCTCTGTTACTTTTTTTCGTAACCTACCCCTCTCTCTTATTTTGGATTAAATTCATTGGTACGTAAGACTGTGTGTCGCTTTTTGCAGTTTATGCGGGCGAGTTAAGTGTTTTTTCGGCACTTGCCTCTGCCTTACTTTGAGTTTAATTCATTGTGTGTTCTTTTGCAGTTTATGCGGGTGAAATAAGTGTTTTTTTTGGGTACCTGCCTCTTCCATATATTGTGGTCAATTCTGGAAGCCAGGTACTTTGTGTAGCTCAGGAGAGTTTTAATTCTTTTTTGGGCATTTTCCATTTCTTATTTTCGGTTAAATTCATTGAAGCGTGGCTCAGAAGAATTTTAATTGCTTTTTCGGCAACTACCCCTCCTTTTTTAAATCGTTTTCATAGGAGCGTGGCTTGTTCGACCCGTTCTTTGTATCCATCTTTACTCTTGCATATACACAATGTTATTTTTTTCGTACAGTGTTTTCCAAATATGTAATTGTGTGTACATACTAATACATACTTTGTGTGTGCGTTTTGTAAGGGATGATTTTGGTTTTATTGTTGTCTAATTGAATTTGATTTCTGCCGTAAGAATGTATGAGATTGGCTGCAATTTTTTTATACTGATATGATCGTATCATTGTTTCACCTTGAGTTTGACGTGAAATGATGGTATACCGCCTTAGACGAGTCATAGAGAAAAAACGCAGTCAGTCTGGCATATAACAATGCACTTTTAGTTAAAAGGTCGTATCCTCTATCAGGTGTTCTCAATTCGTGATCTCAAGTCATATTAGAATAAACGCGATCTTTCCGAGCATCTTGTACTTGTCAATTAAATTATGATTTTGGTTTTATTGTTGTCTAATTGAATTTGATTTCTGTCGTAAGAATGTATGAGAGTGGCTTCAATTTGTTTTATACTGATATGATCGTTTCATTGTTTCACCATGAGTTTGAGTTTGATGGTATATCGCCTTAGACGATTCATAGAGAAAAAACGCAGTCTGTCTGGCATATAACAATGCACTCTTAGTTAAAAGGTCGTATCCTCTATCAGGTGTTCTCAATTCGTGATCTCAAGTCATATTAGAATCAACGCGATCTTTCCGAGCATCTTGTACTTGTCAATTGCTGTACTACCAGGATAACTAACAATGCACCTTTGGTTAAACGACAGATCTAAGGCTATGCTTTTCATTTTAAATTTTCGATTCGTTTTTTAACAACTGACTCGATGGAATCCCTCCCCTTCACATTTAATACGTAAATGTTGTTATAATTATTTTCGTCAGATGCAGTATTATTGCAGAGATCAACTACAACTCAGAAAGTAAACTTTTATTTTTTCATGAAATATTTAAGAATTTCTTCGATGATTTCTTCGATGAAGATTTGTCTGCTATCGGATCAGAACGGTATATATACCAGCGCACCAACAGCCTATTCAACAGTATAATGAATAACCTAAGTCGACGGACGACATGGCGAATCATTATTTTACTCTCAAAAACGAAAGTCCGCTTTTGCAAGTAGGTGAAGTCTTGCATATGGCATCGCGATCAATAGAAAAGAAGAGTGTGTCACATTATCATTTGATGTTTCCCATTTTATCCAATTCTATGTTCACAACCACGTGTAATGAGGGAGTGTATTACACCCAAGAGAACACATTTGACAGAAATATTTGTACAGATTTTTCAGCGGTCACCACAATCTCCATTTCAAACAGAACAAAGTTTATGTGGATTAGATAAAATATTCCACGAGTTAGTATCTATCATATTCCAATCAAATGCCCAGTACTTCGGCTGCGTTATTGCGTAATTGCGTACCTATTCTGCAACAGCCTATTGATGAATATTATGAACAACCTAAGTCGACGGTCGACATGGTGAATCATTATTTTACTCTCAGAAACGAAAGTCCGCTATTGCAAGTAGGTGGAGTATGGCATATGTCCTCGCCGTCAATAAGAGAAGAAGAGTGTGTCACACCATCATTTGATGGTTCCCATTTTGATTCACCTGTAATGAAGGAGTGTATTACACCCAAGTGAGCACGTTTGACAGAAAAATATGTACAGATTTTGCAGTGGTCACCACGATCCGCAATTCACACAGAACAAAGTTTATGTGGATTAGATAATATATTCCACGAGTTAGGGTATCTATCATATTCCGATCAAATGCCCAGTACTTCGGCTAGAACGAGAAGTAATACTCAACAACAATTTGAAGTTGCAAAAAAAGTTGAAGGTTACAATACATTAGATTTCGAATGTGGACAGCGATTTGTTTACGACTCCGATACAAGAAACATAACAACTGAATCAATGACTAACCAACTTGGACTATTGATCTATTTTAAAGAAATGGATTTTAGTTTAGATTAATGGATAAATATATTGCTTAATTTAAGACTCGAACATTTTTAAAATTTTTAATATTTCAAATCTGGGTAGATTATAAAATTAAATTTAAATATTTTTCTTGTTATTTTTATTTAGGTTGGCTCCTCTCTAATTCTCATTCTATTTCATTAAAAAAAATTAACCTTTCTTTGACTAGTTATATATCCATCTAACTCACACTTCTGATTTTAAATTGACCGATAACTTAGTAATTTCTTATAAAAATACCTGCAATTACAATGACATTTTATAGTTCCAATAAAGACCACTACAAAGATGGCTTCATATACTGAACTTTTATCTTCGTTTAATTTTTTAAATTTCAAAAAAAATTCTGAGTTTTAAGATTATGAAACCTCATTAAGACTACAACATAACTGACGCATAAAGGCCAACTTCAAAGTACGAGGACACTATAGTGTTAAAGATCGTTTAAAAGATTTTACACCTACCGAGACGCTTCAACATGCAATACAACGAATTAATAAAGGTGCATAGTTCACTATGCAGATAAGAGCTTAAGTAACATTTACCTTCAGATGTATTTTACATTCCTTATAATTTAATAAATAAATAAATTTAATATTTTTTGTTTTTATGTGAGCATATTAGGGTTATTTCCATATAAACTTTTTGGTAATCTTAAATAAAAATGAAAACACTTTTTTCCTTAATTTTAAAAATGTTTTTCGTCTAAAATAATATATAAAATTCTTCTTTCGGCACCTACCCATCTTTTTTAAACCGTTTTAATAGGAGCGTGGCTTGCTGACTCGTTCTCTCTTATTCTTTAAATTCATTGAAGCGTGGCTCATAAGAGTATTAATTGTTTTTTCGGAACTTACCCCTCTCTCACTTTGGGTTAAATTCATTGGTACATGAGATTGTGTGTCGTTTTGCAGTTTATGCGTTTGAGTTAAGTGTTTTTTTTTTGGATACCTGCATCTTCGTTACATTGTGTTCAATTCTGAAAGCCTGGTACTTTGTGTAGCTCAGGAGAGTTTTTATTGTTTTTTGAGCATTTTCCCTTTTTTGGGGTTGAATTCATTGAAGGGTGGCTCAGAAGAATTTTAATTGTTTTTTCGGCAACTACCCCTCCTTTTTACACCATTTTCATAAAAGCGTGGCTAGGTTGACCCGTTCTTTGAATCCATCTACTCTTGCGCATACACAATGATATTCATTTCTTACAATGTTTTCCAAATAAGTAATTGTGTGTACAAGTTAACACACAATATGTTATAAACTCAAAAGATATTTGGCACATGTAAATACAGTTCCCACGAAAATATTTCATCAACTCAAAGTTGCACATCCGGTGGTTAACCTGTTAAACCCAAGAGATACTTGGCGCGTGCAGACATAATTATCACGAATTTCTTTCATTTCATTTCAAACACATTTTCGTTCTATATTAAAAGTGCAATGTCTGGCTTGAATTGCAAAAACGTTAACAGCAACGTTTTCGCTACGTTCAATGGAAATTTGATAAATTAAAATAAATGAAAATGAATTTAGTATCGTAAGCAAATAATGTAAGCATGTATTGGTATTGCAATAAGTCTCTTCCAAATAACAAACAGACAACGAAAACACTCTGTTTGTGAACTTCGTTGAATAAACGTAAAGTCGCGGTTTTCGACAAACCAAATTAAAACCTTTGTTTCAATTTAGACAGTGTCCGTGATACTTTGGACAAGTATCGCGTTTTTTTTTGAGACCTTAACTTAGAAAGGTCTAACTGGCGCCCGAGCAAATTGGGTAATTAAGTCACCCATCGCGTTAAGGTAAAGAAGGAGGCCCCTAAGTATCCTTACGGAAAAAAGGACGCGTTTGCACGCAAGTCGCTTTACTAGTGAAAAAAAAAGACTTACCTCAATCACAATTGAAATCATATCAAAAAAAAAAAAAAAAAAAAAAAAAAACTACTAGAGTGAACTCTAAAGATAAAATATCGATAATACGATACGAAAAAAAAGAACAACAAAATCTGATCAATTTCTAATCATAAAAAAAAAAAAAAACAAAAAAAAAAACAAAAAACCACAGTTGAAATCATAGCAAAAACAAAAAATCTACTAGAGTAAACTCTAAAAGATAAAATATCGATTATACGATACGAGAAAGAAAAACAACAAAATCAAGCTAAAGAAAAGATACACACATCAAAAATAGCTAAATCTAAAGTGTTGTGAAAGTGACTTCATCATTTACATTGTGAGACCTTATCAACGGTACTCTTGAAACCAAATTGGCATCTCTGTAATCCAACCTATACAACGAGGACACACACATCAGGATACTCCGAGTCAACACCACCATCTCTACATTTACCAAAATGAAGATAACTCTACTTATTTTATCGTAAGCGACTAAGAAACTATAGATTATATTTTGACAATAAATTCCAAATAACTTTAAGTCTAGTTATACCGTGTAGGAACCTTTATTCCTGTCTCTGTGTAGAAATTTAAACCTAATAACTGAAAAAAATTATCTTTAAAATGGCTAATCCCAACAATTTGATACGCCCACCCATTTTAAATGCCCCCGTTCAAAATCCTCCTATCCCTTCTAATCCTCCTAACCAACCCGGTAGAAACGAACAAGGACAGATGACCCTATCGGATCTTCGGACTGTTATCTTACAGGTAATTAACAGCCAGTTACCTGAGATGCTACAGGCTTCGTTAAATCCGAACGCCATTCAGGGAAACGCAGTAGATCAGGCTATCGATGTAGAACATTTAGGCAATTTAGGGGACTTAGATAAAATCCCAGACGTTGTCAAATGCCTTAGGGAATTTTCAGGCAAAGCAGGAGAATTTAATTTCTGGAGGAAAAGTGTTGAGAGAATTTTGAAAATTTATGAAAATCTCAGGGGTACGCCAAAATACTACGGTATTTTGAATATCATCAGAAATAAGATAGTAGGTAATGCGGACATCGCGTTAGAATCATATAACACGCCTTTAGATTGGACCGCAATTTCCAAATGCCTTACATTACACTACGCCGACAAAAGAGATGTGTCGACGTTAGAATATCAAATGACAGGACTAATTCAGGGCAATTCGACTGTGCAAGAGTTCTATCAGGATGTGTATTCGCACTTATCACTGATATTAAACAAATTAGGTGGTTTAGAGGCTGGAAATTAAGCTCTTAATTTACTGACACAGACTTATAGGGGCAAAGCCCTTGACACATTTATTAGAGGCCTCAATGGCGACTTACCAAGACTGCTGGGCATGAGAGAGCCAGCGGATCTACCTCAGGCCCTCCATTTGTGCCTGAAGTTGGAAAACCAAAAATTTCGCACTAATCACGCACAAAACTACAATAATCAACCAGCTAGGAAAGACTCTCAACCACCATCAACTCACAAATACTACTCACAAAGGAACAAACAACCATTCCATCCAAGTATAGCCTACATTCCATACCAACAGAATCTTCCTACTATGAAACCTAACAACAAGATCGGTGATCAAAGCTCTAACTACCCAAAGCATCCACCACCACGTCCTACAGCACCCAAGCCAGCAGAACCAATGGATGTCGACCGAAGCATCCGATCACAACAAATAAATTACGCGAACAGACCACCTCAACAGCAATTCCTGGGTAAAAGACCTCCAAACCCACCTTCAAAGCAGAACATCAATCCTGCTAAAGCACAACGTACCTTCCACATAAACACGGAAATGACAGATACTTTGGAGCATGACAACGTAGATTACGAAAGTCATGATCAGGACCAGGAATTAACCCGATATTATGACCAAGAACTAGAAAATTGTTATTACGACACTTATCAGGCCGAAGAAGATGACAGAGCCGTTACTGAAGTAGGTGCAGAACTAAGTGACATTCATTTTTTAGAATGACGAACTCTTCGCTCCCATACTTTGAATGTCGAGCGAAGAGCGGAGAAATCCTTAGAATCCTCATTGACACCGTCTCTAGTAAAAATTACGTCCAACCCAACTTAGTAAAAAAAATAATCCCTAACAAAACTCCATTTTTTGCGAAATCTGTGGCGGGTGATGTACAAATCACATCGCACACGTACTTAAACCTTTTCGGCTTAAGCGACAGACTTAAATTTTTCCTAATGCCTAGCCTTAAATCTTTTCATGGCATTCTAGGTAACGATAGTTTAAAAGCATTAGATGCGGTCATTCACACAAACAAAAATTATATGGTTGTCCGTCACCGTACTATAATTAAACTTAAACAACACATAAGCCGAAGTGAAAATTCAATAAGGATACAGGATGATCACATGAACTCGTTGGCAAAAAAAATTCCCCAAGCTCTTCTCAGAACCGGAAGAAAAGTTAACCTATACTACAAGAGTAATTGGAGAAATCCGTACGTCAACTGATTCCCCAGTTTACACCAGATTTTACCCTTACCCAGCTTCGTTAAAGCGTGAAGTTGAGACTCAGGTAGAAAAGTTATTAAACGATGGAATCATACGCCCGTCGAGATCGCCATACAATTCCCCCGTATGGATAGTCGACAAAAAACCGGACTATCAAGGGAATAAGCAGTTTAGGATGGTGATAGATTATAGAAAATTAAATTCTGTCACAATTTCAGATAGATATCCTATCCCTGAAATATCAGACGTACTAGGGAAATTAGGGAATAGTAAATTCTTTTCAATCCTAGACCTTAAAAGTGGATTCCACCAAATTCCACTAAAGAACTCCGACATAGAGAAAACGGCATTCTCAGTTAATAACGGGAAATACGAGTTCACCCGCTTACCATTTGGATTAAAAAATGCGCCTTCGATATTCCAACGTGCACTGGACGATATCCTCCGCTACCACATAGGCAGGACATGCTACGTATATATCGACGACATAGTCATATATAGCAAGTCTGAGGAGGATCACATTCGGGATATTCATGACATATTCAAAACGCTAGAGGAAGCTAATATGAAGGTCCAATTGGACAAATGCCATTTTTTCAAGCAGGAAGTAGAATTCCTCGGATTTAAAATCTCCGAAGCTGGAATAAGAACAAATCCGAAAAAAGTCGAAACTATTGCAAGTTTCCCACAACCCAGAACTATCAGGGAACTCCGATCGTTTTTAGGTCTTTCAAGCTACTATCGCCGGTTCATAAGGGATTATGCCAAGCTACCAAAACCCTTAACATTACTCTTGAGAGGAGAAGAAGGTCGCATATCCAAAAGACAGTCGTCAAAAATTTGCATAGAATTTAACGAGGACGCTGTAAGAGCATTTTCGAAATTAAAAAATTCTTTAATATCAAAGGACGTGCTGCTATCCTACCCAAATTACGAAGAACACTTTGAGCTGACAACTGATGCGTCAAATTATGCTCTTGGAGCAGTTCTCTCGCAGAGAGGAAAGCCTATTACCTTCATCTCAAGAACTCTGAATAAGGCCGAGGAACACTACGCAGCAAATGAGAAGGAAATGCTCGCTATCATCTGGGCCCTCAATTGCCTACGAAAATACCTATACGGCGCAGCGAAGGTGAAGATATACACAGACCACCAGCCCCTCACCTATGCTCTTAGTAATAAGAACAATAACAGCAAAATGAAGCGCTGGAAGGCTATATTGGAAGAGTATGATTACGAACTCTTCTATAAACCAGGAAAATGTAACGTAGTGGCAGACGCCTGTGCCGGAAGTATCACAAATCAACTCAATGACTGAAATGACGCATAGTGACGATAGTTCATCACACAAGCTTATTTATACCGTCGAGACACCCATAAACACATTCAAAAACCAAATAATTTTTAGTCCAAATTCAACCAATCTCTATAAATTTGAAATAGTATTCCCAACCATCCACAGGCACACACTTTCAAAAACAGATTACACCCCCGAACAGCTTGTTTCAACTCTAAAAAAATACCTTAATCCATTCGTAATAAATGGTATTAAAGCCCCCGAATCATTAATGGGAAAAATTCAGGAAAGTTTTCCACGCCATTTTGCAAACATTCGCATCAGATTTACAAACCTCCAAGTGGAGGATGTCAAAAATAATCACCAACAGGATGAAATAATTATCAGTACCCACAAAAGAGCCCACAGAAATGCCAAAGAGAATAAAATACAAATTCTTGAAAAATTTTATTTCCCGAGTATGAATAACAAAATTAACAAAATCGTTAAACAATGTGCGGTTTGTAAAGAAAACAAATACGATAGGCATCCATCGAAACCCGAATTGAAAGAAACACCAATACCCTCACACCCTGGCGAAATTCTTCATATTGACATCTACAGAACCGAAAACCAACTTGTCCTCACAGCATTGGATAAATTTTCGAAGTATGCGCAGTGCAAGATTATTAAGTCAAGAGCCGTCGAGGACGTGAAAGAGCCCTTACGAAAACTTGTCTTTTTATTCGGCGTTCCAAAAATTATTGTTTTTGACAATGAAAAATCCTTTAATTCGGCTTCAATTACGTTTATGTTACAAGACCAATTGGGAATAGAAATCTACAAAGCTCCACCATATGCGAGTACAGTAAACGGACAAGTCGAACGGTTTCATTCCACCCTAACGGAAATCATGCGCTGTCTTAAAACCGAACGCACATACCCTACCTTTCTAGAATTGCTAGACAGATCAGTTTATGAATATAACTATACCATACACAGCACAACGGGACAGAGACCACTTGAAATATTTTTCGGACGAAGAGTCAGTACAAACCCCGAGATGTACGAAAAGGCAAGAAAAGACAACATTCAAAGATTAAGAGACAAGCAGGCAACTGACCTTAGAATCCATAATGAGAAACGAGAACCAATCAAACAATTCGACCCAGGAGACGTCATTTATGTAAGAATTCACAAGCGTTTAGGAACCAAACTATCACCCAAATTTAAAAAAGAAATTTTCAAAGAAAATGGTTCCACCACAATTATTACAGAATCAGGAAGAGTAGTCCATAAAAGCAACATAAAAAACTGAACCCATTTTTATATTTCCCTTTGTTACAGAACCTTTTTAACTCTCTTCACCTCTTCGGCAACCGAGCTACAAATTTTGAACTACACAATGTCACACCTCGTAACTATTTTTAATGGACCTGCAAAAATACAGGACGGCACATTTAACATTATCCACATTATAGAAATTGACAGATACAAGAACTTCGTTGACGATGTACAGAAGGAAATCGTACAAACCATCCCTAAATCCAATCCCTTTTTCCCACTCCTAACACACGAAATATCCCAAATTCATGATATCCTAGAAGGCATAGAACCAATGGAACCACCCAGGAAAAAGAGATCCATCAATATATTAGGCACTGCCTGGAAGTACATCGCCGGATCACCAGATCACGACGACTTTGTAACAGTAAAAAATGCATTAGATCAAACTATCTTAAATAATAACCAACAAGTAGTTATAAATGACATCTTTACAGAAAGATTACAAAACCTTACCCAAATTACCAATCACATAACCAAAGCAATTAAAAAAGATAACGATTTTGTAAACGAGGCTGCACTCAGCATGCAAATTAAGCTCAGATTCACAAAAGAAGAATTAACTAACATCAAATTCGCAATCCAATGGGCAAAACAAAATATTATAAATTCATTTTTGTTAAATAAAAAAGAAATAAAAATAGCACTAGAGAAAATAACAGATGACAATATTCTATTCACATCAATAGAAGAAGCCCTCAAGTTTGCAAACATTAACCCTTTGAGGACAATAGTTGCTTATAAGCAACTTCGCAATCCAATGGGCAAAACAAAATATTATAAATTCATTTTTGTTAAATAAAAAAGAAATAAAAATAGCACTAGAGAAAATAACAGATGACAATATTCTATTCACATCAATAGAAGAAGCCCTCAAGTTTGCAAACATTAAGGTCCTTAACAATCAAAGAAAAATTTTGTATATCATTGTAATCCCGCTCACTAGCAAAGAACAATTCGATAACGTTATAATTAAACCTGCAAACAGAAATAATAGAATCATAAGTACCAAGTTTAATGAAATAATGAAAAATAACAATAAAATATTTGGCATCAAAAGTGAATGTGCAATAATAAATAATGTAAAAATCTGTAAAAGTGACAAATTGGTAAACATATCCAACGATACTTGCATCCCACCGCTACTAAACGGAATGAATTCATCTTGCCCAATTGCACACGGCTACCATATACCCCAAATAGAAAATATCTCACCCGGTGTCATTCTTCTTAACGATTTTATTGGAACAATAAACAATGATACGGTTAATGGAACATTTTTAATCAAATTCCACAACGCTACATTGCGAATAAACGACAAATATTACAGAAATTTAGAAGCTCCACTTTTGGAAGTTTCTCCACCAACAATTCAACAAACGCCGGTTGAAGATGAATTCATAAGCCTACTATCCTTGAAAATGTTAAACCACTTGCACATTAATAATACCAAGTCCATCCATGAACTCAAGTCAGACTCTGTTGTTACTAAATATACCACGTTCTCTTTATTTACCATTTTTGCTATTTGCCTTGTTCTAATAAGGCTCTTTACAAAAAAAAGAGAAAAAGTAATTATTCATACAATAGCCCCTACCCATGAATTAATACAAGCCCCAGTTGCTCGAACAAAATTGCACGAGCCGAGGCCACAAAAGATAGACGATCTACCTTACTTCTAACGATTGGGGACAATCGTTTTTAAAGGGGGAGGAGTTAGCACACAATATGTTATAAACTCAAAAGATATTTGGCACATGTAAATACAGTTCACACGAAAATATTTCATCAACTCAAAGTTGCACATCCGGTGGTTAACCTGTTAAACCCAAGAGATACTTGGCGCGTGCAGACATAATTATCACGAATTTCTTTCATTTCATTTCAAACACATTTTCGTTCTATATTAAAAGTGCAATGTCTGGCTTGAATTGCAAAAACGTTAACAGCAACGTTTTCGCTACGTTCAATGGAAATTTGATAAATTAAAATAAATGAAAATGAATTTAGTATCGTAAGCAAATAATGTAAGCATGTATTGGTATTGCAATAAGTCTCTTCCAAATAACAAACAGACAACGAAATCACTCTGTTTGTGAACTTCGTTGAATAAACGTAAAGTCGCGGTTTTCGACAAACCAAATTAAAACCTTTGTTTCAATTTAGACAGTGTCCGTGATACTTTGGACAAGTATCGCGTTTTTTTTTTTGAGACCTTAACTTAGAAAGGTCTAACTTACATACTAATACTTACTTTGTGTGTGCGTTTTGGAAGGGATGATTTTCGTTTTGTTGTTGTCTAATTGAATTTGATTTCTGCCGTAAGATTGTATGAGATTGGCTTCAATAAGGGTTGCCAGATGCCAAATGCAAGAAATCGGGACATCCAATAGTAAAAGTCGGGATTTCTCAAAAAGGAAAAAGGGTTTTATTAACAAAAAAAAACAGTTTCATACTGACATACATGTTTATAAAAATAACATACAAACAATAAAACGTAACAAAGTGATTTATATACACACTGTAAACTTAAACTAATTTTGACATAAATACTTCGAATTATTTTTCACAGCGTTGACTAGTATTACTCCCTCGTCAGTTGTCAAAAATGTCTGGAATTCCTGACAATTCATATCAATGTTCAATCTTATGATTAATTCAGCCTTTATGAGATCAAAAGACATTCTATTTCTGTCTTTGGTATATAAATTATTTAAAATACTAAATACTGTCTGGCATATAACAATGCACCTTTAGTTAAACGGTCGTATCCTCTTTTTCAGGTTTTCTGAATTCGTTATCTCAAGTCATATCAGAATCAAGGCGATCTTTCCGAGCAACTTGTACTTTTCAATTGCTGTACTACCAGGATAACTAACAATGCACTTTTGGTTAAACGACAGATCTAAGGCTCTGCTTTGCATTTTAAATTTTCGATTCGTTTTTTAACAACTGACTCGATGGAATCCATTCCCTTCAAATTTAATACGTAAATGTTGTTATAATTACTTTTCGTCAGATGCAGTATTATTGCAGTGATCAACTACAACTCAGAAAGTAAACTTTTATTTTTTAATAAAATATTTAAGAAATCTAAAAATTAAAAAATATGAAGCAACATTATACCACTGATTTCTTCGATGAAGATTTGTCTGCTATCGGAACAGTGACACAGAACGGTATATACCAGCACACCAAAGAACGTACTTGATTTTGTACCATCTAGCAACAGCCTATTGAACAATAAAATAAATAACATAACGGACGACATGGTGAATCATTATTTTACTCTCAGAAACGAAAGTCCGCTTTTGCCAGTAGGTGGAGTATTGCCTATGACATCGCCATCAATAAAAAAAGAAGAGTGTGTCACACCACCATTTCATGTTTCCCAATTTGATTCAATTCTATGTACACAACCACGTGTATTGAGGGAGTGTATTACACCCAAGGGAGCACATTTGGCAATAAAATTTGTACAGATTTTGCAGCGGTAGCCACCATCTCCATTTCAAACAGAACAAAGTTTATGTGGATTAGATAATATATAAGTATTCTACGAGTTAGAGTATCTATCATATTCCGATCAAATGCCCAGTACTTCGGCTGCGTACTTGATTTTGTACCTATCTAGCAACAGCCTATTGAAGGATATTATGAACAACCTATAATGGAGTATTGCATGTGTCATCGCCGTCAATAATAGAAGAAGAGTGTGTCACACCATCATTTGATGGTTCTCATTTTGATTCACGTGCAATGAGGGCGTGTATTAAATCCAAGAGAGCACGTTGACAGAAAAATTTGTACAGATTTTGCAGCGGTAACCACCATCCCCAAGTCAAACAGAACAAAGTTTATGTGTATTAGATAATATATTCCTCGAGTTAGGGTATCTATCAGCAATTTGTAGTTGCTAAAGAACTTGAAGGTTGCAATACATTAGATTTCAAATGTGGACAGCGATTTGTTTACGACTAACAACAAACATGAAAACTGAATCAATGACTACACAACTTGGACTATTGATCGATTTAAAAGAAATGGATTTATTTTAGATTAATGGTTATATATATATATATATTGCTGTATTTAAGACTTGAACCTGTATTAAATATATAATATTTTAAACCCTTATTTATACATTTAAATTTGGATATTTTTTCTTGTCATTTTTATTCATGTTAGCTCCTCCCTCTTATTCTCATTCTATTTGTTAAAAAAAATGTTACCTTTCTTTTACAGGTTATATATCCATCTAACTCACACTTCTGTTTTTAAATTGATTGATAACTTAGTCATATCTTATATAAATATCTGCATTAACTATTGCTTTTATAGTTCCAATAAAGACGACTACAAAGATTGCTGAAGAAATACTGAACTTTTATCTTCGTTTGATTATTTAAATTTAAAAAAAAAATCTTATGGCATCGCGATCAATAAAAAAGAAGAGTGTGTCACACTATCATTTGATGTTTACATTTGATTCAATTCTATGTTCACAACCACGTGTAATGAGGGAGTATATTACACCCAAGAGAACACATTTGACAGAAATATTTTTACAGATTTTGCAGCGGTCACCACCATCTCCATTTCAAACAGAACAAAGTTTATGTGGATTAGATAAAAATTTCCACGAGTTAGTATCTATCATATTTCGATCAAATGCCCAGTACTTCGGCCGCGTACTTAATTTCGTACCTATCCTGCAACAGCCTATTGAAGAATATTATGAACAACCTAAGTCGACGGTCGACATGGTGAATCATTATTTTACTCCCAGAAACGAAAGTCCGCTTTTGCAAGTAGGTGGAGTATAGGATATGTCCTCGCCGCCAATAAGAGAAGAAGAGTGTGTCACACCATCATAAGATGGTTCCCACTTTGATTCACGTGTTATGAAGGAGTGTATTACACCCAAGTGAGCACGTTTGACAGAAAAATATGTACAGATTTTGCAGTGGTCACCACCATCCGCAAGTCAAACAGAACAAAGTTTATGTGGATTAGATAATATATTCCACGAGTTAGGGTATCTATCATATTCCGATCAAATGCCCAGTACTTCGGCTGCAGCTAGAATGAGAAGTAATACTCAACAACAATTTGAAGTTGCAAAAAAGTTGAAGGTTACAAAACATTAGATTTCGAATGTGGACAGCGATTTGTTTACGACTCCTATACAAAAACATAACAACTGAATCAATGACTAACCAACTTGGACTATTGATCTATTTAAAAGAAATGGATTTTAGTTCAGATTAATGGATAACTATGTATATTGCCTAATTTAAGACTCGAACCTTTTTTAAATATATAATATTTCAAATCTGGGTAGATTATAAAATTAAATTTAAATATTTTTCTTGTTATTTTTATTTAGGTTGGCTCCTCTCTTATTCTCATTCTATTTCATTAAAAAAATTAACCTTTCTTTGATATAAATATACCTGCAATTACAATGGCATTTTATAGTTCCAATAAAGACCACTACAAAGATGGCTTCATATACTGAACTTTTATCTTATTTTAATTGTTTAAATTTCCAAAAAATTCCTGATGTTTAAGGTTATGAAACCTCATTAAGACTACAACATCACTGACGCTTAAAGGACAACTTCAAAGTACGAGGACACTATAGTGTAAAAGATCGTTTAAATCGATTTTACACCTACTGAAACGCTTCAACATGCAATACAACGAATTAATAAAGGTGTATTTTCCATATGCAAGATTCCTTTGAATGAAGATCAGCATAGTTCACTATGCAGATAAGAGCTTAAGTAACATATACCTTCAGATGTATTTTACATTCCTTATAATTAACTAAATTTAATATTTTCTATTTTTATGTGAACATATTAGGGTTATTTCCATATAAACTTTTTGGTAATCTTAAATAAAAACACTTTTTTCCTTTATTTTAAAAATGTTTTTCGTCAAAAATATATATAAAATTCAGTTTTTGGCACCTACCCACCTAAACCGTTTTAATAGGAGCGTGGCTTGCTGACCCGTTCTCTCTTATTCTTTAAATTCATTGAAGCGTGGCCCATAAGAGTATTAATTGTTTTTTCGGAAACTATCCCTCTCTCTTACTTTGGGTTAAATTCATTGGTACATGAGATTGTGTGTCGTTTTGCAGTTTATGCGTTTGAGTTAAGTGTTTTTTGGGTACCTGCATCTTCCTTACATTGTGTTCAATTCTGAAAGCCTGGTACTTTGTGTAGCTCAGGAGAGTTTTAATTGTTTTTTGAGCATTTTCCCTTTTTTTGGGGGTTCAATTCATTGAAGGGTGGCTCAGAAGAATTTTAATTGTTTTTTCGGCAACAACCCCTCCTTTTTTACACCGTTTTCATAGAAGCGTGGCAAGGTTGACCCGTTCTTTGAATCCATCTACTCTTGCGCATACATAATGCTATTCTTTTCTTACAGTGTTTTCCAAATAAATAATTGTGTGTACATACTAATACTTACTTTGTGTGTGCGTTTTGTAAGGGCTGATTTTGGTTTTGTCGTTGTCTAATTGAATTTGATTTCTGCCGTAAGATTGTATGAGATTGGCTTCAATTTGTTTTATACTGATAGGATCGTGTCATTATTTCACCTTGTGTTTAACGTGAAATGCGGCGGTATACCAGCCTTAGACGATTCATAGAGAAAAAACGCAGTCTGTCTGGCATATAACAATGCACCTTTAGTTAAACGGTCGTATCCTCTTTTTCAGGTGTTCTCAATTCGTAATCTCAAGTCATATCAGAATCAAGGCGATCTTTCCGAGCATCTTGTACTTTTCAATTGCTGCCAGGATAACCAGTATAACTAACAATGTACATTTGGTTAGACGACAGATCTAAGGCTCTGCTTTGCATTTTAAATTTTCGATTCGTTTTTTAACAACTGACTTGATGGAATCCCTCCCCTTCAAATTTAATACGTAAATGTTGCTATAATTACTTTTCGTCAGATGCAGTATTATTGCAGTGATCAACTACAACTAAGAAAGTAAACTTTTATTTTTTCATAAAATATTTAAGAAGTCTAAAATTTAAAAAATATGAAGCAACATTATACCATTGATTTCTTCGATGAAGATTTGTCTGCTATCGGAACAGTGACACAGAATTGTATATACCAGCACACCAAAGAACGTACTTCATTTTGTATCTATCCAGCAACAGCCTATTGAACAATATAATGATTAACCTAACGGACGACATGGTGAATCATTATTTTACTTTCAGAAACGAAAGTCCGCTTTTGCCAGTAGGTGGAGTATTGCCTATGGCATCGCCATCAATAAAAAAAATAAGAGTGTGTCACACCATCAATTCATGTTTCCCAATTTGATTCAATTCTGTGTACACAACCACGTGTAATGAGGTAGTTATTACACCCAAGGGAGCACATTTGACAATATAATTTGTACAGATTTTGCAGCAGTAGCCACCATCTCCATTTCAAACAGAACAAAGTTTATGTGGATTAGATAATATATAAGTATTCCACGAGTTAGGGTATCTATCATATTCCGATTAAGTGCCCAGTACTTTGGCTACGTACTTGATTTTGTACCTATCTAGCAACAGCCTATTGAAGGATATTATGAACAACCTAAAATGGAGTATTGCATGTGTCATCGCCGTCAATAATAGAAGAAGAGTGTGTCACACCATCATTTGATGGTTCCCATTTTGATTCACGTGCAATGAGGGCGTGTATTAAATCCAAGAAAGCACGTTGACAGAAAAATTTGTACAGATTTTGCAGCGGTCGTGGTGACCCCAAGTCAAACAAAACAAAGTTAATGTGGATTAGATAATATATTCCTCGAGTTAGGGTATCTATCTAAGTAATACTCAACAGCAATTTGTAGTTGCTAAAGAACTTGAAGGTTGCAATACATTAGATTTCAAATGTGGACAGCGATTTTTTTACGACTCCGGTACAACAAACATAAAAACTGAATCAATGACTACACAACTTGGACTATTGATCGATTTAAAAGAAATAGATTTTAGTTTAGATTAATTGTTAAATATATTGCTGTATTTAAGACTCGAACCTATATTAAATATATAATATTTTAAACCCCTAATTACACATTTAAATTTGGATATTTTTTCTTGTCATTTTTATTCAGGTTAGCTTCCCCTCTTATTCTCATTCTATTTGTTAAAAAAAATGTTACCTTTCTTTTACTGGTTATATATCCATCTTACTCACACTTCTGTTTTTAAAAAGATTGATAACTTAGTCATTTCTTATATAAATACTTGCATTAGCTATTGCTTTTTATAGGTCCAATAAAGACGACTACAAAGATTGCTTTAAATACTGAACTTTTATCTTCGTTTGATTATTTAAATTTTAAAAAAAAAATCTTATGGCATCGCGATCAATAAAAAAGAAGAGTGTGTCTCACTATCATTTGATGTTTCCCATTTGATTCAATTCTATGTTCACAACCACGTGTAATGAGGGAGTGTATTACACCCAAGAGAACACATTTGACAGAAATATTTGTACAGATTTTGCAGCGGTCACCACAATCTCCATTTCAAACAGAACAAAGTTTATGTGGATTATATAAAAATTTCCACGAGTTAGCATCTATCATATTTCGATCAAATGCCCAGTACTTCGGCTGCGTACTTGATTTCGTACCTATCTAGCAACAGCCTATTGAAGAATATTATTAACAACCTAAGTAGACGGTCGACATGGTGAATCATTATTTTACTCTCAGAAACGAAAGTCCGCTTTTGCAAGTAGGTGGAGTATAGCATATGTCCTCGCCGTCAATAATGGAAGAAGAGTGTGTAACAACATCATTTGATGGTTCTCATTTTGATTCACCTGTAATGAAGGAGTGTATTACACCCAAGTGAGCACTTTTGACAGAAAAATATGTACAGATTTTGCAGTGGTCACCACCATCCGCAAGTCAAACAGAACAAAGTTTATGTGAATTAGATAATATACTAATATAATATATGTACTTCGGCTGCAGCTAGAATGAGAAGTAATACTCAACAACAATTTGAAGTTACAAAAAAAGTTGAAGTTACAATACATTAGATTTCGAATGTGGACAGCGATTTTTTTACGACTCCGGTACAACAAACATAAAAACTGAATCAATGACTACACAACTTGGACTATTGATCGATTTAAAAGAAATGGATTTTAGTTTAGATTAATGGTTAAATATATTGCTGTATTTAAGACTTGAACCTGTATTAAATATATAATATTTTAAACACCTAATTATACATTTAAATTTGGATATTTTTTCTTGTCATTTTTATTCAGGTTAGCTCCTCCCTCTTATTCTTATTCTATTTGTTAAAAAAATGTTACCTTTCTTTTACTGGTTATATATCCATCTAACTCACACTTCTGTTTTTAAATAGATTGATAACTTAGTCATTTCTTATATAAATACCTGCATTAGCTATTGCTTTTTGTAGGTCCAATAAAGACGACTACAAAGATTGCTTTAAATACTGAACTTTTATCTTCGTTTGATTATTTAAATTTTAAAAAAAAATCTTATGGCATCGCGATCAATAAAAAAGAAGAGTGTGTCACACTATCATTTGATGTTTACATTTGATTCAATTCTATGTTCACAACCACGTGTAATGAGGGAGTGTATTACACCCAAGAGAACACATTTGACAGAAATATTTGTACAGATTTTGCAGCGGTCACCACAATCTCCATTTCAAACAGAACAAAGTTTATGTGGATTAGATAAAAATTTCCACGAGTTAGTATCTATCATATTCCGATCAAATGCCCAGTACTTCGGCTGCGTACTTGATTTCGTACCTATCTAGCAACAGCCTATTGAAGAATATTATGAACAACCTAAGTAGACGGTCGACATGGTGAATCATTATTTTACTCTCAGAAACGAAAGTCCGCTTTTGCAAGTAGGTGGAGTATAGCATATGTCCTCGCCATCAATAATGGAAGAAGAGTGTGTAACAACATCATTTGATGGTTCCCATTTTGATTCACGTGTAATGAAGGAGTGTATTACACCCAAGTGAGCACTTTTGACAGAAAAATATGTACAGGTTTTGCAGTGGTCACCACCATCCGCAAGTCAAACAGAACAAAGTTTATGTGAATTAGATAATATATTCCACGAGTTAGGGTATCTATCATATTCCGATCAAATGCCCAGTACTTCGGCTGCAGCTAGAATGAGAAGTAATACTCAACAACAATTTGAAGTTACAAAAAAAGTTGAAGGTTACAATACATAAGATTTCGAACGTGGACAGTGATTTTTTTACGTCTCCGATACAACAACTGAATCAATGACTAACCAACTTGGACTATCGATCGATTTAAAAGAAATGGATTTTAGTTTAGATTAATGGTTAAATATATTGCTGTATTTAAGACTCGAACCTATATTAAATATATAATATTTTAAACACTTAATTATACATTTAAATTTTGATATTTTTTCTTGTCATTTTTATTCAGGTTAGCTCCTCCCTCTTATTCTCATTCTATTTGCTAAAAAAAAATATTACCTTTCTTTTACTGGTTATATATCCATCTAACTCACACTTCTGTTTTTAAATTGATTGATAACTTAGTCATTTCTTATATAAATACCTGCATTAACTATTGCTTTTTATAGTTCCAATAAAGACGACTACAGAGATTGCTTTAAATACTGAACTTTAATCTTCGTTTGATTATTTAAATTTAAAAAAAAAACCTGAGTTTAAAGGATATGAAACCTCATAAACACTACAACATAACTTCGCATACATGACAGCTTCAAAGTACGGGGACACACACTATCGTGTTGAAGATCGGTTAAATGATTTAAAACCTATCGAAACGCTTAACCATGCAATAAAACGATTTAATGAAGGTGTATTTTCCATATGCAAGATTCCTTTGAATGATGATTAGGATAGTTTACTATGCAGATAAGAGCTTAAGTAACATTTACCTTCAGATGTATTTTACATTCCTTATAATTAAATAAATAAAAAAAATTAACATTTTCTGTTTTTATTTGAGCATTTAGGGTTCCTTCCATATAAACTTTTTGGTAATCTTAAATAGAAATGAAAACACTTTTTTCCTTTATTTTAAATAAATTTAAATTTATTTTCAAATAATATCTAAAATTCTTTCTTCGGCACTTACCCATCTATTTTAAACCGTTTTAATAGGAGAACGGTTGCCCCGTTCTTTTTAGGTTAAATTTCTTGAAGCGTGGCTCAGAAGAGTTTTATTTGTTTTTTCGGAACCTTCCCCTCTGTCTTATTTTGTGTTATTTTTTTTTAAATCGTTTTTGAATGAAAACTCTTATAAAACTTTTTACTACAGTAAACAATAGCATATTATAATTCGTGTTCATTATACAATGTCCCCAAATCGGGCGCTCGAGTATAGTATCTTAACAGAATATCTTGTATTTGTACAGTTTTCTAAGATAAATTTGATTACATAAATTCAACAGTTATATAAATTAAATGTAATGAAAAATATAAAAAAAAACATTACTTCGTTATTTGGATTATAATTTAAGAAAAAAAACTACGATCTACATGTAAAAGGAAAAAATATACATTTCTGTTTTCATATAATTAATGTTATAATAACCATCAAAATTTATTACGATTCGAAAACATAGCAATATCTTTATTTGATATGCTTGTGTTAAATCTGAAATCGCTGTTCTCGTAAGTTGTACTTTGTACTTTATCGTTGGCCCTCTATATATGTGATATATGACGGGAATCCCATTTGTATCTTGAATATATTTATTTTTGTCTAAGTAACTAAAGGCTTCTGGGGCACAAACCCACTTTGTAGTTCAGCCTTTATGTAATCATCGGGGGTCATTATCAAATGGTTTTCACAGTTTGCTGTACAACGTTTTATATGAACCCTAGTTAAATTTATTATAAAATTGTCAATTCAATTGTATTATTTTCCATTCGAAATATATTTTGTGTATTGACTTTGAGGTGATCTGTATAGAGAAGTACAGGCTCTTAAACACTTTCTCTCGAATATTCTTATTTTTCCAGGACAGAGGGAGACACGTTGAACCATATTGGACAGCCACAGTTATGACTGGCCTAATCAATGATTGATACATAATTATTTTGACTCGCGAGTCTATATATTTAGAATGGAAAAGACTTCAGTATATGAAATATGTTTTTCTAGCCTTTGAAACTATTTCTTTTACGTGCTCATTAAAGTATAAAAATTTGTCGAGGTA
This sequence comes from Hydrotaea diabolus, assembly GCA_963513945.1. NCBI lineage: Eukaryota > Metazoa > Arthropoda > Insecta > Diptera > Muscidae > Hydrotaea > Hydrotaea diabolus. Next base: position 15,230,272 of record OY740721.1, on the reverse strand, counting down.
TATGCCCAAATATTTAATTTTTTGTTTATTTATTATAATTCTATTTGTCAAATTTGACTTTATTCCAAATTCTTTCCAATGTTTTTTAACGTCGTAATTACATTTTCCAACTGGTGGCCTAAATAGAATGGTTTCGCATTTATCAGTGTTAATTTTTAAATGCCAATCTACCAAAAATTGTTCAACACTGTTAAACGATTGTTGTACTCCCTCGTTAATCTTCTTAATAGTCCCGTCTGCTTGAAATATAACAATATCGCCTGCAAATGAAATTATGTTATCGATTTTTTCAACCAGATCAAAAAGAAATAAATTAAACAATGAGGGCGAATTGACTGCTCCCTGTTGTAAACCGTTTTCAATATTATAAATGTTTTTACTTCTTTGGGCTTGATGTAAAATTATAAACTGTCTGTCATAAATCATGTTGTATATGCTTGTTGAAAAGTTTTTCGAAGTAAGTTTTGCTATAAGGCCTGGTATCCAGACATTATCGAACGCCTTTTCCATATCGATAAAGCATGCGCCTGTACATAATCCCTTGTTCCAACTCCAGTTCACATTTGAGGCAAGCAATCCTATAGCATTAGTTGTTGAATGTTTATTTTTGAAACCGAATTGTTTTTCACTAATAATTTGGGTTTAATTTAAGAAACTGTTGATATTATTGTTTATACAAATTTCGAATATCTTGCCTATATTAGGAAGCAAGCTAATAGGCCTTATATTGCTGGATAACTAGGGTCTTTATCTTTTTTTGGGAGAAGGACTACTTTTGCCATCCTCCACGATTTGGGAAAATATGAATTATTTAACATATTTTTAAATAATATGAAATAGCGTTTTATTAACGGGACAGGCAAATGTTTAAGAGTTATATTTGGAATATTGTCCCAACTTGATAGTTTTTTTTTCTCAAATTAGAGAAAATGTATTTAAGACTCTCCATTGTTACAAAGTATTTGTCTGCTTGTGTTTCACTAAGACTATCTGCCTCTAGTTCCTCATTAAAATTCAGGAACGTGTTTCGATTTATTTCAAACCATGCCTTTTCCTGTAGGAAACTGCTAAACGACTCGTAGACCCGCGTGTGTGTTATTATTCTAATCGTAGGTAATCGTTATAGGTATGTAGCGATTCAAAGTAAGATCCAATGGCGTCTAGCATGTCTTGTTGGTTACGAACTACGTAGTTGTATCGTCCTCTGATTCGTGAATAATTCGTGAATTTGGTCAAATTAAGGCGCTTACATTTTTTAAATATTTTAATTTGCTGAAACATATTGACTGGATCTCTGTGTCTTATTCCGCACTATTTTTCCCTTAGTTTGTCATTCGCGATTTGTGTAAAATTGTAGTGTAACAGCTTTTTGATCAGCTTGAGTTTTGTTTTTAGATATTTCAATGCGTTAATGTTGTTTCAAGTCTGTGATGTCTTTTTATCAGTGTTAATACTTTGCTTTTTTCTGAGTGTAACTTTTTTATTATGGTATTAGAATTTTTTTAAAGGGATTCCTGATTTTGAATTTGGATACCGTGTCCTCAACTACCTCTGATATTAAACAGTGTAAATTATTAATATGAATGTCTATTTCATCGTTTGTTAAATTTCTAGTGCTTGGTATACTTGCTTCTGTACTTATTTTCTGCACAATATTGTTTTCAAATCTTCTGCAATCGGTTCTTTTATAGTTTAACTTAAAAAGTGTTTCCTCATTCAGTATTGTTAGTATATTTAAGTCATGTTCGATATTAACCATAAGTTCAAGTGCGTTATGATCGCTATCGTATTCTAAAGTTTTGAGACAATTTATTAAATTGTTTTCCTTTTGAATATTAATTCGAAAATCCGCTATACATATATCAAGGTATGAACCCGTTCGAGGATAAGATGGCTGAACAGATGCAAGGAGCCTCTTATTTTCAATGTTACCCCAATTGATGTGTTTGTAATTCAAGTCTCCTGCTAAGAGATAATAGTTATTTGAATCTTGAAGATTCATCGAGTCAAATAGTTTTTGTAAATCCGCTCTTACTGAATTGTTGTTTCCTGCTGGAAAGTAGGCAGATTTAATGTAAAAACAACTGTTACCTTCCAAGGATAATTTAATGACACAGGTTCCTAGATTTTCCAGGGAATTAATAAAGTTGTTATCGTAATTGTAGTATTTTATTCCATTTCTAATTAAAATAGCAGTTACCCCCACCCCTCGTAGAGCCCGCTCTATCTTTTCTGATGATTTTGTAGTTGTTGAACGATACATTGTGTCGAGGGTTCAACTTTGTTTCGTTTACAATTGCAATATCTGGATTGTTTGAATCTAAAAATACTTGTTAATCGCATCTTCATGGTATTCGTATTGAGAGTTTACATTTATTTGAAAAATTTTCAGTCTTTTGTACTGTTCTGACTACTTGGTGTCATTACACTGCTATCATTGAAAAAATAGTATCTACTCGAGATGTTTGTAAATGAAGTTGTTTTTGTAGGTTAATTACTTGGCTGGTTAAATTCATAACCATGGATTTTAGTTCGCTCATAAATGAGTTGGGCAACAGATTGTTTATATGGATATTTCCATCAAGAAGCATATCCTTTCCTATTACAATATTAGCATAACTACTAGTTGGATGCATATTTATATTAGATATATTTCCTTTCTTTGCTAAAACTAGTTTTCTTCTATCTCTTAGCTTTTTTTGCAATTCTTTATAGATTTCGCAGCCTCTATGCGATGCAGGGTGACCAAATTTCTTGCATAGTACACAGAACAGTTTCTCCTTTTCTTCAGCTGGAACCTCTGCCATTGGGCATTTTCCTTTTTCGTGATCCATATCGCATTTTACACACTTGGCAGGAAGATAGCAGTTTACAGCACTGTGGAAAAATCCCTGACAATTTCTGCATTGAGTTATCTCAGGATTTTTCAGTTTCTTCCATGAAATGCAGAGATGCAATAGCGTTCTAATTTGTTTTAGTTTCTGTATATTACTGTCAGCGCTAATTTGAACTATAAAAATTGGTAACACATACTTGATTTTTACTGAGGTCTTTGTAGAAAATTGGCTTATTTTCAAGAACTGTAAATCCGTATCTTGATATTTGCTAAGCTCTTCATTTATTATCTCTGGTTCCATGTCTGCATTTAAACCTTTTAGTAACACCGTCTTCATTTTTATGTCTTTTGGTGTATACATAAAGAATTTTGCTCTTGCCTTTCCAGGTAAGCTTTAACTCTTGCAAAGTCTTCAAGTGAGTTCATATACAATGACTTCTTGTCTCTATATTCCTTGATTTTAAAATCTGTTATTTTTATTCCATGTTTAACGAAATCGATTAATTGTTTGGTTTCAATATCAACAATATTGATTGGGGGTATTTTTTGTTTGATGTCACATTACTTGTTGGGTTATTGCCATTTGCAACTTTGTTAATATTGTTTGTTGTTTGGTTATTGTTTGTATGACGTGTTTATCTGCTTGGTGTTTGCGCTGTGTAAGCATTCACTGAATGTTTGTTGCGTTCTTGCACGTGTTTTTAAAATTCTGTAAGCAGTGCTTTGTCGCATTAAGTATCACTCTCAATGTCAAGCAATGCAAAGTAATTTGTTCTAAGCATTTTAGATGTTGGTTGTGCGTTTATATTGTTGCTTTTTCTTTTTCTGTCGTTTCCGATTTTATTAATATGAAATGCATTTTCATGATTTATTGTTGATTTTTGAGCACCAGGCTCACACATTCAATTTTGTAGTTATTTTAACTTTAAGAATTATATTTTTTATGAATTTTTTATAAATCGAAATGACACTTGGAAAAGAATAGTCGGTAATACAATTTTTAAGAATAACGCTGAGAATAACGGTGATCTTCGCGATGCGACTGTATCTCATCACGGTCAAACTCTCACTGACGTTATTTTTTTGGGTTAAATTCATTAAAGCGTTGTTCAGAAGAATTTTAATTGTTTTTCGGCAACTTCCCCTCCTTTTTAGCCGTTCTAACACAAGCGTGGCTAGGTTGACCCGTTCTTTGAATTCATCTTTACTCTTGCGCATACATAATGTTATTCTTTTCGTACAGTGTTTTCCAAATAAGTAATTGTGTGTACATACTAATACTTACTTTGTGTGTATTTTCGTGGGCAATTGTGTGAAGAAAACTTGAAAAGTAAGGTTTACAACAGTAGTTCTCATTCGTTTGTGAAGAGCCTGGCCTTATAGAGTTCGGTTTTACTTTCAACAATTGTAGCAAGGCTTTCTGAAGAGGGTTGTCACGGACCCGAAATCGTGATAGAAGTAGTGTGCAGCCACGAAAGTCAATGTCACTTTGCCATTTTGTTAAAAACTTGTCTTCTATTTAAATATATAAGCAAGAGGTCTTGAGCCGGTTTAATCCCCGTTCAATGTGTAAAAGCAACAGACCGAAATAAAACAAACGAGCTAAACATACGTTTTCCAAAAATGTAATTTTGTGTACATACTAATACATACTTTGTGTGTGCGTTTTGTTATTGATGATTTTGGTTTTGTTGTTGGCTAATTGAATTTGATTTCTGCCGTAAGAATGTATGAGTGTGGCTTTAATAGTTTTATACTGATAGGATCGTATCATTGTTTCACCTTAAGTTTGATGTGAAATGATTGTATGCCGGCTTAGACGATTCATAGCGAAACAACGCACTCTGTCGAGCATATAACAGTGCACCTTTAGTAAAACGGTCGTATCCCCTTTTTCAGGTGTTCTGAATTCTTGATTTACAGTCATAACAGAATCAACGCAATCTCTCTGGGCATCTTGATTTTGTCAACTGTTGTACAACCAGGATAACTAACAATGCACCTTTGGTTAAACATCAGATTTAATGCTCTGTTTTGCATTTTAAATTTTCGATTCCATTTTAAACAACTGACTCGATGGAATCCCTCTCCTTCACGTTTCAATACGTAGATGTTGTTATAAATACTTTTCGTCAGATGCAGTATTATTGCAGTGATCAACTACAACTCAGAAAGTAAACAATTATTTTTTTATAAAATATTTAAGAAATTTAAAAATAAAAAAATTAAGCAACACTATACCATTGATTTCTTCGATGAAGGTTTGTCTGTTACGAAACAGTGACACAGAACGGTATATATATCAGCACACCAAAGAACGTACTTGATTTTGTACCTATCCAGCAACAGCCTATTGAACAATATAATGAATAACCTAACGGACGACATGGTGAATCATTATTTTACTCTCAGAAACGAAAGTCCGCTTTTGCCAGTAGGTGGAGTATTGCGGCGGTACGAACTAAGTCCCCAATGAACTAAGTCCCCAAAACGAAAATGAACTAACCCCCCAAAATTGGGGATTTATTTCATAATGAAATAAATCCCCAATTTAGAAAATGAAATAAACCCCCAATGAAATGAAATAAATCCCCAAAATAAAAATGAACTAACTCCCAATTTTCTGGGGAGTTAGTTCATAATGAATTTATTCCGCATTTTTGAAATGAAATAAGTCCCCATTTTTTTGATATATTTTATTAATATATTATAACTGAGCAACAGACACATATTCGATAATAACAAATTAAAAAAAAAAACAGTTCATATTAATATCTATCTAATTACGAGAAAAAAAAACTTAAACATATACTTGCATGGTGTCTTCCACTATTTGGCGGCAATATGGGCAACAATAATTTTGCAAACCTTTTGAAATTGAATCTGCCTGTAGTTTGAGAATGCAGTCATCGCAAATCTTTAGATGTTTGCAAGGAAGAAGGACAATGTTTGCAGTCTTAGCTTGACAAATAATGCATTCGGTGTCATTGTTGCGAGTTGGTTGTTCTTCAAGTTCTTCTGGCATTTCATCTTCGGATGACTCTTCTTCAAAAATATTCAGCTTTGGGACCATATCCACACATATTTAATTTTTTTCATAAACCATTCGTAAAGAAATGTGGCCACTGTTATTTTTCCTTCATCCAGAAGTAAAGTTGCCTCCCTAATTTTATTGTTCTTTTCCACACTGTCCTTTCTTTTCTTTTTCGCTAGGGATCCTCCACTTTCGCATAATATGGAAAAACGTATGCTTTTGAAAAATTCTTCTTCTTGAATTATGCGGACGAATTTAAAGAAGTGCCCATTTTTTCCAGCTGACCGACCAAGAATGCCATTATAAGCCTCGACGGCAGAGGTCGTTCTAGTAACCTGTTTATGCACTGAGAAATTTTTGCAGCCAATCTAATAAATGAAATGCATGCATTTTAAGATTATTAAAAAAAAAATTATACTATATATTACTACATTGTTAATCCATTGGCTTTCAAAATACTTTAAAAATGGGAAAAATAAGCCATCGCTATCCATCAAAAATATTTGCGATTTTATTTCATTAAATGAACACCGTATTAAGTCTGCTGGTAATAACGGAAGGGCCAGAATTTTATGGTAAATTTTATGGTAACAGCCTGGCAAAAATGGAACCTGAAAAAAATTAATATATAGTAAATTTAGTTGCCAATACTTTTAATACTTTGGTTTAACGAATTTCATTTATCATAAACTATTACACTCAAACGGAATAGCTATTTATGCACCGAATTATGCGCGAATTTTTTATTTCCAACCGATTTACACCAAAAAAAAATTTTTTCGACTCCAAAACTATTAATTTATTAACTATAAAATGCTAGTGCATAAATAGCTATTCCGTTTGAGTGTAATACGTTATGATAAATTAAATTCGTTAAACCAAAGTATTAAAAGTATTGGCAATTTAAATTCTCGGAAAAAACTTAAAATAATTTCACATTTTTAATATATACATACATACGTACCAGCATCCAACTATCTTTGCTCGAGGAAAAACCAAGTTAACAGCTTTTCGTAATCCTTGTTCATAATCGGTTATGAATGTTGATGGATCTGAATCAAATATATTTTCTTTAATATATATTAGCAATTTATTATAAATTTCATTGGTTTTTTTATCCATCAATACAAAAAAGACAGAAAAAATCTGAAAAATAAAAAGTGTGAATACTACAGTTATGGATAATATAATAGCAATTTTATTACCTCTTCAAAATACACTATATAAATAACTAAAAGCTGTTTAAAGCATCCGTGCGGAACAATTTTAAATGTTGCGTCCACTAGGTAAGTTCTTCTTGCGGGTGGAATATTTTCCTTTATCAATTCAATTGTTTTCAATGATGAAAACAAACAGAAGGAAAAATTGTCTTCTATAATGCACGCAGTAAAGAAGTGCCTTGGGTTTGAGTCATCTTTTGTTAATCCAAAATCTGACCAAACATTTTCCAGGTTAAAGGCTTCTATCACTTTGAGCGCATTTGTTGGGGATGTTACCTAATTTTTGCTAACTATTTTTTGCAACCCCCTTTGTTTTTTTTTGCAAAATCAATGTTTTTCGTTTCATCCTGATTGCTGAATTAAAATGTTAGTAAAAATTTAAAATTTTATCACTTTTTTACTTACCTTTCACAAGTCCTGCGAAATGCTCTTCTAATAGAACTTAAATTTGTCTTACTGCCTCCTAGAATCCCTGACATGTCCACACAATCCTTCTTAATTGTAGTTAAAGCCTTTAACTCTTTGTAGGCTTCCTCCTCATTTTCGTGGTTATGCTCCACAAATTTTTTTGCTGGAACCAAATTTCCATCAGGAAGTAGATTCATCCTAGCTTTGCAAGTTTTTTTTCGGCATTCATATTTAATTACATTTTTATACATAGACTTTTTCATATATATCATTTTTTGATCGAAATGGTACAAAAGCTCACTATTTCTGCGATTTCCAGAGATAATTTCAAAACTCGTCTTGTTTTTTTACTTTTAATGTTCACTCCACGACGTAATAGCACAAACTAATTATTATTTTCAATGAATACACTATGTTCACAATCAAAGAAGAGAATGCGTACAGAAATTGTAACGGTTCTTATAATGGAATTTTTAATAATTTTGGTATTTTGTGAAAATGAACTAACTCCCCAAAAATAATTTTGGGGATTTATTTCGTTCCTCGGAATTGGGGAGTTGGTTCATTATGAACTAACTCCCTAAATTTGAAACTGAAATAAATCCCCAAATAATGAACTAAGTCCCCAAAAATCGTTGTTGTTTCCTCCTGTATAAAATTTTGGGGGGTTAGTTCATTTTCGTTTTGGGGACTTAGTTCATTGGGGACTTAGTTCGTACCGCCGAGTATTGCCTATGGCATCGCCATCAATAAAAAAAAGAAGAGTGTGTCACACCATCATTTCATGTTTCCCAATTTGATTCAATTCTATGTACACAACCACGTGTAATGAGGGAGTGTATTACACCCAAGGGAGCACATTTGACAATAAAATGTGTACAGATTTTGCAGCGGTAGCCACCATCTCCATTTCGAACAGAACAAAGTTTATGTGGATTAGATAATATATAAGTACTCCACGAGTTAGGGTATCTATCATATTCCGATCAAATGCCCAGTACTTCGGCTGCGTACTTGATTTTGTACCAATCTAGCAACAGCCTATTGAAGGATATTATGAACAACCTATAATGGAGTATTGCATGTGTCATCGCCGTCAATAATAGAAGAAGAGTGTGTCACACCATCATTTGATGGTTCCCATTTTGATTCGCGTGCAATGAGGGCGTGTATTAAATCCAAGAGAGCACGTTGACAGAAAAATTTGTAAAGTTTTGCAGCGGTCACCACCATCCCCAAGTCAAACAGAACAAAGTTTATGTGGATTAGATAATATATTCCTCGAGTTGGGGTATCTATCATATTCCGATCAAATGCCCAGTAGTTCGGCTGCAGTCGGAATGAGAAGTAATACTCAACAGCAATTTGTAGTTGCTAAAGAACTTGAAGGTTGCAATACATTAGATTTCAAATGTGGACAGCGATTTGTTTACGACTCCGGTACAACAAACATAACAACTGAATCAATGACTACACAACTTGGACTATTGATCGATTTAAAAGAAATGGATTTTAGTTTAGACTAATGGTTAAATATATTGCTGTATTTAAGACTCGAACCTATATTAAATATATAATATTTTAAACCCTTAATTCTACATTTAAATTTGGATATTTTTTCTTGTCATTTTTATTCAGCTTAGCTCCTCCCTTTTATTCTCATTCTATTTGTTAAAAAAAATGTTACCTTTCTTTTACTGGTTATATCTCAATCTAACTCACACTTCTGTTTTTAAATTGATTGATAACTTAGTCATTTCTTATATAAATACCTGCATTAACTATTGCTTTTTATAGTTCCAATAAAGACGACTACAGAGATTGCTTTGAATACTGAACTTTTATCTTCGTTTGATTATTTAAATTTTAAAAAAAATCCTGAGTTTAGAGGATATGAAACCTCATAAACACTACAACATAACTTCGCATACAGGACAGCTTCAAAGTACGGGGACACACACTATCGTGTTGAAGATCGGTTAAATGATTTTAAACCATATGCAAGATTCCTTTGAATGATGAGTAGGATAGTTTACTATGCAGATAAGAGCTTAAGCAACATTTATCTTCAGAAGTATTTTACATTCCTTATAATTAAATAAATAAAAAAATTTAATATTTTCTGTTTTTATTTGAGCATTTAGGGTTCCTTCCATATGAACTTTTTGGTAATCTTAAATAAAAATGAAAACACTTTTTTCCTTTATTTTAAATAAATTTAAATTTATTTTCAAATAATATCTAAAATCCTTTTCCTACCTACTTTCACCTACCCATCTATTTTAAACCGTTTTAATAGGAGAACGGTTGACCCGTTCTTTTAGGTTAAATTTCTTGAAGCGTGGCTCAGAAGAGTTTTATTTGTTTTTTCGGAACCTTCCCCCTGTCTTATTTTGTTTTAGTTTTTTTAAATCGTTTTTTGAATGAAAACTCTTATAAAACTTTTTACTACAATAAACAATAGCATATTATAATTCGTGGTCATTATACAATGTCTCCAAATCGGGCGCTCGAGTATAGTATCTTAACAGAATATCTTGTATTTGTACACTTTTCTAACATAAATTTGATTACATAAATTCAACAATTATATAAAGTAAATTTAATGAAAAATATAAAGAAAAACATTACTTCGTTATTTGGATTATAATTTAAGAAAAATACTATGGTCTACATGTAAAAGGAAAAAATATACATTTCTGTTTGCATATAATTAATGTTATAATAACCATCAAAATTTATTACTATTCGAAAACATAGCAATATCTTTATTTGATATGCTTGTGTTAAATCTGAAATCGCTGTTCTCGTAAGTTGGACTTTGTACTGCTTTATCGTTTGCCCGTCTATATATGTGATATATGACGGGAATCCCATTTGTATCTTGAATATATTTATTTTTGTCTAAGTAAATAAAGGCTTCTGGGGGGGCAAACCCATTTTGTAGTGCAGCCTTTATGTAATCATCGTTTGAATAATAGGGGGCCATTATCAAATGGTTTTCACAGTTCGCTGTACAACGTTTTATATGATTTCTAGTTAAATTTATTATAAATTTCAATTCAATTGTATAATTTTCTATTCGAAATATATTTTGTGTATTGACTTTGAGGTGATCTGTATAGAGAAGTACAGGCTCTTAAACACTTTCTCTCGAATATTCTTATTTTTCCAGGACAGAGGGAGACACGTTGAACCATATTGGACAGCCATATGTTATGACTGGCCTAATCAATGATTGAAACATAATAATTTTGACTCGCGAGTCTATATATTTAGAATGGAAAAGACTTCAGTATATGAAATATGTTTTTCTTGCCTTTGAAACTATTTCTTTTACGTGCTCATTAAAGTATAAAAATTTGTCGTGGTATATGCCCAAATATTTAATTTTTTTTATTTATTATAATTCTATTTGTCAAATTTGACTTTATTCCAAATTCTTTCCAATGTTTTTTAACGTCGTAATTACATTTTCCAACGTTTAAGTTTTTTTTGCTATAAGGCCTGGTGTCCAGACATTATCGAACGCCTTTTCCATATCGATAAAGCATGCGCCTGTACAAAATCCCTTGTTCCAACTCCAGTTCACATTTGAGGTAAGCAATCCTATAGCATTAGTTGTTGAATGTTTATATTTGAAACCGAATTGTTTTTCACTAATAATTTGGTTTTGATTTAAGAAACTGTTGATATTATTGTTTATACAAATTTCGAATATCTTGCCTATATTAGGAAGCAAGCTAATAGGCCTTATATTGCGTGGATAACTAGGGTTTTTATCTTTTTTTTTGGGAGAATGACTATTTTTGTCATCCTCCACGATTTGGGAAAATATGAATATAGCGTTTTATTATCGGGACAGGCAAATGTTTAAGAATTATATTTTGAATATTGTCCCAACTTGATAGTTTTTTTTCTCAAAACTGCTAAACGACTCATAGACCCGCGTGTGTGTTATTATTCCAATCGTAGGCTTTATAGGAATGTAGCGAATCAAAATAAGATCCAATGGCGTCTAGCATGTCTTGTTGGTTACGAACTACGTACTTGTTAGCATCGTCCTTTTCTAGATACTGCGTATTTATTTCTGATTTCCTTAGAATATCGTCCTCTGATTCGTGAATAATTCGTGAATTTGGTCAAATTAAGGCGCTTACATTTTTCAAATATTTTAATATGCTGAAACATATTGACTGGATCTCTGTATCTAATTCCGCACTATTTTTAACTTATTTTCTTATTCGCGATTTGTGTCAAATTGTAGTGTAACAGCTTTTTGATCACCTTGAGTTTTGTTTTTAGATATTTTAATGTCTGCTGCGTTAATGTTGTTTCAAGCCTGAGATGTATGAAAATTGTTCAACACTGTTAAACGATTGTTGTACTCCCTCGTTAATCTTCTTAATAGTCCTGTCTGCCTAAAATATAACAATATCGCCTACAAATGAAATTATGTTCTCGATTTTTTCAACCAGATCAAAAAGAAATAAATTAAACAATGTGGGCGAATTGACTGCTCCCTGTTGTAAACCGTTATCAATATTATAAATGTTTTTACTTCTTTGGGCTTGATGTGAAATTATAAACACACTGTCATAAATCATCTTGTATATTAACACCAACATCCTTGTTGAAAAGTTTTTCGAAGTAAGTTTTGCTATATGGCCTGGTATCCAGACATTATCGAACGCCTTTTCCATATCGATAAAGCATGCGCCTGTACAAAATCCCTTGTTCCAACTCCAGTTCACATTTGAGGCAAGCAATCCTATAGCATTAGTTGTTGAATGATTATATTTGAAACCGAATTGTTTTTCACTAATAATTTGGGTTTGATTTAAGAAACTGTTGATATTATTGTTTATACAAATTTCGAATATCTTGCCTATATTAGGAAGCAAGCTAATAGGCCTTATATTGCTGGATAACTAGGGTCTTTATCTTTTTTTGGGAGAAGGACTACTTTTGCCATCCTCCACGATTTGGGAAAATATGAATTATTTAACATATTTTTAAATAATATGAAATAGCGTTTTATTATCGGGACAGGCAAATGTTTAAGAGTTATATTTGGAATATTGTCCCAACTTGATAGTTTTTTTTTCTCAAATTAGAGAAAATGTATTTAAGACTCTCCATTGTTACAAAGTATTTGTCTGCTTGTGTTTCACTAAGACTATCTGCCTCTAGTTCCTCATTAAAATTCAGGAACGTGTTTCGATTTATTTCAAACCATGCCTTTTCCTGTAGGAAACTGCTAAACGACTCGTAGACCCGCGTGTGTGTTATTATTCTAATCGTAGGTAATCGTTATAGGTATGTAGCGATTCAAAATAAGATCCAATGGCGTCTAGCATGTCTTGTTGGTTACGAACTACGTAGTTGTATCGTCCTCTGATTCGTGAATAATTCGTGAATTTGGTCAAATTAAGGCGCTTACATTTTTTAAATATTTTAATTTGCTGAAACATATTGACTGGATCTCTGTGTCTTATTCCGCACTATTTTTCCCTTAGTTTGTTATTCGCGATTTGTGTAAAATTGTAGTGTAACAGCTTTTTGATCAGCTTGAGTTTTGTTTTTAGATATTTTAATGCGTTAATGTTGTTTCAAGTCTGTGATGTCTTTTTATCAGTGTTAATACTTTACTTTTTTCTGAGTGTAACTTTTTTATTATGGTATTAGAATTTTTTTAAAGGGATTCCTGATTTTGAATTTGGGTACCGTGTCCTCAACTACCTCTGATATTAAACAGTGTAAATTATTAATATGAATGTCTATTTCATCGTTTGTTAAATTTCTAGTGCTTGGTATACTTGCTTCTGTACTTATTTTCTGCACAATATTGTTTTCAAATCTTCTGCAATCGGTTCTTTTATAGTTTAACTTAAAAAGTGTTTCCTCATTCAGTATTGTTAGTATATTTAAGTCATGTTCGATATTAACCATAAGTTCAAGTGCGTTATGATCGCTATCGTATTCTAAAGTTTTGAGACAATTTATTAAATTGTTTTCCTTTTGAATATTAATTCGAAAATCCGCTATACATATATCAAGGTATGAACCCGTTCGAGGATAAGATGGCTGAACAGATGCAAGGAGCCTCTTATTTTCAATGTTACCCCAATTGATGTGTTTGTAATTCAAGTCTCCTGCTAAGAGATAATAGTTATTTAAATCTTGAAGATTCATCGAGTCAAATAGTTTTTGTAAATCCGCTCTTACTGAATTGTTGTTTCCTGCTGGAAAGTAGGCAGATTTAATGTAAAAACAACTGTTACCTTCCAAGGATAATTTAATGACACAGGTTCCTAGATTTTCCAGGGAATTAATAAAGTTGTTATCGTAATTGTAGTATTTTATTCCATTTCTAATTAAAATAGCAGTTACCCCCACCCCTCGTAGAGCCCGCTCTATCTTTTCTGATGATTTTGTAGTTGTTGAACGATACATTGTGTCGAGGGTTTAACTTTGTTTCGTTTACAATTGCAATATCTGGATTGTTTGAATCTAAAAATACTTGTTAATCGCATCTTCATGGTATTCGTATTGAGAGTTTACATTTATTTGAAAAATTTTCAGTCTTTTGTACTGTTCTGACTACTTGGTGTCATTACACTGCTATCATTGAAAAAATAGTATCTACTCGAGATGTTTGTAAATGAAGTTGTTTTTGTAGGTTAATTACTTGGCTGGTTAAATTCATAATCATGGATTTTAGTTCGCTCATAAATGAGTTGGGCAACAGATTGTTTATATGGATATTTCCATCAAGAAGCATATCCTTTCCTATTACAATATTAGCATAACTACTAGTTGGATGCATATTTATATTAGATATATTTCCTTTCTTTGCTAAAACTAGTTTTCTTCTATCTCTTAGCTTTTTTTGCAATTCTTTATAGATTTCGCAGCCTCTATGCGATGCAGGGTGACCAAATTTCTTGCATAGTACACAGAACAGTTTCTCCTTTTCTTCAGCTGGAACCTCTGCCATTGGGCATTTTCCTTTTTCGTGATCCATATCGCATTTTACACACTTGGCAGGAAGATAGCAGTTTACAGCACTGTGGAAAAATCCCTGACAATTTCTGCATTGAGTTATCTCAGGATTTTTCAGTTTCTTCCATGAAATGCAGAGATGCAATAGCGTTCTAATTTGTTTTAGTTTCTGTATATTACTGTCAGCGCTAATTTGAACTATAAAAATTGGTAACACATACTTGATTTTTACTGAGGTCTTTGTAGAAAATTGGCTTATTTTCAAGAACTGTAAATCCGTATCTTGATATTTGCTAAGCTCTTCATTTATTATCTCTGGTTCCATGTCTGCATTTAAACCTTTTAGTAACACCGTCTTCGTTTTTATGTCTTTTGGTGTATACATAAAGAATTTTGCTCTTGCCTTTCCAGGTAAGCTTTAACTCTTGCAAAGTCTTCAAGTGAGTTCATATACAATGACTTCTTGTCTCTATATTCCTTGATTTGAAAATCTGTTATTTTTATTCCATGTTTAACGAAATCGATTAATTGTTTGGTTTCAATATCAACAATATTGATTGGGGGTATTTTTTGTTTGATGTCACATTACTTGTTGGGTTATTGCCATTTGCAACTTTGTTAATATTGTTTGTTGTTTGGTTATTGTTTGTATGACGTGTTTATCTGCTTTGTGTTTGCGCTGTGTAAGCATTCACTGAATGTTTGTTGCGTTCTTGCACGTGTTTTTAAAATTCTGTAAGCAGTGCTTTGTCGCATTAAGTATCACTCTCAATGTCAAGCAATGCAAAGTAATTTGTTCTAAGCATTTTAGATGTTGGTTGTGCGTTTATATTGTTCCTTTTTCTTTTTCTGTCGTTTCCGATTTTATTAATATGAAATGCATTTTCATGATTTATTGTTGATTTTTGAGCACCAGGCTCACACATTCAATTTTGTAGTTATTTTAACTTTAAGAATTATATTTTTTTATGAATTTTTTATAAATCGAAATGACACTGGGAAAAGAATAGTCGGTAATACAATTTTTAAGAATAACGCTGAGAATAACGGTGATCTTCGCGATGCGACTGTATCTCATCACGGTCAAACTCTCACTGACGTTATTTTTTTGGGTTAAATTCATTAAAGCGTTGTTCAGAAGAATTTTAATTGTTTTTCGGCAACTTCCCCTCCTTTTAAGCCGTTCTAACACAAGCGTGGCTAGGTTGACCCGTTCTTTGAATTCATCTTTACTCTTGCGCATACATAATGTTATTCTTTTCGTACAGTGTTTTTCAAATAAGTAATTGTGTGTACATACTAATACTTACTTTGTGTGTATTTTCGTGGGCAATTGTGTGAAGAAAACTTGAAAAGTAAGGTTTACAACAGTAGTTCTCATTCGTTTGTGAAGAGCCTGGCCTTATAGAGTTCGGTTTTACTTTCAACAATTGTAGCAAGGCTTTCTGAAGAGGGTTGTCACGGACCCGAAATCGTGATAGAAGTAGTGTGCAGCCACGAAAGTCAATGTCACTTTGCCATTTTGTTAAAAACTTGTCTTCTATTCAAATATATAAGCAAGAGGTCTTGAGCCGGTTTAATCCCCGTTCAATGTGTAAAAGCAACAGACCGAAATAAAACAAACGAGCTAAACATCCGTTTTCCAAAAATGTAATTTTGTGTACATACTAATACATACTTTGTGTGTGCGTTTTGTTATTGATGATTTTGGTTTTGTTGTTGGCTAATTGAATTTGATTTCTGCCGTAAGAATGTATGAGTGTGGCTTTAATAGTTTTATACTGATAGGATCGTATCATTGTTTCACCTTAAGTTTGATGTGAAATGATTGTATGCCGGCTTAGACGATTCATAGCGAAACAACGCACTCTGTCGAGCATATAACAGTGCACCTTTAGTAAAACGGTCGTATCCCCTTTTTCAGGTGTTCTGAATTCTTGATTTACAGTCATAACAGAATCAACGCAATCTCTCTGGGCATCTTGATTTTGTCAACTGTTGTACAACCAGGATAACTAACAATGCACCTTTGGTTAAACATCAGATTTAATGCTCTGTTTTGCATTTTAAATTTTCGATTCCATTTTAAACAACTGACTCGATGGAATCCCTCTCCTTCACGTTTCAATACGTAGATGTTGTTATAAATACTTTTCGTCAGATGCAGTATTATTGCAGTGATCAACTACAACTCAGAAAGTAAACAATTATTTTTTTATAAAATATTTAAGAAATTTAAAAATAAAAAAATTAAGCAACACTATACCATTGATTTCTTCGATGAAGGTTTGTCTGTTACGAAACAGTGACACAGAACGGTATATATATCAGCACACCAAAGAACGTACTTGATTTTGTACCTATCCAGCAACAGCCTATTGAACAATATAATGAATAACCTAACGGACGACATGGTGAATCATTATTTTACTCTCAGAAACGAAAGTCCGCTTTTGCCAGTAGGTGGAGTATTGCGGCGGTACGAACTAAGTCCCCAATGAACTAAGTCCCCAAAACGAAAATGAACTAACCCCCCAAAATTGGGGATTTATTTCATAATGAAATAAATCCCCAATTTAGAAAATGAAATAAACCCCCAATGAAATGAAATAAATCCCCAAAATAAAAATGAACTAACTCCCAATTTTCTGGGGAGTTAGTTCATAATGAATTTATTCCGCATTTTTGAAATGAAATAAGTCCCCATTTTTTTGATATATTTTATTAATATATTATAACTGAGCAACAGACACATATTCGATAATAACAAATTAAAAAAAAAACAGTTCATATTAATATCTATCTAATTACGAGAAAAAAAAACTTAAACATATACTTGCATGGTGTCTTCCACTATTTGGCGGCAATATGGGCAACAATAATTTTGCAAACCTTTTGAAATTGAATCTGCCTGTAGTTTGAGAATGCAGTCATCGCAAATCTTTAGATGTTTGCAAGGAAGAAGGACAATGTTTGCAGTCTTAGCTTGACAAATAATGCATTCGGTGTCATTGTTGCGAGTTGGTTGTTCTTCAAGTTCTTCTGGCATTTCATCTTCGGATGACTCTTCTTCAAAAATATTCAGCTTTGGGACCATATCCACACATATTTAATTTTTTTCATAAACCATTCGTAAAGAAATGTGGCCACTGTTATTTTTCCTTCATCCAGAAGTAAAGTTGCCTCCCTAATTTTATTGTTCTTTTCCACACTGTCCTTTCTTTTCTTTTTCGCTAGGGATCCTCCACTTTCGCATAATATGGAAAAACGTATGCTTTTGAAAAATTCTTCTTCTTGAATTATGCGGACGAATTTAAAGAAGTGCCCATTTTTTCCAGCTGACCGACCAAGAATGCCATTATAAGCCTCGACGGCAGAGGTCGTTCTAGTAACCTGTTTATGCACTGAGAAATTTTAAAAATGGGAAAAATAAGCCATCGCTATCCATCAAAAATATTTGCGATTTTATTTCATTAAATGAACACCGTATTAAGTCTGCTGGTAATAACGGAAGGGCCAGAATTTTATGGTAAATTTTATGGTAACAGCCTGGCAAAAATGGAACCTGAAAAAAATTAATATATAGTAAATTTAGTTGCCAATACTTTTAATACTTTGGTTTAACGAATTTCATTTATCATAAACTATTACACTCAAACGGAATAGCTATTTATGCACCGAATTATGCGCGAATTTTTTATTTCCAACCGATTTACACCAAAAAAAATTTTTTTCGACTCCAAAACTATTAATTTATTAACTATAAAATGCTAGTGCATAAATAGCTATTCCGTTTGAGTGTAATACGTTATGATAAATTAAATTCGTTAAACCAAAGTATTAAAAGTATTGGCAATTTAAATTCTCGGAAAAAACTTAAAATAATTTCACATTTTTAATATATACATACATACGTACCAGCATCCAACTATCTTTGCTCGAGGAAAAACCAAGTTAACAGCTTTTCGTAATCCTTGTTCATAATCGGTTATGAATGTTGATGGATCTGAATCAAATATATTTTCTTTAATATATATTAGCAATTTATTATAAATTTCATTGGTTTTTTTATCCATCAATACAAAAAAGACAGAAAAAATCTGAAAAATAAAAAGTGTGAATACTACAGTTATGGATAATATAATAGCAATTTTATTACCTCTTCAAAATACACTATATAAATAACTAAAAGCTGTTTAAAGCATCCGTGCGGAACAATTTTAAATGTTGCGTCCACTAGGTAAGTTCTTCTTGCGGGTGGAATATTTTCCTTTATCAATTCAATTGTTTTCAATGATGAAAACAAACAGAAGGAAAAATTGTCTTCTATAATGCACGCAGTAAAGAAGTGCCTTGGGTTTGAGTCATCTTTTGTTAATCCAAAATCTGACCAAACATTTTCCAGGTTAAAGGCTTCTATCACTTTGAGCGCATTTGTTGGGGATGTTACCAAATTTTTGCTAACTATTTTTTGCAACCCCCTTTGTTTTTTTTTGCAAAATCAATGTTTTTCGTTTCATCCTGATTGCTGAATTAAAATGTTAGTAAAAATTTAAAATTTTATCACTTTTTTACTTACCTTTCACAAGTCCTGCGAAATGCTCTTCTAATAGAACTTAAATTTGTCTTACTGCCTCCTAGAATCCCTGACATGTCCACACAATCCTTCTTAATTGTAGTTAAAGCCTTTAACTCTTTGTAGGCTTCCTCCTCATTTTCGTGGTTATGCTCCACAATTTTTTTTGCTGGAACCAAATTTCCATCAGGAAGTAGATTCATCCTAGCTTTGCAAGTTTTTTTTCGGCATTCATATTTAATTACATTTTTATACGTAGACTTTTTCATATATATCATTTTTTGATCGAAATGGTACAAAAGCTCACTATTTCTGCGATTTCCAGAGATAATTTCAAAACTCGTCTTGTTTTTTTACTTTTAATGTTCACTCCACGACGTAATAGCACAAACTAATTATTATTTTCAATGAATACACTATGTTCACAATCAAAGAAGAGAATGCGTACAGAAATTGTAACGGTTCTTATAATGGAATTTTTAATAATTTTGGTATTTTGTGAAAATGAACTAACTCCCCAAAAATAATTTTGGGGATTTATTTCGTTCCTCGGAATTGGGGAGTTGGTTCATTATGAACTAACTCCCTAAATTTGAAACTGAAATAAATCCCCAAATAATGAACTAAGTCCCCAAAAATCGTTGTTGTTTCCTCCTGTATAAAATTTTGGGGGGTTAGTTCATTTTCGTTTTGGGGACTTAGTTCATTGGGGACTTAGTTCGTACCGCCGAGTATTGCCTATGGCATCGCCATCAATAAAAAAAAGAAGAGTGTGTCACACCATCATTTCATGTTTCCCAATTTGATTCAATTCTATGTACACAACCACGTGTAATGAGGGAGTGTATTACACCCAAGGGAGCACATTTGACAATAAAATGTGTACAGATTTTGCAGCGGTAGCCACCATCTCCATTTCGAACAGAACAAAGTTTATGTGGATTAGATAATATATAAGTACTCCACGAGTTAGGGTATCTATCATATTCCGATCAAATGCCCAGTACTTCGGCTGCGTACTTGATTTTGTACCAATCTAGCAACAGCCTATTGAAGGATATTATGAACAACCTATAATGGAGTATTGCATGTGTCATCGCCGTCAATAATAGAAGAAGAGTGTGTCACACCATCATTTGATGGTTCCCATTTTGATTCGCGTGCAATGAGGGCGTGTATTAAATCCAAGAGAGCACGTTGACAGAAAAATTTGTAAAGTTTTGCAGCGGTCACCACCATCCCCAAGTCAAACAGAACAAAGTTTATGTGGATTAGATAATATATTCCTCGAGTTGGGGTATCTATCATATTCCGATCAAATGCCCAGTAGTTCGGCTGCAGTCGGAATGAGAAGTAATACTCAACAGCAATTTGTAGTTGCTAAAGAACTTGAAGGTTGCAATACATTAGATTTCAAATGTGGACAGCGATTTGTTTACGACTCCGGTACAACAAACATAACAACTGAATCAATGACTACACAACTTGGACTATTGATCGATTTAAAAGAAATGGATTTTAGTTTAGACTAATGGTTAAATATATTGCTGTATTTAAGACTCGAACCTATATTAAATATATAATATTTTAAACCCTTAATTCTACATTTAAATTTGGATATTTTTTCTTGTCATTTTTATTCAGCTTAGCTCCTCCCTTTTATTCTCATTCTATTTGTTAAAAAAAAATGTTACCTTTCTTTTACTGGTTATATCTCAATCTAACTCACACTTCTGTTTTTAAATTGATTGATAACTTAGTCATTTCTTATATAAATACCTGCATTAACTATTGCTTTTTATAGTTCCAATAAAGACGACTACAATGATTGCTTTGAATACTGAACTTTTATCTTCGTTTGATTATTTAAATTTTAAAAAAAATCCTGAGTTTAGAGGATATGAAACCTCATAAACACTACAACATAACTTCGCATACAGGACAGCTTCAAAGTACGGGGACACACACTATCGTGTTGAAGATCGGTTAAATGATTTTAAACCATATGCAAGATTCCTTTGAATGATGAGTAGGATAGTTTACTATGCAGATAAGAGCTTAAGCAACATTTATCTTCAGAAGTATTTTACATTCCTTATAATTAAATAAATAAAAAAATTTAATATTTTCTGTTTTTATTTGAGCATTTAGGGTTCCTTCCATATGAACTTTTTGGTAATCTTAAATAAAAATGAAAACACTTTTTTCCTTTATTTTAAATAAATTTAAATTTATTTTCAAATAATATCTAAAATCCTTTTCCTACCTACTTTCACCTACCCATCTATTTTAAACCGTTTTAATAGGAGAACGGTTGACCCGTTCTTTTAGGTTAAATTTCTTGAAGCGTGGCTCAGAAGAGTTTTATTTGTTTTTTCGGAACCTTCCCCCTGTCTTATTTTGTTTTAGTTTTTTTAAATCGTTTTTTGAATGAAAACTCTTATAAAACTTTTTACTACAATAAACAATAGCATATTATAATTCGTGGTCATTATACAATGTCTCCAAATCGGGCGCTCGAGTATAGTATCTTAACAGAATATCTTGTATTTGTACACTTTTCTAACATAAATTTGATTACATAAATTCAACAATTATATAAAGTAAATTTAATGAAAAATATAAAGAAAAACATTACTTCGTTATTTGGATTATAATTTAAGAAAAATACTATGGTCTACATGTAAAAGGAAAAAATATACATTTCTGTTTGCATATAATTAATGTTATAATAACCATCAAAATTTATTACTATTCGAAAACATAGCAATATCTTTATTTGATAAGCTTGTGTTAAATCTGAAATCGCTGTTCTCGTAAGTTGGACTTTGTACTGCTTTATCGTTTGCCCGTCTATATATGTGATATATGACGGGAATCCCATTTGTATCTTGAATATATTTATTTTTGTCTAAGTAAATAAAGGCTTCTGGGGGGGCAAACCCATTTTGTAGTGCAGCCTTTATGTAATCATCGTTTGAATAATAGGGGGCCATTATCAAATGGTTTTCACAGTTCGCTGTACAACGTTTTATATGATTTCTAGTTAAATTTATTATAAATTTCAATTCAATTGTATAATTTTCTATTCGAAATATATTTTGTGTATTGACTTTGAGGTGATCTGTATAGAGAAGTACAGGCTCTTAAACACTTTCTCTCGAATATTCTTATTTTTCCAGGACAGAGGGAGACACGTTGAACCATATTGGACAGCCATATGTTATGACTGGCCTAATCAATGATTGAAACATAATAATTTTGACTCGCGAGTCTATATATTTAGAATGGAAAAGACTTCAGTATATGAAATATGTTTTTCTTGCCTTTGAAACTATTTCTTTTACGTGCTCATTAAAGTATAAAAATTTGTCGTGGTATATGCCCAAATATTTAATTTTTTTTTATTTATTATAATTCTATTTGTCAAATTTGACTTTATTCCAAATTCTTTCCAATGTTTTTTAACGTCGTAATTACATTTTCCAACGTTTAAGTTTTTTTTGCTATAAGGCCTGGTGTCCAGACATTATCGAACGCCTTTTCCATATCGATAAAGCATGCGCCTGTACAAAATCCCTTGTTCCAACTCCAGTTCACATTTGAGGTAAGCAATCCTATAGCATTAGTTGTTGAATGTTTATATTTGAAACCGAATTGTTTTTCACTAATAATTTGGTTTTGATTTAAGAAACTGTTGATATTATTGTTTATACAAATTTCGAATATCTTGCCTATATTAGGAAGCAAGCTAATAGGCCTTATATTGCGTGGATAACTAGGGTTTTTATCTTTTTTTTTGGGAGAATGACTATTTTTGTCATCCTCCACGATTTGGGAAAATATGAATATAGCGTTTTATTATCGGGACAGGCAAATGTTTAAGAATTATATTTTGAATATTGTCCCAACTTGATAGTTTTTTTTCTCAAAACTGCTAAACGACTCATAGACCCGCGTGTGTGTTATTATTCCAATCGTAGGCTTTATAGGAATGTAGCGAATCAAAATAAGATCCAATGGCGTCTAGCATGTCTTGTTGGTTACGAACTACGTACTTGTTAGCATCGTCCTTTTCTAGATACTGCGTATTTATTTCTGATTTCCTTAGAATATCGTCCTCTGATTCGTGAATAATTCGTGAATTTGGTCAAATTAAGGCGCTTACATTTTTCAAATATTTTAATATGCTGAAACATATTGACTGGATCTCTGTATCTAATTCCGCACTATTTTTAACTTATTTTCTTATTCGCGATTTGTGTCAAATTGTAGTGTAACAGCTTTTTGATCACCTTGAGTTTTGTTTTTAGATATTTTAATGTCTGCTGCGTTAATGTTGTTTCAAGCCTGAGATGTATGAAAATTGTTCAACACTGTTAAACGATTGTTGTACTCCCTCGTTAATCTTCTTAATAGTCCTGTCTGCCTAAAATATAACAATATCGTCTACAAATGAAATTATGTTCTCGATTTTTTCAACCAGATCAAAAAGAAATAAATTAAACAATGTGGGCGAATTGACTGCTCCCTGTTGTAAACCGTTATCAATATTATAAATGTTTTTACTTCTTTGGGCTTGATGTGAAATTATAAACACACTGTCATAAATCATCTTGTATATTAACACCAACATCCATGTTGAAAAGTTTTTCGAAGTAAGTTTTGCTATATGGCCTGGTATCCAGACATTATCGAACGCCTTTTCCATATCGATAAAGCATGCGCCTGTACAAAATCCCTTGTTCCAACTCCAGTTCACATTTGAGGCAAGCAATCCTATAGCATTAGTTGTTGAATGTTTATATTTGAAACCGAATTGTTTTTCACTAATAATTTGGGTTTGATTTAAGAAACTGTTGATATTATTGTTTATACAAATTTCGAATATCTTGCCTATATTAGGAAGCAAGCTAATAGGCCTTATATTGCTGGATAACTAGGGTCTTTATCTTTTTTTGGGAGAAGGACTACTTTTGCCATCCTCCACGATTTGGGAAAATATGAATTATTTAACATATTTTTAAATAATATGAAATAGCGTTTTATTATCGGGACAGGCAAATGTTTAAGAGTTATATTTGGAATATTGTCCCAACTTGATAGTTTTTTTTTCTCAAATTAGAGAAAATGTATTTAAGACTCTCCATTGTTACAAAGTATTTGTCTGCTTGTGTTTCACTAAGACTATCTGCCTCTAGTTCCTCATTAAAATTCAGGAACGTGTTTCGATTTATTTCAAACCATGCCTTTTCCTGTAGGAAACTGCTAAACGACTCGTAGACCCGCGTGTGTGTTATTATTCTAATCGTAGGTAATCGTTATAGGTATGTAGCGATTCAAAATAAGATCCAATGGCGTCTAGCATGTCTTGTTGGTTACGAACTACGTAGTTGTATCGTCCTCTGATTCGTGAATAATTCGTGAATTTGGTCAAATTAAGGCGCTTACATTTTTTAAATATTTTAATTTGCTGAAACATATTGACTGGATCTCTGTGTCTTATTCCGCACTATTTTTCCCTTAGTTTGTTATTCGCGATTTGTGTAAAATTGTAGTGTAACAGCTTTTTGATCAGCTTGAGTTTTGTTTTTAGATATTTCAATGCGTTAATGTTGTTTCAAGTCTGTGATGTCTTTTTATCAGTGTTAATACTTTGCTTTTTTCTGAGTGTAACTTTTTTATTATGGTATTAGAATTTTTTTAAAGGGATTCCTGATTTTGAATTTGGATACCGTGTCCTCAACTACCTCTGATATTAAACAGTGTAAATTATTAATATGAATGTCTATTTCATCGTTTGTTAAATTTCTAGTGCTTGGTATACTTGCTTCTGTACTTATTTTCTGCACAATATTGTTTTCAAATCTTCTGCAATCGGTTCTTTTATAGTTTAACTTAAAAAGTGTTTCCTCATTCAGTATTGTTAGTATATTTAAGTCATGTTCGATATTAACCATAAGTTCAAGTGCGTTATGATCGCTATCGTATTCTAAAGTTTTGAGACAATTTATTAAATTGTTTTCCTTTTGAATATTAATTCGAAAATCCGCTATACATATATCAAGGTATGAACCCGTTCGAGGATAAGATGGCTGAACAGATGCAAGGAGCCTCTTATTTTCAATGTTACCCCAATTGATGTGTTTGTAATTCAAGTCTCCTGCTAAGAGATAATAGTTATTTGAATCTTGAAGATTCATCGAGTCAAATAGTTTTTGTAAATCCGCTCTTACTGAATTGTTGTTTCCTGCTGGAAAGTAGGCAGATTTAATGTAAAAACAACTGTTACCTTCCAAGGATAATTTAATGACACAGGTTCCTAGATTTTCCAGGGAATTAATAAAGTTGTTATCGTAATTGTAGTATTTTATTCCATTTCTAATTAAAATAGCAGTTACCCCCACCCCTCGTAGAGCCCGCTCTATCTTTTCTGATGATTTTGTAGTTGTTGAACGATACATTGTGTCGAGGGTTCAACTTTGTTTCATTTACAATTGCAATATCTGGATTGTTTGAATCTAAAAATACTTGTTAATCGCATCTTCATGGTATTCGTATTGAGAGTTTACATTTATTTGAAAAATTTTCAGTCTTTTGTACTGTTCTGACTACTTGGTGTCATTACACTGCTATCATTGAAAAAATAGTATCTACTCGAGATGTTTGTAAATGAAGTTGTTTTTGTAGGTTAATTACTTGGCTGGTTAAATTCATAATCATGGATTTTAGTTCGCTCATAAATGAGTTGGGCAACAGATTGTTTATATGGATATTTCCATCAAGAAGCATATCCTTTCCTATTACAATATTAGCATAACTACTAGTTGGATGCATATTTATATTAGATATATTTCCTTTCTTTGCTAAAACTAGTTTTCTTCTATCTCTTAGCTTTTTTTGCAATTCTTTATAGATTTCGCAGCCTCTATGCGATGCAGGGTGACCAAATTTCTTGCATAGTACACAGAACAGTTTCTCCTTTTCTTCAGCTGGAACCTCTGCCATTGGGCATTTTCCTTTTTCGTGATCCATATCGCATTTTACACACTTGGCAGGAAGATAGCAGTTTACAGCACTGTGGAAAAATCCCTGACAATTTCTGCATTGAGTTATCTCAGGATTTTTCAGTTTCTTCCATGAAATGCAGAGATGCAATAGCGTTCTAATTTGTTTTAGTTTCTGTATATTACTGTCAGCGCTAATTTGAACTATAAAAATTGGTAACACATACTTGATTTTTACTGAGGTCTTTGTAGAAAATTGGCTTATTTTCAAGAACTGTAAATCCGTATCTTGATATTTGCTAAGCTCTTCATTTATTATCTCTGGTTCCATGTCTGCATTTAAACCTTTTAGTAACACCGTCTTCGTTTTTATGTCTTTTGGTGTATACATAAAGAATTTTGCTCTTGCCTTTCCAGGTAAGCTTTAACTCTTGCAAAGTCTTCAAGTGAGTTCATATACAATGACTTCTTGTCTCTATATTCCTTGATTTGAAAATCTGTTATTTTTATTCCATGTTTAACGAAATCGATTAATTGTTTGGTTTCAATATCAACAATATTGATTGGGGGTATTTTTTGTTTGATGTCACATTACTTGTTGGGTTATTGCCATTTGCAACTTTGTTAATATTGTTTGTTGTTTGGTTATTGTTTGTATGACGTGTTTATCTGCTTTGTGTTTGCGCTGTGTAAGCATTCACTGAATGTTTGTTGCGTTCTTGCACGTGTTTTTAAAATTCTGTAAGCAGTGCTTTGTCGCATTAAGTATCACTCTCAATGTCAAGCAATGCAAAGTAATTTGTTCTAAGCATTTTAGATGTTGGTTGTGCGTTTATATTGTTGCTTTTTCTTTTTCTGTCGTTTCCGATTTTATTAATATGAAATGCATTTTCATGATTTATTGTTGATTTTTGAGCACCAGGCTCACACATTCAATTTTGTAGTTATTTTAACTTTAAGAATTATATTTTTTTATGAATTTTTTATAAATCGAAATGACACTGGGAAAAGAATAGTCGGTAATACAATTTTTAAGAATAACGCTGAGAATAACGGTGATCTTCGCGATGCGACTGTATCTCATCACGGTCAAACTCTCACTGACGTTATTTTTTTGGGTTAAATTCATTAAAGCGTTGTTCAGAAGAATTTTAATTGTTTTTCGGCAACTTCCCCTCCTTTTAAGCCGTTCTAACACAAGCGTGGCTAGGTTGACCCGTTCTTTGAATTCATCTTTACTCTTGCGCATACATAATGTTATTGAGTTCGATCGTGATTGTCATGAAAGAAAGACGTATAGCGGACAACTTCTTTAAACGTGCTTTACTATATTTTTTTCAACACATTAAGTCGTGTTGTTGTTTAACTAGAGAAAGAGACTCTAATAAATCCAAAAAAGTAAAAAACAAAAAAAACAAATATGAGTGAGCCTGAGGCTCCGAGCTCGCTAATAGTTACAAGTAGTGATAACGATGAAGGTTCGTCACAAAAAACAATTTCTGTAAAAGAAAAAAATGACAGAAAAAGAAAACAAAATTTGACAAATGATACAATGGCAAAACAATTGAGACCAAATTACTACGCTATTCTCGACAATGATAAAGAGTGTAATAAAGAGTATCTACTCTCTTTCGAAAAACATGTGCAAGAGCACAAAAATATAACATCGTCGCAAAACTCAAATACGTTGAGTGATAACATAATTAAAGAGAATAGCACAAACAATGTGAATGATATAAACACAAACAAAAATAACAAGAACCATGTGAACGATATAAACACAAATAATAAGAACCAGAAAAACAAACAAATCCCACCGCTAAACGTCATCGATGTGGATCCCAATGAACTCATAAACTTTGTTAAAAAAGGCCTAAATATAAAAAACTTTAAAATTAGAGAATTCAGAAATAAAAAAGTTTCATTGTTTCTATCATCAATGGAAGATTATGATAGAGTCAAAGCTTACTTGCAAAAAACAAAAACTAAATTCTTTACGTTCACACCAAAAAGCACTAAAACAAAAACATTCATACTTAAAGGTTTGAGTGCCAATACAGATAATAAAGAAATCCTAATGGAATTAAAAAATCTACAAAATGACAATTTAAAATTTATTAGTGTAAATGTTTTCTCAACAAAAAAATCGATTAAATCGGGACATAATCTCCCAATGTATTTAGTACAAATAAGTAACGATAGCAAAGCTAATGAATTAAATGCTATCAGGGGTTTGATGCACCGTTGTGTTCGCTGGGAACCATTGAGAAGACCAGAAGTCTCTCAATGCAGAAATTGCCAAAGCTTTTTTCATAGCGCAGCTAATTGTTTCTTACCGCGAAGATGTGTAAAATGCAACGAAGATCACGAAATTGGAGAATGTTTAATAAAGGAGGTAAACGAAAATGAAAGAGAAAAATTGTTCTGTGTTTTGTGCAACAAATTTGGACATCCCGCATCATACAAAGGGTGTGAGAAATATAGAGAAATTCAACAAAAACTACGGGCTAAAAAAGAAGATTTTAAGCAAAAAAGAACAGCTAATACCACCAATTACGTAAACAATAATTTAAGTTTTGCTGATGCACTTAAAAATAATACAACTCAGGGAAACAACTACAGCAACCCGATACAACAAGCTCTAGAGGAGTTCAAGAACTCTATGCAAAATCTTTCAAACCAAATTGTAAATTTACATAAGCAACTCCAGTTGCAGGCATCTAGAATAGATTCTATTTTTACATTATTAGAAGCTTAAATATCACCATGGCTGAACCTATTGTAAAAAACCTTAATATAATTGAAATAAATGTTAATTCTTTAATAAATTTATATAGGAGATACGAATTATATAATTTTATTAATAAATATAAACCTGATTTATTACTTTTAAATGAAACTAAATTAAATTTGAAACATAAGATAAATTTCAAAGATTATCATATAATACGAAGGGATAGACCGAACTCTAAAAGGGGAGGTGGGACTGCCATTTGTATAAGACAAGATATAAAATATAGACATTTTACGAATAATGTGATCAATTCCTTCGAAGTTTTAGAAACATGCATTCTGAAAATACCATTATCGTCTAATAGGTTTTTGTTTATGATATCGGCATATTATCCATCAGGGAATAACAGCAAACACTTGAGAAATGAGTTATCTCGGCTATTCCAATCGCTAGAGTTACACGATCCTAACCACCTTTATGTACTCGGTGGTGACTTGAATTGCAAACATAAGAGATGGGGAAACAGCACGAATGATGCAAATGGTAACATACTGGAAGAGTGGCTCCGTTGCAATGATATTCAATACAGATGTAGTTTGTACGCATCCACTACACCTTCATACCCTAGATGTGGTTCATTTCTGGACCTTTTCATAGTAGACTCGCGATTGAACTTACAAAGGGAAAATAACACTACAAACTGCCTTAGAACACTTGACTATGATAGTGACCATTGCGCTGTACAGATCATTATACTGAATGAGGAAATTGACAACCCTATTACGATGTTTAGAGAAAACCCTGAATCCCAATTCAACTATAAGAAGACTAATTGGAAGAAATTTAGAAATTGTGTTCTAGAGAGTCATAATGGGGATGAACCAGTACCTATTGCTCGGAATTTAACTAATTCCGAAATTGATTTTTACTTGATTAAATTGAATGATCACATAAAACACGCAATTGAGAAAACAGTACCTAAATTTGGAAAATATGATTCTATGGCTAAATTTACAAATTCTACTATTAGAAAACTACAGTCTGAGAAAAGTAGAATATTGACCAGGATCAAGAAACACAATCGACTGGAATGTGTACTGGCACAAACTGAACTCGATTTGTTGAAATGCGAAATGAAATTAATAAGGAAGCTCATCAATGACAATTTTGTAGTGGCTATCAATTCCCATTTCCGACAAAAAATCTCCAACATCGGTCATAAGGACTGCACTAACATATTCCGTGAGACTAAGAAACAGTTTAGAAATATGCAGCCAATGAATATAAATTATTTGAAAATCCCCCGTGAAAATGAAAACTTGTTAATGAATGCAGGCATAAGACCTAACGATTTAAATAAGGAGGATAACGATACTAATTTTATTGTAGACGATTCTATCCAAATTCTAGATACCGTTGGTGCGCATCTAGAATCAATACATTCCTACAAGGAAATTGATCCTGACAACAGACTGCATGTTGATGTAGATTGCTGTTTCACCAGATTTTTGGAAACAAAAATGGAATACGAAACGAGCCAATCATCCTTGACAACTTTTAATCTAAACAGAAGAGCTAACGACATAGATGAGGATGACAATGATAATTATTTTGTGACGAAGGATTCGTTAGTTTATATATTTAGAAGTCTCAGAAATAAACTATCATCTGGAATGGATTGCATTCCGAACATAGTATTGAAAAACGTTCCTGACGAAATTATTTTCGAATATTGTACCCTCTTCAACAATATGTTGAACAATTCCTATTTTCCACGCGCGTGGAAAGTTGCGAAAGTTGTTATTCTGCCTAAGAAAGATAAGGATGCAAGTAATCTCAATAACCTCCGGGCTATTAGTTTGCTTCCGAACATAAGCAAAGTGTTCGAAGTTTGCGTCAATAAATGCGTGACAAGCTTCTGCGGAAAAAATCAACTGGTCAGTAATAGACAGTTCGGATTTAAATTCAAACATTCCACTATTCATGCAATACACCTGCTTGTCTCGGATATTAATTGGAACTTAAATAGGGCGCTATATACGGGAGCCTGTTTGATAGATTTCGAAAAAGCTTTCGACTGTATTTGGATTCCAGCGCTAATATACAAATTGTTAAGATATAAGATGCCCAACTGTCTGGTTGTACTTTTGCATAATATGTTGAACAACAAAACATTCTTCGTCTGCAATGGAAGGCAGACGAGTACCCGCAAATTTACTGTAGTTAATGGACTTCAGCAGGGAACGGTAAATTCTCCAATTTTATTTAATCTTTTTCTCCTTGATCTCTTGGGAAAAATTGATAATATTATCGCATTCGCCGACGATATAATCATTTATCACCCTGACAGCAGGGTGAGAAATATAAATGATGGATTGAAATTGAAGCTAAGGATAGTTGAAAAATATGCCGAAGATTGGAAAATGAAAATAAATTTCGATAAATGCGAAACTATTCTCTTTCGTCCCCCAGTGGGTAGATGTAACTATGATATCAGAAAGAATTGGAAAAAATTCGGACTGAAATCAAAAACCAATACGCTCATACCGAATGAACATACTGTCCGATATTTGGGAATATATCTGGATAAGTTTTTATATTTCAATGATCATGTAAATACACAAATAGCCAAAGCAAGGAGGGCATTTTTTGCCTATAAGAAATTGTTTTATTCGCAATACATTCAGCCAAATGTTAAAATAATATTATACCAATCCCTCATTCGACCTATCTTGACATATGGTTGTCAGATATGGTTTAACATCTCTCCAGCATACATGGAGAGATTGAGAGTTTTTGAAAGAAAATGCCTGCGTACGTGCACTTCGTTACATAGATCCAGAGAAAGCGATTACACGAAATACATCTCAAACCAAAGACTATACAATACAGCCAAAGTGAGCAGAATTGATAATTTTGTTATTCATCTAATAAGAAACCACATTGTGAAATCCACCGAGTGCTATGAGAATAATTTAATAATGGCCCCATATTATGCCAATGGAGAGTATATAAGCAATTCCCTACAAAGGGGATATGTGCCACCAGAGGCATTTGTTTTCCTCGACAGTAATGGTTTTTTTCAAAATGAAAGAGGCATTCCTATATTCTATCACATATATAGAAGAGCAAATGTAAAAGCAATAAACTGCAAAGAAATTACAACAGAAAATAAAAGATTTGATACCAGCATTTACTCGGGTGATAAAAATATTTTGCCAAACTTAAAATACAATAAATACTGGTGGCTGAATTAGCACCTCCCTTTTCAGATTTCTTTTTACCTTCTGATCTCTTTTTATTATATATTTTTTTTGGATAGTATGAGTGATGTTTTTGAAAATGTTTTTCTTCACATACAGTTTAATTACTTCATGAATTGTAAATATACTTATGGATATTAATTCTTAATAAAAAAGATATTATACTTAAAAATTATATAATTATACTTGAGAGCCCGAATATGGGACTTTGTATATAGCATAAGTTATACATACTATTTGTTTATTTGTAGTCTAAGCTTATTTAATTTCAATAAATAAACATTATAAAAAAAAAAAAAAAAAAAAATACATAATGTTATTCTTTTCGTACAGTGTTTTTCAAATAAGTAATTGTGTGTACATACTAATACTTACTTTGTGTGTATTTTCGTGGGCAATTGTGTGAAGAAAACTTGAAAAGTAAGGTTTACAACAGTAGTTCTCATTCGTTTGTGAAGAGCCTGGCCTTATAGAGTTCGGTTTTACTTTCAACTATTGTAGCAAGGCTTTCTGAAGAGGGTTGTCACGGACCCGAAATCGTGATAGAAGTAGTGTGCAGCCACGAAAGTCAATGTCACTTTGCCATTTTGTTAAAAACTTGTCTTCTATTTAAATATATAAGCAAGAGGTCTTGAGCCGGTTTAATCCCCGTTCAATGTGTAAAAGCAACAGACCGAAATAAAACAAACGAGCTAAACATCCGTTTTCCAAAAATGTAATTTTGTGTACATACTAATACATACTTTGTGTGTGCGTTTTGTTATTGATGATTTTGGTTTTGTTGTTGGCTAATTGAATTTGATTTCTGCCGTAAGAATGTATGAGTGTGGCTTTAATAGTTTTATACTGATAGGATCGTATCATTGTTTCACCTTAAGTTTGATGTGAAATGATTGTATGCCGGCTTAGACGATTCATAGCGAAACAACGCACTCTGTCGAGCATATAACAGTGCACCTTTAGTAAAACGGTCGTATCCCCTTTTTCAGGTGTTCTGAATTCTTGATTTACAGTCATAACAGAATCAACGCAATCTCTCTGGGCATCTTGATTTTGTCAACTGTTGTACAACCAGGATAACTAACAATGCACCTTTGGTTAAACATCAGATTTAATGCTCTGTTTTGCATTTTAAATTTTCGATTCCATTTTAAACAACTGACTCGATGGAATCCCTCTCCTTCACGTTTCAATACGTAGATGTTGTTATAAATACTTTTCGTCAGATGCAGTATTATTGCAGTGATCAACTACAACTCAGAAAGTAAACAATTATTTTTTTATAAAATATTTAAGAAATTTAAAAATAAAAAAATTAAGCAACACTATACCATTGATTTCTTCGATGAAGGTTTGTCTGTTACGAAACAGTGACACAGAACGGTATATATATCAGCACACCAAAGAACGTACTTGATTTTGTACCTATCCAGCAACAGCCTATTGAACAATATAATGAATAACCTAACGGACGACATGGTGAATCATTATTTTACTCTCAGAAACGAAAGTCCGCTTTTGCCAGTAGGTGGAGTATTGCGGCGGTACGAACTAAGTCCCCAATGAACTAAGTCCCCAAAACGAAAATGAACTAACCCCCCAAAATTGGGGATTTATTTCATAATGAAATAAATCCCCAATTTAGAAAATGAAATAAACCCCCAATGAAATGAAATAAATCCCCAAAATAAAAATGAACTAACTCCCCATTTTCTGGGGAGTTAGTTCATAATGAATTTATTCCGCATTTTTAAAATGAAATAAGTCCCCATTTTTTTGATATATTTTATTAATATATTATAACTGAGCAACAGACACATATTCGATAATAACAAATTAAAAAAAAAAACAGTTCATATTAATATCTATCTAATTACGAGAAAAAAAAACTTAAACATATACTTGCATGGTGTCTTCCACTATTTGGCGACAATAATTTTGCAAACCTTTTGAAATTGAATCTGCCTGTAGTTTGAGAATGCAGTCATCGCAAATCTTTAGATGTTTGCAAGGAAGAAGGACAATGTTTGCAGTCTTAGCTTGACAAATAATGCATTCGGTGTCATTGTTGCGAGTTGGTTGTTCTTCAAGTTCTTCTGGCATTTCATCTTCGGATGACTCTTCTTCAAAAATATTCAGCTTTGGGACCATATCCACACATATTTCATTTTTTTCATAAACCATTCGTGAAAGAAATGTGGCCACTGTTATTTTTCCTTCATCCAGAAGTAAAGTTGCCTCCCTAATTTTATTGTTCTTTTCCACACTGTCCTTTCTTTTCTTTTTCGCTAGGGATCCTCCACTTTCGCTTAATATGGAAAAACGTCTGCTTTTGAAAAATTCTTCTTCTTGAATTATGCGGACGAATTTAAAGAAGTGCCCATTTTTTCCAGCTGACCGACCAAGAATGCCATTATAAGCCTCGACGGCAGAGGTCGTTCTAGTAACCTGTTTATGCACTGAGAAATTTTTGCAGCCAATTTAATAAATGAAATCCATGCATTTTAAGATTATTAAAAAAAAAAGTATACTATATATTACTACCTTGTTAATCCATTGGCTTTCAAAATACTTTAAAAATGGGAAAAATAAGCCATCGCTATCCATCAAAAATATTTGCGATTTTATTTCATTAAATGAACACCGTATTAAGTCTGCTGGTAATAACGGAAGGGCCAGAATTTTATGGTAAAGCAGGGACGCACTCTTTGATGATCTTATGTACTCCAATAACGTTTTATGCTTACACATATTCCGTCTAACAGCCTGGCAAAAATGGAACCTGAAAAAAATTAATATATAGTAAATTTAGTTGCCAATACTTTTAATTCTTTGGTTTAACGAATTTCATTTATCATAACCTATTACACTCAAACGGAATAGCTATTTATGCACCGAATTATGCGCGAATTTTTTATTTCCAACCGATTTACACCAAAAAAAATTTTTTTCGACTCCAAAACTATTAATTTATTAACTATAAAATGCTGGTGCATAAATAGCTATTCCGTTTGAGTCTAATACGTTATGATAAATTAAATTCGTTAAACCAAAGTATTAAAAGTATTGGCAATTTAAATTCTCGGAAAAAACTTAAAATAATTTCACATTTTTAATATATACATACATACGTACCAGCATCCAACTATCTTTGCTCGAGGAAAAACCAAGTTAACAGCTTTTCGTAATCCTTGTTCATAATCGGTTATGAATGTTGATGGATCTGAATCAAATATATTTTCTTTAATATATATTAGCAATTTATTATAAATTTAATTGGTTTTTTTATCCATCAATACAAAAAAGACAGGAAAAATCTGAAAAATAAAAAGTGTGAATACTACAGTTATGGATAATATAATAGCAATTTTATTACCTCTTCAAAATACTCTATATAAATAACTAAAAGCTGTTTAAAGCATCCGTGCGGAACAATTTTAAATGTTGCGTCCACTAGGTAAGTTCTTCTTGCGGGTGGAATATTTTCCTTTATCAATTCAATTGTTTTCAATGATGAAAACAAACAGGAGGAAAAATTGTCTTCTATAATGCACGCAGTAAAGAAGTGCCTTGGGTTTGAGTCATCTTTTGTTAATCCAAAATCTGACCAAACATTTTCCAGGTTAAAGGCTTCTATCACTTTGAGCGCATTTGTTGGGGATGTTACCAAATTTTTGCTAACTATTTTTTGCAACCCCCTTTGTTTTTTTTTGCAAAATCAATGTTTTTCGTTTCATCCTGATTGCTGAATTAAAATGTTAGTAAAAATTTAAAATTTTATCACTTTTTTACTTACCTTTCACAAGTCCTGCGAAATGCTCTTCTAATAGAACTTAAATTTGTCTTACTGCCTCCTAGAATCCCTGACATGTCCACACAATCCTTCTTAATTGTAGTTAAAGCCTTTAACTCTTTGTAGGCTACCTCCTAATTTTCGTGGTTATGCTCCACAAATTTTTTTGCTGGAACCAAATTTCCATCAGGAAGTAGATTCATCCTAGCTTTGCAAGTTTTTTTTCGGCATTCATATTTAATTACATTTTTATACGTAGACTTTTTCATATATCGTTCATTCCATGTCAAACCGGACGATTTTCTGAAAAAATTTACATCGATGATTCCGATTTTTTTGAAACTTGGCAATATTGCACTACTATTAGCACTGGTTAATTTGTGGTTGTCAGAAAAAAAAGAAAAATTTTTTTTAATGAGTTATATGCTTTTTAAAATGTTCAAAATCATGAAAAATGTGCCGAGGAGGCTATATTGAAACGGGTGTAGGATCAAAACGCGACGGTGGATTTTAAAAAGCTATACCTTATTTTAAAGGTCTTGACGCATAGTTTCTGCCGATCTAATTTAATTTTGCTATACAGGGTGCCGAACATTTGTATAGTTGTGAAATTAATTTTGTAACGTGATTTTCTCTATTTTTGCACCAATATTCCAAATTAACAAAAATACACGCATACTCCTCAATCGATTCTAAACAAACCCTGAAAATTTTAGCTTGGAGAAATAATGCGTTATATTTTAAAAAAATTATTTACTTAATGTAGTCCTCGAAAATATATGTACCAAAAGTACTACAACTCTGCAAATCTATAGTGTTTGTTACAATAGTTACACACACACACGCACACACACTTTAACTAAATCAGCAGAAGTGTAATTTTATGACTACAAATCGGAATTTATATACAATCAAATGATTATATAAAACAGAAATAATTAAAACAAAGTACAAAACCAATTTAATTCATCTGTAAAAGTTTTATTGCAATTTTAAAAATAATGCAAGACTAATTGCAAAATTAAAGAAGCGCTACATATGTTATACAGAATTAATAATAATGAAAAATGTATCGTAAAAAGAACTAATGTTTAATAATATCTTTAGTGAATGAATAAGAAGCGTTTGATGTAATTTTGACTTGGATTTGCTTGTTTTCTTGTGGAATAAATGAGTGATATCCTATGGTTCCAGGAATAACTTTAGCTTTGTTAAATCTATCTTGAAGTTTAATAAAATTTTGATTATATTGTGCTGAGGTAAAAAATTCTGTATTAACATTCTTTACATTAGTTTTAACCCAGGAAAAGAATACATGGGCGTTATTAATAGGTTCATAAATTTTTGTGCTGCTAACCTTTTAATTGTACCTCCTAGGGCATCACATGGTCCCTTTCCGTGGGATGTTGCGAAAAAATACCATTCCGCTTTAACACCAAAGTCATCTTCATGATATATAGGATTTATGAAATTTTTCTTATTTTTATACTGAGCACTTGATCCATCTGAGAAATAGAAAATTTTCTGCAATGATCCTAAGGTGTTTTTAAAAAATGATATGAGACCATTCTGGAACAAATTAACTGCCACAGTATCGTGTTTCAAACATTCAGAAATTGCTACATAATTAGTAAATTTTTCTTTTCCATTGTCTTTGTAATAAATTGCCATTGGATGAATCGTAACCTGGTCGTTATTCCAATGAGCGCCTTGAATGGAATCTTGAATTATAAACGCATAATTTTCTGAGAAGTCTGAAATGACCAAATATTCTCCAGGTTCCAACTCATTTTTTTTCTTATTGAGAAAATTCTGTTGTTGCTTTGCAACGTACGAATGTGTTAACAAACGAAGCAACTTTTCTGAAAGCTTGTCGAAAAATTCTTCACTGCTTGATTGTAATGTCTCAAGAGCACATCTATCGGTAGTGACCCATTGTCTATATGTTATTGTGTCTATCATATTATTAAAAATTTGCTTCAATTATGGGCTCACAATCCGGGCACGTCTTACACCTCTGTAGATAGCAATCACAGGTTGGAGGGTTGCATATTATACGTGACAGGCAGTCATTATATGATGATATTTTTCAATTATTAGATGTTATTCTTGCCAGAGAAGCTCCTTCAATCATTAGTTTCACGTTTTGATGAATAGAACATACACAGACGGAATGGGTTCCTGCGGCTCCAGGTAGAATGCAGTATTTTGGTCTCAGTTCCGCGAACTTCGAGAATTGCACTTTTGTCTCTGGATATTTTTCCTTGAATAAAGTGTGTGCTTCCTTCAAATTACATAATACTAATCTTTTTTGGACAGTTTCTTTTGCAGGTCCGCTTCCGACTTTAATGCAGTCTTTTTTCCTGGCATAATTCTGGTTATATCCTGTGATTCGTAAAACTCTTTTACTCTCTTAACTACTTCTCCTGCAAGAGTTTTTCCCGACTTTGGGTTTGGAGAAGCTAAAATTCCCTTTTCATCCACAACGTTATTTACAATAGAAATCATATGCTTTGTTACCCCGCTGAAATGTGCCTGAATTTGGCTGTAAGACCAATCCGCAAATAATGATAAAATTTTCATTTTTAGCTGCTTATCGTTTGTTTTTTCGAAGTTTTCCTTTAATTTTAATATTATACCATCTCCTTGATTTATATTTTCTTCTTGTTCATTACCTTCATTGTTTTCATTAAATATTTTCTCTGAGATCAGACTAACGACTTTACGTTTTTTATGGGCGATATACTTTTTCTGGACCATTTTCCTTTTTTGGGTGGGCGAATCCCCTAAGAGCAACAAAGATTGGTTTAGTGAAGAAATTTTTAATGATGATTCCGATGAAGAACTATTTGACGGGCACTGTCTATTTGCTTCGGGGTCTGGCGAAACATTTCTAATCGAATCAATTTCTGATGCCTCTAAAGACATTTTGCTCATTTTTAATCGGCAGGTGTTACAAATTCTTATTTTTCCATTTAACGTTTTCATCCAGCGTAGATCTTTTGTAGGTTTTTTTCCATGTCTCGAAATATTAAATGGGTTGATACAAGAGTCATGCCGTGAATTCATTTTGCACAATAAAAGTGATATTTTGGACCGTATGACAAGCGTGTTTCACGTGATAATAAATACTTTAATTAAAAGAACTTATATTATACGACAATACAACTTTTGCAGATGTACTAAATGAAATGCGGTGTACTAAATGATCAGCTGTTGTTTGTTTACTATATAATCAGCTATTGATTAAATTTTTTGCGTTTGATACATGTATGTATGTTTTTGTGCGACATACAAATATATGAACGCTTTGATGTTTTCTATTTTTGACGTTTTTCAGATTTTCGTATATTATATATTTTCGAATATACGACAGGGTGTTCACATGCAGAGTTGTAGTACTTTTGGTACATATATTTTCGAGGACTACATTAAGTAAACAATTTTTTTAAAATATAACGCATTATTTCTCCAAGCTAAAATTTTCAGGGTTTGTTTAGAATCGATTGAGGAGTATGCGTGTATTTTTGTTAATTTGGAATATTGGTGCAAAAATAGAGAAAATCACGTTACAAAATTAATTTCACAACTATACAAATGTTCGGCACCCTGTATAGCAAAATTAAATTAGATCGGCAGAAACTATGCGTCAAGACCTTTAAAATAAGGTATAGCTTTTTAAAATACACCGTCGCGTTTTGATCCTACACCCGTTTCAATATAGCCTCCTCGGCACATTTTTCATGATTTTGAACATTTTAAAAAGCATATAACTCATTAAAAATTTTTTTTCTTTTTTTTCTGACAACCACAAATTAACCAGTGCTAATAGTAGTGCAATATTGCCAAGTTTCATAAAAATCTGAAACGGTCGTGTAAAAAAGGTGTCCGGTTTGACATGGAATGAACGATATATCATTTTTTGATCGAAATGGTACAAAAGCTCACTATTTCTGCGATATCCAGAGATAATTTCAAAACTCGTCTTGTTTTTTTACTTTTAATGTTCACTCCACGACGTAATAGCACAAACTAATTATTTTTTTCAATGAATACACTATGTTCACAATCAAAGAAGAGAATGCGTACAGAAATTGTAACGGTTCTTATAATGGAATTTTTAATAATTTTGGTATTTAGTGAAAATGAACTAACTCCCCAAAAATAATTTTGGGGATTTATTTCGTTCCTCGGAATTGGGGAGTTGGTTCATTATGAACTAACTCCCTAAATTTGAAACTGAAATAAATCCCCAAATAATGAACTAAGTCCCCAAAAATCGTTGTTGTTTCCTCCTGTATAAAATTTTGGGGGGTTAGTTCATTTTCGTTTTGGGGACTTAGTTCATTGGGGACTTAGTTCGTACCGCCGAGTATTGCCTATGGCATCGCCATCAATAAAAAAAAGAAGAGTGTGTCACACCATCATTTCATGTTTCCCAATTTGATTCAATTCTATGTACACAACCACGTGTAATGAGGGAGTGTATTACACCCAAGGGAGCACATTTGACAATAAAATGTGTACAGATTTTGCAGCGGTAGCCACCATCTCCATTTCGAACAGAACAAAGTTTATGTGGATTAGATAATATATAAGTACTCCACGAGTTAGGGTATCTATCATATTCCGATCAAATGCCCAGTACTTCGGCTGCGTACTTGATTTCGTACCAATCTAGCAACAGCCTATTGAAGGATATTATGAACAAACTAAAAGGGAGTATTGCATGTGTCATCGCCGTCAATAATAGAAGAAGAGTGTGTCACACCATCATTTGATGGTTCCCATTTTGATTCGCGTGCAATGAGGGCGTGTATTAAATCCAAGAGAGCACGTTGACAGAAAAATTTGTACAGTTTTGCAGCGGTCACCACCATCCCCAAGTCAAACAGAACAAAGTTTATGTGGATTAGATAATATATTCCTCGAGTTGGGGTATCTATCATATTCCGATCAAATGCCCAGTAGTTCGGCTGCAGTCGGAATGAGAAGTAATACTCAACAGCAATTTGTAGTTGCTAAAGAACTTGAAGGTTGCAATACATTAGATTTCAAATGTGGACAGCGATTTGTTTACGACTCCGGTACAACAAACATAACAACTGAATAAATGACTACACAACTTGGACTATTGATCGATTTAAAAGAAATGGATTTTAGTTTAGACTAATGGTTAAATATATTGCTGTATTTAAGACTCGAACCTATATTAAATATATAATATTTTAAACCCTTAATTCTACATTTAAATTTGGATATTTTTTCTTGTCATTTTTATTCAGCTTAGCTCCTCCCTTTTATTCTCATTCTATTTGTTAAAAAAAATGTTACCTTTCTTTTACTGGTTATATCTCCATCTAACTCACACTTCTGTTTTTAAATTGATTGATAACTTAGTCATTTCTTATATAAATACCTGCATTAACTATTGAGATTGCTTTGAATACTGAACTTTTATCTTCGTTTGATTATTTAAATTTTAAAAAAATCCTGAGTTTAGAGGATATGAAACCTCATAAACACTACAACATAACTTCGCATACAGGACAGCTTCAAAGTACGGGGACACACACTATCGTGTTGAAGATCGGTTAAATGATTTTAAACCATATGCAAGATTCCTTTGAATGATGAGTAGGATAGTTTACTATGCAGATAAGAGCTTAAGCAACATTTATCTTCAGAAGTATTTTACATTCCTTATAATTAAATAAATAAAAAAATTTAA
Source organism: Hydrotaea diabolus (assembly GCA_963513945.1). Classification (NCBI taxonomy): domain Eukaryota; kingdom Metazoa; phylum Arthropoda; class Insecta; order Diptera; family Muscidae; genus Hydrotaea; species Hydrotaea diabolus. The sequence goes on along the minus strand of OY740721.1, from coordinate 15,188,665 downwards.
TATTTTCTGTTTTTATTTGAGCATTTAGGGTTCCTTCCATATGAACTTTTTGGTAATCTTAAATAAAAATGAAAACACTTTTTTCCTTTATTTTAAATAAATTTAAATTTATTTTCAAATAATATCTAAAATCCTTTTCCTACCTACTTTCACCTACCCATCTATTTTAAACCGTTTTAATAGGAGAACGGTTGACCCGTTCTTTTAGGTTAAATTTCTTGAAGCGTGGCTCAGAAGAGTTTTATTTGTTTTTTCGGAACCTTCCCCCTGTCTTATTTTGTTTTAGTTTTTTTAAATCGTTTTTTGAATGAAAACTCTTATAAAACTTTTTACTACAATAAACAATAGCATATTATAATTCGTGGTCATTATACAATGTCTCCAAATCGGGCGCTCGAGTATAGTATCTTAACAGAATATCTTGTATTTGTACACTTTTCTAACATAAATTTGATTACATAAATTCAACAATTATATAAAGTAAATTTAATGAAAAATATAAAGAAAAACATTACTTCGTTATTTGGATTATAATTTAAGAAAAATACTATGGTCTACATGTAAAAGGAAAAAATATACATTTCTGTTTGCATATAATTAATGTTATAATAACCATCAAAATTTATTACTATTCGAAAACATAGCAATATCTTTATTTGATATGCTTGTGTTAATTCTGAAATCGCTGTTCTCGTAAGTTGGACTTTGTACTGCTTTATCGTTTGCCCGTCTATATATGTGATATATGACGGGAATCCCATTTGTATCTTGAATATATTTATTTTTGTCTAAGTAAATAAAGGCTTCTGGGGGGGCAAACCCATTTTGTAGTGCAGCCTTTATGTAATCATCGTTTGAATAATAGGGGGCCATTATCAAATGGTTTTCACAGTTCGCTGTACAACGTTTTATATGATTTCTAGTTAAATTTATTATAAAATTCAATTCAATTGTATAATTTTCTATTCGAAATATATTTTGTGTATTGACTTTGAGGTGATCTGTATAGAGAAGTACAGGCTCTTAAACACTTTCTCTCGAATATTCTTATTTTTCCATGACAGAGGGAGACACGTTGAGCCATATTGGACAGCCATATGTTATGACTGGCCTAATCAATGATTGAAACATAATAATTTTGACTCGCGAGTCTATATATTTAGAATGGAAAAGACTTCAGTATATGAAATATGTTTTTCTTGCCTTTGAAACTATTTCTTTTACGTGCTCATTAAAGTATAAAAATTTGTCGTGGTATATGCCCAAATATTTAATTTTTTTTATTTATTATAATTCTATTTGTCAAATTTGACTTTATTCCAAATTCTTTCCAATGTTTTTTAACGTCGTAATTACATTTTCCAACGTTTAACTTTTTTTTGCTATAAGGCCTGGTATCCAGACATTATCGAACGCCTTTTCCATATCGATAAAGCATGCGCCTGTACAAAATCCCTTGTTCCAACTCCAGTTCACATTTGAGGTAAGCAATCCTATAGCATTAGTTGTTGAATGTTTATATCTGAAACCGAATTGATTTTCACTAATAATTTGGTTTTGATTTAAGAAACTGTTGATATTATTGTTTATACAAATTTCGAATATCTTGCCTATATTAGGAAGTAAGCTAATAGGCCTTATATTGCGTGGATAACTAGGGTTTTTATCTTTTTTTTTGGGAGAATGACTACTTTTGTCATCCTCCACGATTTGGGAAAATATGAATATAGCGTTTTATTATCGGGACAGGCAAATGTTTAAGAATTATATTTTGAATATTGTCCCAACTTGATAGTTTTTTTTCTCAAAACTGCTGAACGACTCATAGACCCGCGTGTGTGTTATTATTCCAATCGTAGGCTTTATAGGAATGTAGCGAATTTTTATTGGTGTTAATACTTTACTTTTTTCTGAGTGTAACTTTTTTATTATGGTATTAGAATTTTTTTTAAAGGGATCCCTGATTTTGAATTTTGGTACAGTGCCCTTAACTACCTCTGATATTAAACAGTGTAAATTATTAATATGAATGTCTATTTCTTCGTTTGTTAAATTTCTTGTGCTTGGTATGCTTGCTTCTTACTTATTTTCTGCACAATATTGTTTTCAAGTCTTCTGCAATCGGTTCTTTTATAGTTTAACTTAAAAAGTGTTTCCTCATTCAGTATTGTTAGTATATTTAAGTCATGTTCGATATTAACCATAAGTTCAAGTGCGTTATGATCGCTATCGTATTCTAAAGTTTTGAGGCAATTTATTAAATTGTTTTCCTTTTGAATATTAATTCTAAAATCCGCTATACATATATCAAGCCCGTTCGAGGGTAAGCTGGCTGAACAGATGCAAGGAGCCTGCATTGTCTAATAACCATTCTTTAAGGCTATTACCCTTTGTGTTATTTTCAATGTTACCCCGATTGATGTATTTGTAATTCAAGTCTCCTGCTAAGAGATAATAGTTATTTGAATCTTGAAGATTCATCGAGTCAATTAGTTTTTGTAAATCCGCTCTTACTGAATTGTTGTTTCCTGCTGGAAAGTAGGCAGATATAATGTAAAAACAACTGTTACCTTCCAAGGATAATTTAATGACACAGGTTTCTAGATTTTCCAGGGAATTAATAAAGTTGTTATCGTTATTGTAGTATTTTATTCCATTTCTAATTAAAATAGCAGTTACCCCCACCCCTCGTTGACCACGCTCTATCTTTTCTGATTATTTTGTCGTTGTTGAACGATACATTGTGTCGAGGGTTCAACTTTGTTTCGTTTACAATTGTAATATCTGGATTATTTCAATCTAAAAATACTTGTTAATCGCATCTTCTTGGTATTCGTATCAATTTGATTTGAAAAAGTTTCAGTCTTTTATTTGTACTGTTCTGCCTACTTGGTGTCATTACACTCCTATCATGAAAAAATAGTATCTACTCGAGATGTTTGTAAATGAAGTTGTTTTTGTAGGTTAATTACTTGGCTGGTTAAATTCATAATCATGGACTTTAGTTCGCTCAAAAATGAGTTGGGCAACAGATTGTTTATATGGATATTTTCATCAGGAAGTATATCCTTTCCTATTACAATATTAGCATAACTACTAGTTGGATGCATATTTATATTAGATATATTTCCTTTCTTTTCTAAAACTAGTTTTCTTCTATCTCTTACCTTTTTTTGCAATTCTTTATAGATTTCGCAGCCTCTATGCGATGCAGGGTGACCAAATTTCTTGCATAGTACACAGAACAGTTTCTCCTTTTCTTCAGCTGGAACCTCTGCCATTGGGCATTTTCCTTTTTCGTGATCCATATCGCATTTTACACACTTGGCAGGAAGATAGCAGTTTGCAGCACTGTGGAAAAATCCCTGACAATTTCTGCATTGAGTTATCTCAGGACGTTTCAGCTTCTCCCATGAAATGCAGAGATGCAATAGCGTTCTAATTTGTTTTAGTTTCTGTATATTACTGTCAGCGCTAATTTGAATTATAAAAATTGGTAACACATACTTGTTCTTTACTGAGGTCTTTGTAGAAAATGGGCTTATTTTCAAGAACTTTAAATCCGTATCTTGATATTTGCTTAGCTCTTCATTTAATAGCTCTGGTTCCATATCTGCATTTAAACCTTTTAGTAACACCGTCTTCGTTTTTATGTCTTTTGGTGTATACGTAAAGAATTTTGCTCTTGCCTTTCCAGGTAAGCTTTAACTCTTGCAAAGTCTTCAAGTGAGTTCATATACAATGACTTCTTGTCTCTATATTCCTTGATTTGAAAATCTGTTATTTTTATTCCATGTTTAACGAAATCGATTAATTGTTTGGTTTCAATATCAACAATATTGATTGGGGGTATTTTTTGTTTGATGTCACATTACTTGTTGGGTTATTGCCATTTGCAACTTTGTTAATATTGTTTGTTGTTTGGTTATTGTTTGTATGACGTGTTTGTCTGCTTTGTGTTTGTGCTGTGTAAGCATTCACTGAATGTTTGTTGCGTTCTTGCACGTGTTTTTCAAATTCTGTAAGCAGTGCTTTGTCGCATTGAGTATCACTCTGAATGTCAAGCAATGCAAAGTAATTTGTTCTAAGCATTTAAGATGTTGGTTGTGCGTTTATATTGTTGCTTTTTCTTCCGTTTCCGTTTTTATTAATATGAAATGCATTTTCATGATTTATTGTTGATTTTTGAGCACCAGGCTCACACATTCAATTTTGTAGTTATTTTAACTTTAAGAATTATATTTTTTTATGCTAGTAATATAAATCGAAATGACACTTGGAAAAGAATAGTCGGTAATACAATTTTTAAGAATAACGCTGAGAATTACTGTGATCTTCGCGATGCGACTGTCTCTCATCACGGTCAAACTCTCACTGACGTTATTTTTTTTGGGTTAAATTCATTGAAGCGTGGTTCAGAAGAATTTTAATTGTTTTTCGGCAACTACCCCTCCTTTTTAACCGTTCTAATAGAAGCGTGGCTAGGTTGACCCGTTCTTTGAATTCATCTTTACTCTTGCGCATACATAATGTTATTCTTTTCGTACAGTGTTTTCCAAAAATGTAATTTTGTGTACATACTAATAAATATTTTGTGTGTGCGTTTTGTTATGGATGATTTTGGTTTTGTTGTTGGCTAATTGAATTTGATTTCTGCCGTAAGAATGTATGAGTGTGGATTTAATATGTTTTATACTGATAGGATCGTATCATTGTTTCACCTTAAGTTTGATGTGAAATGATTGTATACCGGCTTAGACGATTCATAGAGAAACAACGCAGTCTGTCTAGCATATAACAATGCACCTTTAGTAAAACGGTCGTATCCCCTTATTCAGGTGTTCTGAATTCTTGATTTATAGTCATATCAGAATCAACGCAATCTCTCCGGGCATCTTGTTCTTGTCAACTGTTGTACTACCAGGATAACTAACAATGCACCTTTGGTTAAACATCAGATTTAATGCTCCGTTCTGCATTTTAAATTTTGGATTCCATTTTAAACAACTGACTCGATGGAATCCCTCCCCTTCACGTTTCAATACGTAGTTTTTGTTATAAATACTTTTCGTCAGATGCAGTATTATTGCAGTGATCAACTACAACTCAGAAAGTAAACAATTATTTTTTTATAAAATATTTAAGAAATTTAAAAATAAAAAAATTAAGCATCACTATACCATTAATTTATTCGATGAAGGTTTGTCTGTTACGGAACAGTGACACAGAGGTGTATATATACCAGCACACCAAAGAACGTACTCTATTTTGTACCTATCCAGCAACAGCCTATTGACCAATATAATGAATAACCTAACGGACGACATGGTGAATCATTATTTTACTCTCAGAAACGAAAGTCCGCTTTTGCCAGTAGGTGGAGTATTGCCTATGGCATCGCCATCAATAAAAAAAGAAGAGTGTGTCACACCATCATTTCATGTTTCCCAATTTGATTCAATTCTTCTTAATGGGGGTGTATAACACCCAAGGGAGCACATTTGACAATAAAATTTGTACAGATTTTGCAGCGGAAGCCACCATCTCCATTTCAAACAGAACAAAGTTTATGTGGATTAGATAATATATAAGTATTCCACGAGTTAGGGTATCTATCATATTCCGATCAAATGCCCAGTACTTCGGCTGCATACTTGATTTTGTACCTATCTAGCAACAGCCTATTGAAGGATATTATGAACAACCTAAAATGGAGTATTGCATGTGTCATCGCCGTCAATAATAGAAGAAGAGTGTGTCACACCATCATTTGATGGTTCTCATTTTGATTCACGTGCAATGAGGGCGTGTATTAAATCCAAGAGAGCACGTTGACAGAAAAATTTGTACAGATTTTGCAGCGGTAACCACCATCCCCAAGTCAAACAGAACAAAGTTTATGTGGACTAGATAATATATTCCTCGAGTTAGGGTATCTATCAGCAATTTGTAGTTGCTAAAGAACTTGAAGGTTGCAATACATTAGATTTCAAATGTGGACAGCGATTTGTTTACGACTCCGGTACAACAAACTTAACAACTGAATCAATGACTACACAACTTGGACTATTGATCGATTTAAAATAAAAACTCGAACCTATATTAAATATATAATATTTTAAACCCTTAATTATACATTTAAATTTGGATATTTTTTCTTGTCATTTTTATTCATGTTAGCTCCTCCCTCTTATTCTCATTCTATTTGTTAAAAAAAATGTTACCTTTCTTTTACTGGTTATATATCCATCTAACTCACACTTCTGTTTTTAATTGATTGATAACTTAGTCATATCTTATATAAATACCTGCATTAACTATTGCTTTTATAGTTCCAATAAAGACGACTACAAAGATTACTGAAGAAATACTGAACTTTTATCTTCGTTTGGTTATTTAAATTTAAAAAAAAATCTTATGGCATCGCGATCAATAAAAAAGAAGAGTGTGTCACACTATCATTTGATGTTTACATTTGATTCAATTCTATGTTCACAACCACGTGTAATGAGGGAGTATATTACACCCAAGAGAACACATTTGACAGAAATATTTGTACAGATTTTGCAGCAGTCACCACCATCTCCATTTCAAACAGAACAAAGTTTATGTGGATTAGATAAAAATTTCCACAAGTTAGTATCTATCATATTTCGATCAAATGCCCAGTACTTCGGCCGCTTACTTAATTTCGTACCTATCCAGCAACAGCCTATTGAAGAATATTATGAACAACCTAAGTCGACGGTCGACATGGTGAATCATTATTTTACTCCCAGAAACGAAAGTCCGCTTTTGCAAGTAGGTGGAGTATAGCATATGTCCTCGCCGACAATAAGAGAAGAAGAGTGTGTCACACCATCATTTGATGGTTCCCACTTTGATTCACGTGTTATGAAGGAGTGTATTACACCCAAGTGAGCACGTTTGACAGAAAAATATGTACAGATTTTGCAGTCGTCACCACCATCCGCAAGTCAAACAGAACAAAGTTTATGTGGATTAGATAATATATTCCACGAGTTAGGGTATCTATCATATTCCGAGCAAATGCCCAGGACTTCGGCTGCAGCTAGAATGAGAAGTAATACTCAACAACAATTTGAAGTTGCAAAAAAGTTGAAGGTTACAATACATTAGATTTCGAATGTGGACAGCGATTTGTTTACGACTCCTATACAACAAACATAACAACTGAATCAATGACTAACCAACTTGGACTATTGATCTATTTAAAAGAAATGGATTTTAGTTCAGATTAATGGATAAATATATTGCTTAATTTAAGGCTCGAACCTTTTTTAAATATATAATATTTCAAATCTGGGTAGATTATAAAATTAAATTAAAATATTTTTCTTGTTATTTTTATTTAGGTTGGCTCCTCTCTTATTCTCATTCTATTTCATTAAAAAAATTAACCTTTCTTTGATATAAAAATACCTGCAATTACAATGGCATTTTATAGTTCCAATAAAGACCACTACAAAGATGGCTTCATATACTGAACTTTTATCTTTGTTTAATTGTTTAAATTTCCAAAAAATTCCTGATTTTTAAGGTTATGAAACCTCATTAAGACTACAACATCACTGACGCTTAAAGGACAACTTCAAAGTACGAGGACACTATAGTGTAAAAGATCGTTTAAATGATTTTACACCTACTGAAACGCTTCAACATGCAATACAACGAATTAATAAAGGTGTATTTTCCATATGCAAGATTCCTTTGAATGACGATCAGCATAGTTCACTATGCAGATAAGAGCTTAAGTAACATTTACCTTCAGATGTATTTTACATTCCTTATAATTAACTAAATTTAATATTTTCTATTTTTATGTGAGCATATTAGGGTTATTTCCATATAAACTTTTTGGTAATCTTAAATAAAAAAGAAAACACCTTTTTTCCTTTATTTTAAAAATGTTTTTCGTCTAAAATAATATATAAAATTCATTTTTTTGCACCTACCCATCTTTTTTAAACCGTTTTAATAGGAGCGTGGCTTGCTGACCCGTTCTCTCTTATTCTTTAAATTCATTGAAGCGTGGCTCATAAGAGTATTAATTGTTTTTTCGGAAACTACCCCTCTCTCTTACTTTGGGTTAAATTCATATATACATGAGATTGTGTGTCGTTTTGCAGTTTATGCGTTTGAGTTAAGTGTTTTTTGGGTACCTGCATCTTCCTTACATTGTGTTCAATTCTGAAAGCCTGGTACTTTGTGTAGCTCAGGAGAGTTTTAATTGTTTTTTGAGCATTTTCCCTTTTTTTGGGGGTTCAATTTATTGAAGGGTGGCTCAGAAGAATTTTAATTGTTTTTTCGGCAACTACCCCTCCTTTTTTACACCGTTTTCATAGAAGCGTGGCAAGGTTGATCCGTTCTTTGAATCCATCTACTTTTGCACATACATAATGCTATTCTTTTCTTACAATGTTTTCCAAATAAATAATTGTGTGTACATACTAATACTTACTTTGTGTGTGCGTTTTGTAAGGGATGATTTTGGTTTTGTTGTTGTCTAATTGAATTTGATTTCTGCCGTAAGATTGTATGAGATTGGCTTCAATTTGTTTTATACTGATAGGATTCTGTCATTATTTCACCTTGTGTTTAACGTGAAATGCGGCGGTATACCAGCCTTAGACGATTCATAGAGAAAAAACGCAGTCTGTCTAGCATATAACAATACACCTTTAGTAAAACGGTCGTATCCCCTTTTTCAGGTGTTCTGAGTTCTTGATTTAAAGTCATATCAGAATGAACGCAATCTCTCCGGACATCTTGTTCTTGTCAACTGTTCTACTACCAGGATAACTAACAATGCACCTTTGGTTAAACATCAGATTTAATGCTCTGTTTTGCATTTTAAATTTTCGATTCCATTTTAAACAACTGACTCGATGGAATCCCCCCTTCACGTTTCAATACGTAGATGTTGTTATAAATACTTTTCGTAAGATGCATTATTATTGCAGTGATCAACTACAACTCAGAGAGTAAACAATTATATTTTTATAAAATATTAAAGAAATTTAAAAATAACAAAAATTAAGCAATCTAAGTCGACGGACGACATGGTAAATCATTATTTTACTCTCAGAAACGAAAGTCCGCTTTTGCAAGTAGGTGGAGTATTGCATATGTCATCGCCTTCAATAAGGGAAGAAGAGTGTGTCACACCATCATTTATGGTTTCCATTTTGATTCACGTGTACTACACCCAAGAGAGCGCATTTGACAGAAAAATGTGTACAGATTTTACAGCGGTCACCACCATACCCAATTCAAACAGAACAAAGTTGTTGTGGATTAGATATTATCGAGTCATTACCGCCAAAAAGATGTACATAAATGCCACGAATTTCGATTTTTGGTGAAAATTGATAATTCTAGTTATTTTGCATTATCTGACAATATTTTATATCGGTAGAATATACCGTTGCGAAATTACAGCGAAAGCAATTTTAATGTAAGTACACTTTCTTGTTTTGTTTATGTTCTTTTTTCACTAGGCACCTTTGAAGTGTTTTCAAAAGATTGGCCAAAACAAGTCAAAATGAGATGTTTTCCCATACAAATTCAAGTGAAGAAAACGTCTCAATTTGACTTCTTTTTGTACGAAAGAGGAAAGAAAACGTTTCGCACAGGCGATGCAACCTTATATAAAGTGTGTCATCTCCAAAATAATCGTTTTTTTATCGTCGGTTTGTCATCTCAAGGCAGATTTTTAATCAACCGTCAAATATATTTGGTGAAATAGATATTTTATAAAGTAATAGTAAAAATAAGCGTGCTAAAAGAAAAAAAACATAATTTAATTTATCCATTTGTTTAAGGAAAATATGTATTTCAGTATTTTAATAGTCACCACGTTGTTCTTTGTTCGTAAACAATAATGAACTGTCAAACGAAAACCAAAACGAGAATGAAAACGACCATAAATTGTGTAAAAAAATGGTTGAGACGTTTTGAAAAGTTTCGAGCGAAAACGAGAATAAATGGCCTAATGAAAATGCAGTATTAGGTTTGAAGTGACCGCGAAGTGGCATTTACATTCAAATTGCCTATAATAAATTAATCAAAATAAGTGCAAAAAAATCAAATACTTGAGTTATATGTTTTATTATTTGTAGTTGCTTATTGTTTTAGTATATCTTTTTTTTAGTTTTCAAATAAAAATGTACTCGTATCTTGAAGCGATAGCGATCGTTCTTCTGTGGAAAGAAATGATCCAGAAAATTGGTTTCCCTTGGAATCAGTGAATGATATTGAAGAAGAAACGTGTGTTGGTAAAAGGGCTTACAAAAAGCAAAAATCATTGCCTAAGAAGCTAAAATATATAAATCAACGTAATTATACAGTTTAGCCGAATCCATGTATAAATAATAAATGTGGAAACTCATGTGGAAATAAATTATCCGAGTCGGATCGGATGAATATATACGAGCACTTTTGGGGCATAGGCAACACATGTATTACCCGTGTGTCAACTGAAGAAGAGGTAATGCTTCCAGAAATCAGTTCAGCTGTAGTTACGTTAATTATTATAATGACACCAATTTTAAAGTGTGCCAACAGTTTTTACTGAGAACACACATCTCAGAAACATATCTTTTATCCGCCAGAAATAAAAAACTTTGTTAAAAACTTGTAATTCTAATAAGAAGGATCGTAAGCCTCATAATAAGTCTGACGAGGCTAAGGTGGCACTTTTAAAATCATTTATTGAGCATTTGCCAGCAGTTTCCTCGCATTACTGTCGGAATCATAGCAACAAGTTGTACCTTCCACAAGTATTTTGCAACATAAAATGTGTTTATAAATGCTATAGAGAGCATTTGAAAACTATTGGGAAAGAAACGGATCAATTTTTTAAGAGTTTTTCGTTATATTTTTAAAAACGATTTTCATATTGGCTTCCATTTGCCAAAAAAAGACAAATGCGTAACTTGTGAACATTATAATAGCTTGGAAACCAATGCCCAGACTCTTTTAGAGTTTTTGGGAGAACAAAACCACAGTAAATTAGATTCATCATTTTTATTTGCCAGTTTTGACCCTCAGACGGTTTTAAATACACGCCACGGAAAAAGTATAACATTGTTTTATTTACGGAATTATGCATACTATAATAAAAGTGTGTATGAAAGTGGCACCAGGAATAGATATTACTTTTTGTGGGAAGAATCTCACTGTAAACGAGGATGTAATGAAATCTGTACCGTTGTATTTTAATATTTAAAGCATTTGGATGAAAAGAGGACACATTCTTCAATCAGCCTTTACTGTGATAGCTTCGAAACAATGCTATGCTTGCCACTTTAATATTTTTCCTTGAAAATTCTACGTTGATACGAAATATAAAGATAACGTATTTATTACCTGGACATACTGTGATGCCCGTTGACTCAGTTCATAGCACTATTGAATCATTTATTCGTGATAGAACTGTATGCCCCTAGTGAATGGTATACTATGATATTTAACGCGAGAACCTTATAAGTGCATTCTAATGAACCATTTTGCTTTTAAAGATTCAAAGACATATGCGCAAGCAATGTTTCCAATGAAAATATCGTTTCCAACTCTACGGTCGGCTTCACTTGAAAAAAATAACCCTATTATGAAAGTTAAGTACGGATATTTTGACAACTGAGAGAATATGATCTAAACTCGATTCCGCGATCAAGACGTAACTCCACCATAGTAGCTAACGGACCTCTTAAGTTATATAATCATCAATTGAAAATTTCCTCAAGAAAATACAAAGATTTGAAATCCCTTTCCGATAAAAACACAATACCAGAACAATTTCATAATGAATATTTAAAATTAAAATTCGACAATACTATAAAAGATGTACTCCCTGAAACGGACCATGAAGACTAAAGCTATAATTTTTTTTATTTTATATTTTTATAAAAAACATTGAATTTATGGTTAAACCAATAATTTGTATTTATATACGCATAAATATTTAAATAAAAATTATGTACACAGAAACTGGATTTTTTTCTTTAAGATATTGTAATGTAACCGCCACAACGTAACGCCGAAGGTTGCCAGCATGACAGCGAAAAAGATGTAAGCGCCAAAAAAGCCATTATATTGTAGATATGTAAATAAAATTTATTGGATCTTATTCATTGTATAAAAAGTTGTTTATATATACGAAATTTAAACCTCTGATATGGTTTCAATTAAGAAGAAGCATTTCATTGAAATTTCATCAGAACTTTGGATCTGTCTAATAACACATATAAATCTGTCTTATAACAGATTGGGTTAAACCAATTAGAATTTTTCGATTCGTTCAACTTACTAAACGGTCCACCAATAGAGGATATTAAATTAGGCTTTCGTCATAAGGATGGAAGATGTCTCCTAGTTCTAAAGCAAGACGGCAATTAAATGAAAATAGATTGTTAGACTTGGCGTAAAAAAACCCACATTGGAATATTTTTAACAACATTCGTGTGCTGAAAAAACAATCTTCAAAAACAAATATCATAGTTTTATGGTAATTTTTTTATCCCTACCTGTGCTGCCTTAAACAAAACTTATATTCAAGTAACTGATAAAAAAAAGAATTTCTTGAGAAAGATGTTCAATTAGATCTTACAAGACTCTGTTTTGAGTTTGGGGAAAAAATTATAAAACGTGATGTTAATATTTATAAATTACTCTTAAAAATCGATAATAAATAATTTAAAAAATATTTAAACAAAATGCGTTTAGTTTATATAAATTGACAAAGGTATTTTAAACATAAATGTTTAACAACTAAATGATTGAAAATTTTGCATTCTCTTATAATTATATTTAATATCATCCTCTAAATATAATAAAATTTCGAGAGGCGAAGGTTTCTAAAACTGTCATAGTACTCAATATTGTTGTGATGTGTACCATACCCGCTGTATGAGTCCAAATTAACTATTCCGCATTCTCTATGTCTAGGTGATTTGGGAAGTTTGTCCCTCATATAGACTCCTCTAATATATAGAATATGTTTCTTTTTTTTAAATTATCTTATATCGATATCAGTGAGATGTCTTTTGGGTAGCTGCTTCATTTGTTTTGGATAATTTCTTGTTGTATGTGATTCCCATTTCCGTTTTGTATGGTTTTAAATAGCGTCATTTTCCCATTGCTATTCCCTCCATTCGCTTATTATGTCTCACATTTTTTTCAGATTGTTGTTTAGCATTTTTAGCAGTCTTAATTGCTTTTGCGATGGAAGAGGCACCGGACGTTAAAGATCCCATTGCACTTATAGGTATAAGAGGTAAAAATCCACCAACCTTTGGCTCCAGAATTACTCTTGGTATACTGACTTGAGATTTTCTACATTTAAAAGATTTTAATCGCCATTTAAGCAAGGCGAATGGCACTGTTAATGTCATGTGGTTTTTCATTCTTGCATTTTTCTACAGGTTCATGTTTAACTGCAGTACTTAATACATTTTTCCGACATTTGGGTTTCTCTTATGTATTCCCGTACCAAGCTTTACTTTAACCTTCATAGCGTTGGTAACTAAAAATGCGTTTATTTTTTCTTCAATTCTGCTTTATTTTGCCTTACTCTTTCCCAAGCTCCTTTCGATATTTCGATGTCGGCTTGATGTCGTTTGCTTATATCTTTATTTTGTGTATATGCAATATCATGAACTTTTCATGTCGCATCAAAAGTATTTATACCCTTATCACCCCTTTCTAGTCTTTTTTCTAACTTTTTTCCAGCCCCCAAAATTGATATCCCAGTAAATGTAATTCAAAAGATAAATTCTCAATTACGTTATTCATGAACCCACTCCCTCAAACTTCACTTTTACTATTAGTAACCTTTTTATTATAGACAATCATTTTATATCTTTTCTGAAATGATACGACATAAATTGAAATGATTAAATAAGTTTACAATCAGTAGTTAAAAGGCAAGATAAGAAATTTTAGGGTGAGAAATCTTGATTTTAAGCACCAAAATACGCTTAAATCAAAACACAGTTCCCTTTTACCAAATTCCATAAGATCTCTCATTGTGGGCTCTTCTAATAGGGGAAAGACAAATGTTATGCGTAGTCTCATTGAAAGTCCTAACGGATTGAAATTTAAAAATATTTATCTATACTCAATGTCGTTATATCAGCCAAAGTATGAGTATTTTAAACAGTTTTATACACTTCTAAAAGGGATGGGATATTACACAGATACAAATGGAGAAGATATTGTTGAACATGAACATGCCAACCTTCATTCAATATTTTTATATGATGATATTTCATGTGAAAAACAAAACAATATAAGACATTACTTTTGTATGGGCCGATATTGCGATATAGATCATTCTATCTATGTCAAAAATATACCTATATTTCAAAACATTTATTTCGTGATAATATAATGTTTTGAAATATAGGCAAAATATTTCAAGGAAGTTTAGGCCAGCATTTCAGAACAACAGAACGCATTTACATCCACACAGAAAAAAATGAAAGAAAAAACGAATGAAGGAAAATCATTTCCCCAATGATTCTTTAGAGAATAAAAACGTTCATAAATCAAAAAAAATAATTTTTGATTAATAGGTTTATGGTAAAATTCAATTTAAAAGTTGTAGAATATTTATTATTTTTATATATGTTCGTACGTGCGTGCATTTCTTTAATTTATATCACCAGAAGATCTCAGCTGTTTGGGTCATTGGTCCTTTTGTAAGATAATTTAAAAAGCTTTGTTAAAACAGTGGAACCTCTGTACATTGATTAGAGACATAATATTGAAATATGAAAAATTCCACGATAAAACTGGGGAAAAATATTTATAATTGGGCAATAAATAACTCCACTTCACAAAGGCGTCAATATTTTCTTTAGGAGTCACTTCAACATTATATTTTTTCCATGCAAACTGCACCATTTCAGAGAAAAAAAAACCAATAAGTAGGTCTCACTGTAGTTAGAACTTTTTAATAAAAAGCTTTTCACAAAATTGGTTTGTGTCCACAATAAACTAAGCCAAACTTTTACCCATTATCTGTGGATTCTAAGAGCGAGCTTGTATTCTAAACTCATTAGGAAAGCTCTCTGCAGATAATGAGTGAGAGGGCCCAGAGTTACTAGCTTCTGAAATGACTACAGCCCCATATATATGTTGGTGAGAGAGTTAACTTAAGGACTAAGAGTTATTAAGATATTTATGTTGCGTATGCTCTATAGATCCGATGCGCACAGAGAATTGTTAAGATTATCTGTTCTTTCTGCGCACATTGATCAAACAACCACCAAAAATGCAATGTAAGAATATAAAAAACAAAGCCACTTACTTATATGTATGGGTGACCATCGATGAAAGGCATTTCAAATGATGATGACTGTTTGGTAAAGGTGAGGGAGGGATGTAAAGCGATTCGCTGGTGGTAAATAATTTGCCCTAGAAACTATTTTCCTTAGAACTTTTCACATTCAATTTTTTTGGAGTATTATAAAAAAAACGCTCAGTTTTCTAATATAAAAATATATAAAAAAGAAATGTTTTCTTTTGTTTTAGAAAAAACGCACTGATAAGTATCCATTTCCGATTTAAATGGCAAAAGCAAAATACTTTTGAGAGACTGTAAAAAAAGTAATTAATTTCTAGATTGTTGAAATTTGCACGATTTTCTTTTTTTTAACGGTCAAAGACAAAAGAATTAAATTAGGTTTTTCAAATGAAATGCCAACGGTAACTGTTTTTTCGAAAGAAAAACAACGACCGACACTTGCTCTTCGCGGCGATACTAGCACAGGTCTCAATGTTAATACTGGGCAGTAAAGTTGTTTTGCGAATTCCCTTCTGCAAATGACCAGAGTCCGTGCGCAAATAGCCGAATTCGCGCTGTATAAGGGGCTTTAGAGCTGTGGGGAAGTCACTCGTCGTTAACATTGGGAGTAAAGACTTTTTAAAGAAAATTAATTTTACCATCCGTCGTGTGTTAAAAACTACCATCAGAGCTCTCCCTTTTTATTGGGATGAACTGATTAAGCTCAGGCAGGAACGTAGAATGTGAGATCCAAAGGATAGCTTTAGTCCAAGAAAATCTGATGACTTTGATGGTGATGAAAGTCTAGAAAAAAAAAACGCTAGCGTACAAAAATTCCTCAAATAGTTTTCGCTTTTGATCCACAAAAGTTATGTAAAAACTTACTTTCTTTAAATAAGGAAACCGGGAAAATTGTAAAATGTTTTTACAGAGTTACTACAATTAACTCAAAATAACTTTCTGCAAGTAACGTTCTAAAGGTTCGGCCTTTGGATTAAAATGGCAAATATGAAAATATTGGATCTTATTCATTGTATAAAAAGTTGTTTATATATACGAAATTTAAACCTCTGATATGGTTTCAATTAAGAAGAAGCATTTCATTGAAATTTCATCAGAACTTTGGATCTGTCTAATAACACATATAAATCTGTCTTATAACAGATTGGGTTAAACCAATTAGAATTTTTCGATTCGTTCAACTTACTAAACGGTCCACCAATAGAGGATATTAAATTAGGCTTTCGTCATAAGGATGGAAGATGTCTCCTAGTTCTAAAGCAAGACGGCAATTAAATGAAAATAGATTGTTAGACTTGGCGTAAAAAAACCCACATTGGAATATTTTTAACAACATTCGTGTGCTGAAAAAACAATCTTCAAAAACAAATATCATAATTTTATGGTAATTTTTTTATCCCTACCTGTGCTGCCTTAAACAAAACTTATATTCAAGTAACTGATAAAAAAAAGAATTCCTTGAGAAAGATGTTCAATTAGATCTTACAAGACTCTGTTTTGAGTTTGGGGAAAAAATTATAAAACGTGATGTTAATATTTATAAATTACTCTTAAAAATCGATAATAAATAATTTAAAAAATATTTAAACAAAATGCGTTTAGTTTATATAAATTGACAAAGGTATTTTAAACATAAATGTTTAACAACTAAATGATTGAAAATTTTGCATTCTCTTATAATTATATTTAATATCATCCTCTAAATATAATAAAATTTCGAGAGGCGAAGGTTTCTAAAACTGTCATAGTACTCAATATTGTTGTGATGTGTACCATACCCGCTGTATGAGTCCAAATTAACTATTCCGCATTCTCTATGTCTAGGTGATTTGGGAAGTTTGTCCCTCATATAGACTCCTCTAATATATAGAATATGTTTCTTTTTTTTAAATTATCTTATATCGATATCAGTGAGATGTCTTTTGGGTAGCTGCTTCATTTGTTTTGGATAATTTCTTGTTGTATGTGATTCCCATTTCCGTTTTGTATGGTTTTAAATAGCGTCATTTTCCCATTGCTATTCCCTCCATTCGCTTATTATGTCTCACATTTTTTTCAGATTGTTGTTTAGCATTTTTAGCAGTCTTAATTGCTTTTGCGATGGAAGAGGCACCGGACGTTAAAGATCCCATTGCACTTATAGGTATAAGAGGTAAAAATCCACCAACCTTTGGCTCCAGAATTACTCTTGGTATACTGACTTGAGATTTTCTACATTTAAAAGATTTTAATCGCCATTTAAGCAAGGCGAATGGCACTGTTAATGTCATGTGGTTTTTCATTCTTGCATTTTTCTACAGGTTCATGTTTAACTGCAGTACTTAATACATTTTTCCGACATTTGGGTTTCTCTTATGTATTCCCGTACCAAGCTTTACTTTAACCTTCATAGCGTTGGTAACTAAAAATGCGTTTATTTTTTCTTCAATTCTGCTTTATTTTGCCTTACTCTTTCCCAAGCTCCTTTCGATATTTCGATGTCGGCTTGATGTCGTTTGCTTATATCTTTATTTTGTGTATATGCAATATCATGAACTTTTCATGTCGCATCAAAAGTATTTATACCCTTATCACCCCTTTCTAGTCTTTTTTCTAACTTTTTTCCAGCCCCCAAAATTGATATCCCAGTAAATGTAATTCAAAAGATAAATTCTCAATTACGTTATTCATGAATCCACTCCCTCAAACTTCACTTTTACTATTAGTAACCTTTTTATTATAGACAATCATTTTATATCTTTTCTGAAATGATACGACATAAATTGAAATGATTAAATAAGTTTACAATCAGTAGTTAAAAGGCAAGATAAGAAATTTTAGGGTGAGAAATCTTGATTTTAAGCACCAAAATACGCTTAAATCAAAACACAGTTCCCTTTTACCAAATTCCATTAGATCTCTCATTGTGGGCTCTTCTAATAGGGGAAAGACAAATGTTATGCGTAGTCTCATTGAAAGTCCTAACGGATTGAAATTTAAAAATATTTATCTATACTCAATGTCGTTATATCAGCCAAAGTATGAGTATTTTAAACAGTTTTATACACTTCTAAAAGGGATGGGATATTACACAGATACAAATGGAGAAGATATTGTTGAACATGAACATGCCAACCTTCATTCAATATTTTTATATGATGATATTTCATGTGAAAAACAAAACAATATAAGACATTACTTTTGTATGGGCCGATATTGCGATATAGATCATTCTATCTATGTCAAAAATATACCTATATTTCAAAACATTTATTTCGTGATAATATAATGTTTTGAAATATAGGCAAAATATTTCAAGGAAGTTTAGGCCAGCATTTCAGAACAACAGAACGCATTTACATCCACACAGAAAAAAATGAAAGAAAAAACGAATGAAGGAAAATCATTTCCCCTATGATTCTTTAGAGAATAAAAACGTTCATAAATCAAAAAAAATAATTTTTGATTAATAGGTTTATGGTAAAATTCAATTTAAAAGTTGTAGAATATTTATTATTTTTATATATGTTCGTACGTGCGTGCATTTCTTTAATTTATATCACCAGAAGATCTCAGCTGTTTGGGTCATTGGTCCTTTTGTAAGATAATTTAAAAAGCTTTGTTAAAACAGTGGAACCTCTGTACATTGATTAGAGGCATAATATTGAAATATGAAAAATTCCACGATAAAACTGGGGAAAAATATTTATAATTGGGCAATAAATAACTCCACTTCACAAAGGCGTCAATATTTTCTTTAGGAGTCACTTCAACATTATATTTTTTCCATGCAAACTGCACCATTTCAGAGAAAAAAAAACCAATAAGTAGGTCTCACTGTAGTTAGAACTTTTTAATAAAAAGCTTTTCACAAAATTGGTTTGTGTCCACAAT
Source organism: Hydrotaea diabolus (assembly GCA_963513945.1). Taxonomy (NCBI): domain Eukaryota; kingdom Metazoa; phylum Arthropoda; class Insecta; order Diptera; family Muscidae; genus Hydrotaea; species Hydrotaea diabolus. The sequence continues at coordinate 15,169,461 of OY740721.1, read as the reverse complement.
AAACTAAGCCAAACTTTTACCCATTATCTGTGGATTCTAAGAGCGAGCTTGTATTCTAAACTCATTAGGAAAGCTCTCTGCAGATAATGAGTGAGAGGGCCCAGAGTTACTAGCTTCTGAAATGGCTACAGCCCCATATATATGTTGGTGAGAGAGTTAACTTAAGGACTAAGAGTTATTAAGGTATTTATGTTGCGTATGCTCTATAGATCCGATGCGCACAGAGAATTGTTAAGATTATCTGTTCTTTCTGCGCACATTGATCAAACAACCACCAAAAATGCAATGTAAGAATATAAAAAACAAAGCCACTTACTTATATGTATGGGTGACCATCGATGAAAGGCATTTCAAATGATGATGACTGTTTGGTAAAGGTGAGGGAGGGATGTAAAGCGATTCGCTGGTGGTAAATAATTTGCCCTAGAAACTATTTTCCTTAGAACTTTTCACATTCAATTTTTTTGGAGTATTATAAAAAAAACGCTCAGTTTTCTAATATAAAAATATATAAAAAAGAAATGTTTTCTTTTGTTTTAGAAAAAACGCACTGATAAATATCCATTTCCGATTTAAATGGCAAAAGCAAAATACTTTTGAGAGACTGTAAAAAAAGTAATTAATTTCTAGATTGTTGAAATTTGCACGATTTTCTTTTTTTTAACGGTCAAAGACAAAAGAATTAAATTAGGTTTTTCAAATGAAATGCCAACGGGAACTGTTTTTTCGAAAGAAAAACAACGACCGACACTTGCTCTTCGCGGCGATACTAGCACAGGTCTCAATGTTAATACTGGGCAGTAAAGTTGTTTTGCGAATTCCCTTCTGCAAATGACCAGAGTCCGTGCGCAAATAGCCGAATTCGCGCTGTATAAGGGGCTTTAGAGCTGTGGGGAAGTCACTCGTCGTTAACATTGGGAGTAAAGACTTTTTAAAGAAAATTAATTTTACCATCCGTCGTGTGTTAAAAACTACCATCAGAGCTCTCCCTTTTTATTGGGATGAACTGATTAAGCTCAGGCAGGAACGTAGAATGTGAGATCCAAAGGATAGCTTTAGTCCAAGAAAATCTGATGACTTTGATGGTGATGAAAGTCTAGAAAAAAAAACGCTAGCGTACAAAAATTCCTCAAATAGTTTTCGCTTTTGATCCACAAAAGTTATGTAAAAACTTACTTTCTTTAAATAAGGAAACCGGGAAAATTGTAAAATGTTTTTACAGAGTTACTACAATTAACTCAAAATAACTTTCTGCAAGTAAGGTTCTAAAGGTTCGGCCTTTGGATTAAAATGGCAAATATGGAAATATTGGATCTTATTCATTGTATAAAAAGTTGTTTATATATACGAAATTTAAACCTCTGATATGGTTTCAATTAAGAAGAAGCATTTCATTGAAATTTCATCAGAACTTTGGATCTGTCTAATAACACATATAAATCTGTCTTATAACAGATTGGGTTAAACCAATTAGAATTTTTCGATTCGTTCAACTTACTAAACGGTCCACCAATAGAGGATATTAAATTAGGCTTTCGTCATAAGGATGGAAGATGTCTCCTAGTTCTAAAGCAAGACGGCAATTAAATGAAAATAGATTGTTAGACTTGGCGTAAAAAAACCCACATTGGAATATTTTTAACAACATTCGTGTGCTGAAAAAACAATCTTCAAAAACAAATATCATAGTTTTATGGTAATTTTTTTATCCCTACCTGTGCTGCCTTAAACAAAACTTATATTCAAGTAACTGATAAAAAAAAGAATTCCTTGAGAAAGATGTTCAATTAGATCTTACAAGACTCTGTTTTGAGTTTGGGGAAAAAATTATAAAACGTGATGTTAATATTTATAAATTACTCTTAAAAATCGATAATAAATAATTTAAAAAATATTTAAACAAAATGCGTTTAGTTTATATAAATTGACAAAGGTATTTTAAACATAAATGTTTAACAACTAAATGATTGAAAATTTTGCATTCTCTTATAATTATATTTAATATCATCCTCTAAATATAATAAAATTTCGAGAGGCGAAGGTTTCTAAAACTGTCATAGTACTCAATATTGTTGTGATGTGTACCATACCCGCTGTATGAGTCCAAATTAACTATTCCGCATTCTCTATGTCTAGGTGATTTGGGAAGTTTGTCCCTCATATAGACTCCTCTAATATATAGAATATGTTTCTTTTTTTTTAAATTATCTTATATCGATATCAGTGAGATGTCTTTTGGGTAGCTGCTTCATTTGTTTTGGATAATTTCTTGTTGTATGTGATTCCCATTTCCGTTTTGTATGGTTTTAAATAGCGTCATTTTCCCATTGCTATTCCCTCCATTCGCTTATTATGTCTCACATTTTTTTCAGATTGTTGTTTAGCATTTTTAGCAGTCTTAATTGCTTTTGCGATGGAAGAGGCACCGGACGTTAAAGATCCCATTGCACTTATAGGTATAAGAGGTAAAAATCCACCAACCTTTGGCTCCAGAATTACTCTTGGTATACTGACTTGAGATTTTCTACATTTAAAAGATTTTAATCGCCATTTAAGCAAGGCGAATGGCTCTGTTAATGTCATGTGGTTTTTCATTCTTGCATTTTTCTACAGGTTCATGTTTAACTGCAGTACTTAATACATTTTTCCGACATTTGGGTTTCTCTTATGTATTCCCGTACCAAGCTTTACTTTAACCTTCATAGCGTTGGTAACTAAAAATGCGTTTATTTTTTCTTCAATTCTGCTTTATTTTGCCTTACTCTTTCCCAAGCTCCTTTCGATACTTCGATGTCGGCTTGATGTCGTTTGCTTATATCTTTATTTTGTGTATATGCAATATCATGAACTTTTCATGTCGCATCAAAAGTATTTATACCCTTATCACCCCTTTCTAGTCTTTTTTCTAACTTTTTTCCAGCCCCCAAAATTGATATCCCAGTAAATGTAATTCAAAAGATAAATTCTCAATTACGTTATTCATGAACCCACTCCCTCAAACTTCACTTTTACTATTAGTAACCTTTTTATTATAGACAATCATTTTATATCTTTTCTGAAATGATACGACATAAATTGAAATGATTAAATAAGTTTACAATCAGTAGTTAAAAGGCAAGATAAGAAATTTTAGGGTGAGAAATCTTGATTTTAAGCACCAAAATACGCTTAAATCAAAACACAGTTCCCTTTTACCAAATTCCATAAGATCTCTCATTGTGGGCTCTTCTAATAGGGGAAAGACAAATGTTATGCGTAGTCTCATTGAAAGTCCTAACGGATTGAAATTTAAAAATATTTATCTATACTCAATGTCGTTATATCAGCCAAAGTATGAGTATTTTAAACAGTTTTATACACTTCTAAAAGGGATGGGATATTACACAGATACAAATGGAGAAGATATTGTTGAACATGAACATGCCAACCTTCATTCAATATTTTTATATGATGATATTTCATGTGAAAAACAAAACAATATAAGACATTACTTTTGTATGGGCCGATATTGCGATATAGATCATTCTATCTATGTCAAAAATATACCTATATTTCAAAACATTTATTTCGTGATAATATAATGTTTTGAAATATAGGCAAAATATTTCAAGGAAGTTTAGGCCAGCATTTCAGAACAACAGAACGCATTTACATCCACACAGAAAAAAATGAAAGAAAAAACGAATAAAGGAAAATCATTTCCCCTATGATTCTTTAGAGAATAAAAACGTTCATAAATCAAAAAAAATAATTTTTGATTAATAGGTTTATGGTAAAATTCAATTTAAAAGTTGTAGAATATTTATTATTTTTATATATGTTCGTACGTGCGTGCATTGTGTCCACAATAAACTAAGCCAAACTTTTACCCATTATCTGTGGATTCTAAGAGCGAGCTTGTATTCTAAACTCATTAGGAAAGCTCTCTGCAGATAATGAGTGAGAGGGCCCAGAGTTACTAGCTTCTGAAATGGCTACAGCCCCATATATATGTTGGTGAGAGAGTTAACTTAAGGACTAAGAGTTATTAAGGTATTTATGTTGCGTATGCTCTATAGATCCGATGCGCACAGAGAATTGTTAAGATTATCTGTTCTTTCTGCGCACATTGATCAAACAACCACCAAAAATGCAATGTAAGAATATAAAAAACAAAGCCACTTACTTATATGTATGGGTGACCATCGATGAAAGGCATTTCAAATGATGATGACTGTTTGGTAAAGGTGAGGGAGGGATGTAAAGCGATTCGCTGGTGGTAAATAATTAGCCCTAGAAACTATTTTCCTTAGAACTTTTCACATTCAATTTTTTTGGAGTATTATAAAAAAAACGCTCAGTTTTCTAATATAAAAATATATAAAAAAGAAATGTTTTCTTTTGTTTTAGAAAAAACGCACTGATAAATATCCATTTCCGATTTAAATGGCAAAAGCAAAATACTTTTGAGAGACTGTAAAAAAAGTAATTAATTTCTAGATTGTTGAAATTTGCACGATTTTCTTTTTTTTAACGGTCAAAGACAAAAGAATTAAATTAGGTTTTTCAAATGAAATGCCAACGGGAACTGTTTTTTCGAAAGAAAAACAACGACCGACACTTGCTCTTCGCGGCGATACTAACACAGGTCTCAATGTTAATACTGGGCAGTAAAGTTGTTTTGCGAATTCCCTTCTGCAAATGACCAGAGTCCGTGCGCAAATAGCCGAATTCGCGCTGTATAAGGGGCTTTAGAGCTGTGGGGAAGTCACTCGTCGTTAACATTGGGAGTAAAGACTTTTTAAAGAAAATTAATTTTACCATCCGTCGTGTGTTAAAAACTACCATCAGAGCTCTCCCTTTTTATTGGGATGAACTGATTAAGCTCAGGCAGGAACGTAGAATGTGAGATCCAAAGGATAGCTTTAGTCCAAGAAAATCTGATGACTTTGATGGTGATGAAAGTCTAGAAAAAAAAAACGCTAGCGTACAAAAATTCCTCAAATAGTTTTCGCTTTTGATCCACAAAAGTTATGTAAAAACTTACTTTCTTTAAATAAGGAAACCGGGAAAATTGTAAAATGTTTTTACAGAGTTACTACAATTAACTCAAAATAACTTTCTGCAAGTAACGTTCTAAAGGTTCGGCCTTTGGATTAAAATGGCAAATATGGAAATATTGGATCTTATTCATTGTATAAAAAGTTGTTTATATATACGAAATTTAAACCTCTGATATGGTTTCAATTAAGAAGAAGCATTTCATTGAAATTTCATCAGAACTTTGGATCTGTCTAATAACACATATAAATCTGTCTTATAACAGATTGGGTTAAACCAATTAGAATTTTTCGATTCGTTCAACTTACTAAACGGTCCACCAATAGAGGATATTAAATTAGGCTTTCGTCATAAGGATGGAAGATGTCTCCTAGTTCTAAAGCAAGACGGCAATTAAATGAAAATAGATTGTTAGACTTGGCGTAAAAAAACCCACATTGGAATATTTTTAACAACATTCGTGTGCTGAAAAAACAATCTTCAAAAACAAATATCATAGTTTTATGGTAATTTTTTTATCCCTACCTGTGCTGCCTTAAACAAAACTTATATTCAAGTAACTGATAAAAAAAAGAAAACTGTCATAGTACTCAATATTGTTGTGATGTGTACCATACCCGCTGTATGAGTCCAAATTAACTATTCCGCATTCTCTATGTCTAGGTGATTTGGGAAGTTTGTCCCTCATATAGACTCCTCTAATATATAGAATATGTTTCTTTTTTTTTAAATTATCTTATATCGATATCAGTGAGATGTCTTTTGGGTAGCTGCTTCATTTGTTTTGGATAATTTCTTGTTGTATGTGATTCCCATTTCCGTTTTGTATGGTTTTAAATAGCGTCATTTTCCCATTGCTATTCCCTCCATTCGCTTATTATGTCTCACATTTTTTTCAGATTGTTGTTTAGCATTTTTAGCAGTCTTAATTGCTTTTGCGATGGAAGAGGCACCGGACGTTAAAGATCCCATTGCACTTATAGGTATAAGAGGTAAAAATCCACCAACCTTTGGCTCCAGAATTACTCTTGGTATACTGACTTGAGATTTTCTACATTTAAAAGATTTTAATCGCCATTTAAGCAAGGCGAATGGCACTGTTAATGTCATGTGGTTTTTCATTCTTGCATTTTTCTACAGGTTCATGTTTAACTGCAGTACTTAATACATTTTTCCGACATTTGGGTTTCTCTTATGTATTCCCGTACCAAGCTTTACTTTAACCTTCATAGCGTTGGTAACTAAAAATGCGTTTATTTTTTCTTCAATTCTGCTTTATTTTGCCTTACTCTTTCCCAAGCTCCTTTCGATATTTCGATGTCGGCTTGATGTCGTTTGCTTATATCTTTATTTTGTGTATATGCAATATCATGAACTTTTCATGTCGCATCAAAAGTATTTATACCCTTATCACCCCTTTCTAGTCTTTTTTCTAACTTTTTTCCAGCCCCCAAAATTGATATCCCAGTAAATGTAATTCAAAAGATAAATTCTCAATTACGTTATTCATGAACCCACTCCCTCAAACTTCACTTTTACTATTAGTAACCTTTTTATTATAGACAATCATTTTATATCTTTTCTGAAATGATACGACATAAATTGAAATGATTAAATAAGTTTACAATCAGTAGTTAAAAGGCAAGATAAGAAATTTTAGGGTGAGAAATCTTGATTTTAAGCACCAAAATACGCTTAAATCAAAACACAGTTCCCTTTTACCAAATTCCATAAGATCTCTCATTGTGGGCTCTTCTAATAGGGGAAAGACAAATGTTATGCGTAGTCTCATTGAAAGTCCTAACGGATTGAAATTTAAAATTATTTATCTTTACTCAATGTCGTTATATCAGCCAAAGTATGAGTATTTTAAACAGTTTTATACACTTCTAAAAGGGATGGGATATTACACAGATACAAATGGAGAAGATATTGTTGAACATGAACATGCCAACCTTCATTCAATATTTTTATATGATGATATTTCATGTGAAAAACAAAACAATATAAGACATTACTTTTGTATGGGCCGATATTGCGATATAGATCATTCTATCTATGTCAAAAATATACCTATATTTCAAAACATTTATTTCGTGATAATATAATGTTTTGAAATATAGGCAAAATATTTCAAGGAAGTTTAGGCCAGCATTTCAGAACAACAGAACGCATTTACATCCACACAGAAAAAAATGAAAGAAAAAACGAATGAAGGAAAATCATTTCCCCAATGATTCTTTAGAGAATAAAAACGTTCATAAATCAAAAAAAATAATTTTTGATTAATAGGTTTATGGTAAAATTCAATTTAAAAGTTGTAGAATATTTATTATTTTTATATATGTTCGTACGTGCGTGCATTTCTTTAATTTATATCACCAGAAGATCTCAGCTGTTTGGGTCATTGGTCCTTTTGTAAGATAATTTAAAAAGCTTTGTTAAAACAGTGGAACCTCTGTACATTGATTAGAGACATAATATTGAAATATGAAAAATTCCACGATAAAACTGGGGAAAAATATTTATAATTGGGCAATAAATAACTCCACTTCACAAAGGCGTCAATATTTTCTTTAGGAGTCTCTTCAACATTATATTTTTTCCATGCAAACTGCACCATTTCAGAGAAAAAAAACCAATAAGTAGGTCTCACTGTAGTTAGAACTTTTTAATAAAAAGCTTTTCACAAAATTGGTTTGTGTCCACAATAAACTAAGCCAAACTTTTACCCATTATCTGTGGATTCTAAGAGCGAGCTTGTATTCTAAACTCATTAGGAAAGCTCTCTGCAGATAATGAGTGAGAGGGCCCAGAGTTACTAGCTTCTGAAATGGCTACAGCCCCATATATATGTTGGTGAGAGAGTTAACTTAAGGACTAAGAGTTATTAAGATATTTATGTTGCGTATGCTCTATAGATCCGATGCGCACAGAGAATTGTTAAGATTATCTGTTCTTTCTGCGCACATTGATCAAACAACCACCAAAAATGCAATGTAAGAATATAAAAAACAAAGCCACTTACTTATATGTATGGGTGACCATCGATGAAAGGCATTTCAAATGATGATGACTGTTTGGTAAAGGTGAGGGAGGGATGTAAAGCGATTCGCTGGTGGTAAATAATTTGCCCTAGAAACTATTTTCCTTAGAACTTTTCACATTCAATTTTTTTGGAGTATTATAAAAAAAACGCTCAGTTTTCTAATATAAAAATATATAAAAAAGACATGTTTTCTTTTGTTTTAGAAAAAACGCACTGATAAATATCCATTTCCGATTTAAATAGCAAAAGCAAAATACTTTTGAGAGACTGTAAAAAAAAGTAATTAATTTCTAGATTGTTGAAATTTGCACGATTTTCTTTTTTTTAACGGTCAAAGACAAAAGAATTAAATTAGGTTTTTCAAATGAAATGCCAACGGGAACTGTTTTTTCGAAAGAAAAACAACGACCGACACTTGCTCTTCGCGGCGATACTAGCACAGGTCTCAATGTTAATACTGGGCAGTAAAGTTGTTTTGCGAATTCCCTTCTGCAAATGACCAGAGTCCGTGCGCAAATATCCGAATTCGCGCTGTATAAGGGGCTTTAGAGCTGTGGGGAAGTCACTCGTCGTTAACATTGGGAGTAAAGACTTTTTAAAGAAAATTAATTTTACCATCCGTCGTGTGTTAAAAACTACCATCAGAGCTCTCCCTTTTTATTGGGATGAACTGATTAAGCTCAGGCAGGAACGTAGAATGTAAGATCCAAAGGATAGCTTTAGTCCAAGAAAATCTGATGACTTTGATGGTGATGAAAGTCTAGAAAAAAAAAACGCTAGCGTACAAAAATTCCTCAAATAGTTTTCGCTTTTGATCCACAAAAGTTATGTAAAAACTTACTTTCTTTAAATAAGGAAACCGGGAAAATTGTAAAATGTTTTTACAGAGTTACTACAATTAACTCAAAATAACTTTCTGCAAGTAACGTTCTAAAGGTTCGGCCTTTGGATTAAAATGGCAAATATGGAAATATTGGATCTTATTCATTGTATAAAAAGTTGTTTATATATACGAAATTTAAACCTCTGATATGGTTTCAATTAAGAAGAAGCATTTCATTGAAATTTCATCAGAACTTTGGATCTGTCTAATAACACATATAAATCTGTCTTATAACAGATTGGGTTAAACCAATTAGAATTTTTCGATTCGTTCAACTTACTAAACGGTCCACCAATAGAGGATATTAAATTAGGCTTTCGTCATAAGGATGGAAGATGTCTCCTAGTTCTAAAGCAAGACGGCAATTAAATGAAAATAGATTGTTAGACTTGGCGTAAAAAAACCCACATTGGAATATTTTTAACAACATTCGTGTGCTGAAAAAACAATCTTCAAAAACAAATATCATAGTTTTATGGTAATTTTTTTTATCCCTACCTGTGCTGCCTTAAACAAAACTTATGTTCAAGTAACTGATAAAAAAAAGAATTCCTTGAGAAAGATGTTCAATTAGATCTTACAAGACTCTGTTTTGAGTTTGGGGAAAAAATTATAAAACGTGATGTTAATATTTATAAATTACTCTTAAAAATCGATAATAAATAATTTAAAAAATATTTAAACAAAATGCGTTTAGTTTATATAAATTGACAAAGGTATTTTAAACATAAATGTTTAACAACTAAATGATTGAAAATTTTGCATTCTCTTATAATTATATTTAATATCATCCTCTAAATATAATAAAATTTCGAGAGGCGAAGGTTTCTAAAACTGTCATAGTACTCAATATTGTTGTGATGTGTACCATACCCGCTGTATGAGTCCAAATTAACTATTCCGCATTCTCTATGTCTAGGTGATTTGGGAAGTTTGTACCTCATATAGACTCCTCTAATATATAGAATATGTTTCTTTTTTTTTAAATTATCTTATATCGATATCAGTGAGATGTCTTTTGGGTAGCTGCTTCATTTGTTTTGGATAATTTCTTGTTGTATGTGATTCCCATTTCCGTTTTGTATGGTTTTAAATAGCGTCATTTTCCCATTGCTATTCCCTCCATTCGCTTATTATGTCTCACATTTTTTTCAGATTGTTGTTTAGCATTTTTAGCAGTCTTAATTGCTTTTGCGATGGAAGAGGCACCGGACGTTAAAGATCCCATTGCACTTATAGGTATAAGAGGTAAAAATCCACCAACCTTTGGCTCCAGAATTACTCTTGGTATACTGACTTGAGATTTTCTACATTTAAAAGATTTTAATCGCCATTTAAGCAAGGCGAATGGCACTGTTAATGTCATGTGGTTTTTCATTCTTGCATTTTTCTACAGGTTCATGTTTAACTGCAGTACTTAATACATTTTTCCGACATTTGGGTTTCTCTTATGTATTCCCGTACCAAGCTTTACTTTAACCTTCATAGCGTTGGTAACTAAAAATGCGTTTATTTTTTCTTCAATTCTGCTTTATTTTGCCTTACTCTTTCCCAAGCTCCTTTCGATATTTCGATGTCGGCTTGATGTCGTTTGCTTATATCTTTATTTTGTGTATATGCAATATCATGAACTTTTCATGTCGCATCAAAAGTATTTATACCCTTATCACCCCTTTCTAGTCTTTTTTCTAACTTTTTTCCAGCCCCCAAAATTGATATCCCAGTAAATGTAATTCAAAAGATAAATTCTCAATTACGTTATTCATGAACCCACTCCCTCAAACTTCACTTTTACTATTAGTAACCTTTTTATTATAGACAATCATTTTATATCTTTTCTGAAATGATACGACATAAATTGAAATGATTAAATAAGTTTACAATCAGTAGTTAAAAGGCAAGATAAGAAATTTTAGGGTGAGAAATCTTGATTTTAAGCACCAAAATACGCTTAAATCAAAACACAGTTCCCTTTTACCAAATTCCATTAGATCTCTCATTGTGGGCTCTTCTAATAGGGGAAAGACAAATGTTATGCGTAGTCTCATTGAAAGTCCTAACGGATTGAAATTTAAAAATATTTATCTATACTCAATGTCGTTATATCAGCCAAAGTATGAGTATTTTAAACAGTTTTATACACTTCTAAAATGGATGGGATATTACACAGATACAAATGGAGAAGATATTGTTGAACATGAACATGCCAACCTTCATTCAATATTTTTATATGATGATATTTCATGTGAAAAACAAAACAATATAAGACATTACTTTTGTATGGGCCGATATTGCGATATAGATCATTCTATCTATGTCAAAAATATACCTATATTTCAAAACATTTATTTCGTGATAATATAATGTTTTGAAATATAGGCAAAATATTTCAAGGAAGTTTAGGCCAGCATTTCAGAACAACAGAACGCATTTACATCCACACAGAAAAAAATGAAAGAAAAAACGAATGAAGGAAAATCATTTCCCCTATGATTCTTAAGAGAATAAAAACGTTCATAACTCAAAAAAAATAATTTTTGATTAATAGGTTTATGGTAAAATTCAATTTAAAAGTTGTAGAATATTTATTATTTTTATATATGTTCGTACGTGCGTGCATTTCTTTAATTTATATCACCAGAAGATCTCAGCTGTTTGGGTCATTGGTCCTTTTGTAAGATAATTTAAAAAGCTTTGTTAAAACAGTAGAACCTCTGTACATTGATTAGAGACATAATATTGAAATATGAAAAATTCCACGATAAAACTGAGGAAAAATATTTATAATTGGGCAATAAATAACTCCACTTCACAAAGGCGTCAATATTTTCTTTAGGAGTCACTTCAACATTATATTTTTTCCATGCAAACTGCACCATTTCAGAGAAAAAAAAACCAATAAGTAGGTCTCACTGTAGTTAGAACTTTTTAATAAAAAGCTTTTCACAAAATTGGTTTGTGTCCACAATAAACTAAGCCAAACTTTTACCCATTATCTGTGGATTCTAAGAGAGAGCTTGTATTCTAAACTCATTAGGAAAGCTCTCTGCAGATAATGAGTGAGAGGGCCCAGAGTTACTAGCTTCTGAAATGGCTACAGCCACATATATATGTTGGTGAGAGAGTTAACTTAAGGACTAAGAGTTATTAAGGTATTTATGTTGCGTATGCTCTATAGATCCGATGCGCACAGAGAATTGTTAAGATTATCTGTTCTTTCTGCGCACATTGATCAAACAACCACCAAAAATGCAATGTAAGAATATAAAAAACAAAGCCACTTACTTATATGTATGGGTGACCATCGATGAAAGGCATTTCAAATGATGATGACTGTTTGGTAAAGGTGAGGGAGGGATGTAAAGCGATTCGCTGGTGGTAAATAATTTGCCCTAGAAACTATTTTCCTTAGAACTTTTCACATTCAATTTTTTTGGAGTATTATAAAAAAACGCTCAGTTTTCTAATATAAAAATATATAAAAAAGAAATGTTTTCTTTTTTTTTAGAAAAAACGCACTGATAAATATCCATTTCCGATTTAAATGGCAAAAGCAAAATACTTTTGAGAGACTGTAAAAAAAGTAATTAATTTCTAGATTGTTGAAATTTGCACGATTTTCTTTTTTTTAACGGTCAAAGACAAAAGAATTAAATTAGGTTTTTCAAATGAAATGCCAACGGGAACTGTTTTTTCGAAAGAAAAACAACGACCGACACTTGCTCTTCGCGGCGATACTAGCACAGGTCTCAATGTTAATACTGGGCAGTAAAGTTGTTTTGCGAATTCCCTTCTGCAAATGACCAGAGTCCGTGCGCAAATAGCCGAATTCGCGCTGTATAAGGGGCTTTAGAGCTGTGGGGAAGTCACTCGTCGTTAACATTGGGAGTAAAGACTTTTTAAAGAAAATTAATTTTACCATCCGTCGTGTGTTAAAAACTACCATCAGAGCTCTCCCTTTTTATTGGGATGAACTGATTAAGCTCAGGCAGGAACGTAGAATGTGAGATCCAAAGGATAGCTTTAGTCCAAGAAAATCTGATGACTTTGATGGTGATGAAAGTCTAGAAAAAAAAACGCTAGCGTACAAAAATTCCTCAAATAGTTTTCGCTTTTGATCCACAAAAGTTATGTAAAAACTTACTTTCTTTAAATAAGGAAACCGGGAAAATTGTAAAATGTTTTTACAGAGTTACTACAATTAACTCAAAATAACTTTCTGCAAGTAACGTTCTAAAGGTTCGGCCTTTGGATTAAAATGGCAAATATGGAAATATTGGATCTTATTCATTGTATAAAAAGTTGTTTATATATACGAAATTTAAACCTCTGATATGGTTTCAATTAAGAAGAAGCATTTCATTGAAATTTCATCAGAACTTTGGATCTGTCTAATAACACATATAAATCTGTCTTATAACAGATTGGGTTAAACCAATTAGAATTTTTCGATTCGTTCAACTTACTAAACGGTCCACCAATAGAGGATATTAAATTAGGCTTTCGTCATAAGGATGGAAGATGTCTCCTAGTTCTAAAGCAAGACGGCAATTAAATGAAAATAGATTGTTAGACTTGGCGTAAAAAAACCCACATTGGAATATTTTTAACAACATTCGTGTGCTGAAAAAACAATCTTCAAAAACAAATATCATAGTTTTATGGTAATTTTTTTATTCCTACCTGTGCTGCCTTAAACAAAACTTATATTCAAGTAACTGATAAAAAAAAGAATTCCTTGAGAAAGATGTTCAATTAGATCTTACAAGACTCTGTTTTGAGTTTGGGGAAAAAATTATAAAACGTGATGTTAATATTTATAAATTACTCTTAAAAATCGATAATAAATAATTTAAAAAATATTTAAACAAAATGCGTTTAGTTTATATAAATTGACAAAGGTATTTTAAACATAAATGTTTAACAACTAAATGATTGAAAATTTTGCATTCTCTTATAATTATATTTAATATCATCCTCTAAATATAATAAAATTTCGAGAGGCGAAGGTTTCTAAAACTGTCATAGTACTCAATATTGTTGTGATGTGTACCATACCCGCTGTATGAGTCCAAATTAACTATTCCGCATTCTCTATGTCTAGGTGATTTGGGAAGTTTGTCCCTCATATAGACTCCTCTAATATATAGAATATGTTTCTTTTTTTTTAAATTATCTTATATCGATATCAGTGAGATGTCTTTTGGGTAGCTGCTTCATTTGTTTTGGATAATTTCTTGTTGTATGTGATTCCCATTTCCGTTTTGTATGGTTTTAAATAGCGTCATTTTCCCATTGCTATTCCCTCCATTCGCTTATTATGTCTCACATTTTTTTCAGATTGTTGTTTAGCATTTTTAGCAGTCTTAATTGCTTTTGCGATGGAAGAGGCACCGGACGTTAAAGATCCCATTGCACTTATAGGTATAAGAGGTAAAAATCCACCAACCTTTGGCTCCAGAATTACTCTTGGTATTGATTTTAATCGCCATTTAAGCAAGGCGAATGGCACTGTTAATGTCATGTGGTTTTTCATTCTTGCATTTTTCTACAGGTTCATGTTTAACTGCAGTACTTAATACATTTTTCCGACATTTGGGTTTCTCTTATGTATTCCCGTACCAAGCTTTACTTTAACCTTCATAGCGTTGGTAACTAAAAATGCGTTTATTTTTTCTTCAATTCTGCTTTATTTTGCCTTACTCTTTCCCAAGCTCCTTTCGATATTTCGATGTCGGCTTGATGTCGTTTGCTTATATCTTTATTTTGTGTATATGCAATATCATGAACTTTTCATGTCGCATCAAAAGTATTTATACCCTTATCACCCCTTTCTAGTCTTTTTTCTAACTTTTTTCCAGCCCCCAAAATTGATATCCCAGTAAATGTAATTCAAAAGATAAATTCTCAATTACGTTATTCATGAACCCACTCCCTCAAACTTCACTTTTACTATTAGTAACCTTTTTATTATAGACAATCATTTTATATCTTTTCTGAAATGATACGACATAAATTGAAATGATTAAATAAGTTTACAATCAGTAGTTAAAAGGCAAGATAAGAAATTTTAGGGTGAGAAATCTTGATTTTAAGCACCAAAATACGCTTAAATCAAAACACAGTTCCCTTTTACCAAATTCCATAAGATCTCTCATTGTGGGCTCTTCTAATAGGGGAAAGACAAATGTTATGCGTAGTCTCATTGAAAGTCCTAACGGATTGAAATTTAAAAATATTTATCTATACTCAATGTCGTTATATCAGCCAAAGTATGAGTATTTTAACCAGTTTTATACACTTCTAAAAGGGATGGGATATTACACAGATACAAATGGAGAAGATATTGTTGAACATGAACATGCCAACCTTCATTCAATATTTTTATATGATGATATTTCATGTGAAAAACAAAACAATATAAGACATTACTTTTGTATGGGCCGATATTGCGATATAGATCATTCTATCTATGTCAAAAATATACCTATATTTCAAAACATTTATTTCGTGATAATATAATGTTTTGAAATATAGGCAAAATATTTCAAGGAAGTTTAGGCCAGCATTTCAGAACAACAGAACGCATTTACATCCACACAGAAAAAAATGAAAGAAAAAACGAATGAAGGAAAATCATTTCCCCTATGATTCTTTAGAGAATAAAAACGTTCATAAATCAAAAAAAATAATTTTTGATTAATAGGTTTATGGTAAAATTCAATTTAAAAGTTGTAGAATATTTATTATTTTTATATATGTTCGTACGTGCGTGCATTTTTTTAATTTATATCACCAGAAGATCTCAGCTGTTTGGGTCATTGGTCCTTTTGTAAGATAATTTAAAAAGCTTTGTTAAAACAGTGGAACCTCTGTACATTGATTAGAGACATAATATTGAAATATGAAAAATTCCACGATAAAACTGGGGAAAAATATTTATAATTGGGCAATAAATAACTCCACTTCACAAAGGCGTCAATATTTTCTTTAGGAGTCACTTCAACATTATATTTTTTCCATGCAAACTGCACCATTTCAGAGAAAAAAAAACCAATAAGTAGGTCTCACTGTAGTTAGAACTTTTTAATAAAAAGCTTTTCACAAAATTGGTTTGTGTCCACAATAAACTAAGCCAAACTTTTACCCATTATCTGTGGATTCTAAGAGCGAGCTTGTATTCTAAACTCATTAGGAAAGCTCTCTGCAGATAATGAGTGAGAGGGCCCAGAGTTACTAGCTTCTGAAATGGCTACAGCCCCATATATATGTTGGTGAGAGAGTTAACTTAAGGACTAAGAGTTATTAAGGTATTTATGTTGCGTATGCTCTATAGATCCGATGCGCACAGAGAATTGTTAAGATTATCTGTTCTTTCTGCGCACATTGATCAAACAACCACCAAAAATGCAATGTAAGAATATAAAAAACAAAGCCACTTACTTATATGTATGGGTGACCATCGATGAAAGGCATTTCAAATGATGATGACTGTTTGGTAAAGGTGAGGGAGGGATGTAAAGCGATTCGCTGGTGGTAAATAATTTGCCCTAGAAACTATTTTTCTTAGAACTTTTCACATTCAATTTTTTTGGAGTATTATAAAAAAAACGCTCAGTTTTCTAATATAAAAATATATAAAAAAGAAATGTTTTCTTTTGTTTTAGAAAAAACGCACTGATAAATATCCATTTCCGATTTAAATGGCAAAAGCAAAATACTTTTGAGAGACTGTAAAAAAAGTAATTAATTTCTAGATTGTTGAAATTTGCACGATTTTCTTTTTTTTAACGGTCAAAGACAAAAGAATTAAATTAGGTTTTTCAAATGAAATGCCAACGGGAACTGTTTTTTCGAAAGAAAAACAACGACCGACACTTGCTCTTCGCGGCGATACTAGCACAGGTCTCAATGTTAATACTGGGCAGTAAAGTTGTTTTGCGAATTCCCTTCTGCAAATGACCAGAGTCCGTGCGAAAATAGCCGAATTCGCGCTGTATAAGGGGCTTTAGAGCTGTGGGGAAGTCACTCGTCGTTAACATTGGGAGTAAAGACTTTTTAAAGAAAATTAATTTTACCATCCGTCGTGTGTTAAAAACTACCATCAGAGCTCTCCCTTTTTATTGGGATGAACTGATTAAGCTCAGGCAGGAACGTAGAATGTGAGATCCAAAGGATAGCTTTAGTCCAAGAAAATCTGATGACTTTGATGGTGATGAAAGTCTAGAAAAAAAAACGCTAGCGTACAAAAATTCCTCAAATAGTTTCCACAAAAGTTATGTAAAAACTTACTTTCTTTAAATAAGGAAACCGGGAAAATTGTAAAATGTTTTTACAGAGTTACTACAATTAACTCAAAATAACTTTCTGCAAGTAACGTTCTAAAGGTTCGGCCTTTGGATTAAAATGGCAAATATGGCTGTCAACTAAGTCTTGTGAAACCTTGCTCTTGTCACGAAATTGGAATCGGATTGTAGCTTCAACTTACACAACGATGCTACTTCCAAGGCCAAAATGTCTTCCCAAATAAAAAAAATTACACCTTCAACAAACTCTCCACAACCTAATTGCAGCAAAATACAAAGCTACACGTGATCGTCACTTAATAAAAGAAAATTTTCAGAAAACAAAAATGTTAATAGTCATTCGAACTCGGATCCCGGGATCCAAAGATTGAGACGCATCCTGCTTGCTATTTCCGGTTTGTGACTCGATGAGCCAAACACTGAATAATCAGATATCACGTACTGTGGAATACACACGGAAGTATATGTTGGTGAACACAAAAAATAACTAAACATACAAATTACCTCTCTAATAGATTCAAACGAAAAAAACAACATCAGTTTAGGAGAAGAAATATCTACAAGCGCCACTACAATAACGCTAATTTTATAATAATCTTTAAGCAAGTTGAAATGAATAAGAAACATGTATAAAACAATCGTGTTGGAAGCGATATGACGTTCGATAACTTTTGACATATGCCGAGAGTGCTGGAAAAATAACATGGATTTGTAGTTATATATAAAGAAGACGAAATTCGCTGTGGACGTTATTGAATATGTTTTGATGAGTACATTTATATTTAGTAAAAAATTAACCTCTGATTCCAATAGACGCCAATAAGTTAAACAGTCCACCGCCTTCCAGCTAAAGTAAACCGCCTACCAGTTGAAGTTAACTGCCTACCAGTTGAATAAACAATCCATAAGTGGAAGCCCACCAGTTGAAATAAACAGCCCACCAGCTCAAATTAACAGCCTACCAGTTGAAGTAAACAGCCCACCAGTTGATATAAACTGCTTACCAGTTGAAGTAAACAGCCCACCAGTTGAAATAAACAGCCTACTAGTTTAAGTAAACAGCCCACCGGAAAAATCGTAAAACAGATTTATTAGTAGCATAACATTAGGGGGAGCGTAAACAAGTGATAAATTATCTAAAACTTTTAAGCCAGTGATCGAACCATTAAAACAAATATTAAAATTAACCAATGTTAAAAGACCTACAGCTAGAACCCAACAGGGTTTAAAATTCAATAGCATCACTCCGATAAAGTAATTTAAGGAAGTCAGTGGAAAAACCACCAGCGGTTAAGGAGGATAACAGGACTTCTGAAGATGAAGCAAATGAAAATTATATATTTTCTCAATCAGACGATGCTATCGATTTATCATTTCTTCATAACGATATAAAACTTGACACAACATATGGTCTACCTAAAGACAAGAAAGGTGAGTGGCAAGTCGCCAATAACAACCTTTAAATAAATATATATATATATATATATATATATATATATATATATATATATATATATATATATATATATATATATATATATATATATATATATATATATATATATATATATATATATATATATATATATATATATATATATATATATATATATATATATATATATATATATATATATATATATATATATATATATATATATCAAGTCAGCTTTGCATAAACCATCAATTCCCTGCATTATTAGTCTTCGTCGATGAAAATTTTTTCTTCCTTGGGCATGCCGTTCGTTTACTATTGATTATCTTTCCATTTTTGATAATGTTAAAAATAAATAAATTCTTAATCGTTGGATAGTTAGCATATGGTATATCGTTATAATAACTTTAATATTCTTATTCAACTTTACCTATTTCTTCTCCGACGTTATTTATTTTCGTTTCTTAATATTTCCTTTGAGTCGAGGTGTTTTTGAAGTAAGCATCTGTTTCTGCTGACAGCTGTGCCAATTTTTTTAGTTTTTTTTTTTGGATATCGATGTTATTATTCCAATCCATAGTAATTCCAAATACTTCAGTAACATTGCTCCCTAATATAACAAAATTATTATTAGAAAAGTGATCGAACGCATTACCAGCGCTCTGTGAAGCCAACAAAAGTTTTAGACGTTCCACTAACTCGTTGGGGTCATCCTGGTATATATAATTGGGCTTGCCACGATTAACAGTCATTAAGCCTTTACTCGTGTGAGTAGTTTCAAAGAGATTCCTTTAATTTGGTCGATTACGTCATAGTTTATTTTATGTGCGTTAATATTCATCAAAATTCTTTTATAGATATCAAGTTCTAATTTGTCATACATCCTAGGAGTTTTGTGAATAATAAGTTCAAATAAACCTGGTATAGACGGCCACGAGTTATTTCCGAAAACAATCTTCATTTACTTATAGGTTGTTATTGGCGACTTGCCACTCACCTTTCTTGTCTTTAGGTAGACCATATGTTGTGTCAAGTTTTATATAGTTATGAAGAATTGATAAATCGATAGCATCATCTGATTGAGAAAATATATAATTTTCATTTGCTTCATCTTCAGAATTCCTGTCATCCTCCTTAAACGCTGGTGGTTTTTCCACTGACTTCCTTAAATTACTTTATCGGAGTGATGCTATTGAATTTTAAACCCTGTTGGGTTCTAGCTGTTGGACTTTTAACATTGGTTAATTTTAATATTTGTTTTAATGGTTCGATCACTGGCTTAAAAGTTTTAGATAATTTATCACTTGTTTACGCTCCCTATAATGTTATGCTACTAATAAATCTGTTTTACGATTTTTCCAGTGGGCTATTTACTTAAACTAGTAGGCTGTTTATTTCAACTGGTGGTCTGTTTACTTCAACTGGTAAGCAGTTTATATCAACTGGTGGGCTGATTACTTCAACTGGTAGTCTGTTAATTTGAGCTGGTATGCTCTATATTTCAACTGGTGGGCTTCAACTTATGGGTTGTTAATTCAACTGGTAGGCTGTTTACTTTAGCTGGTAGGCGGTGGACTGTTTAACTTATTGGCGCCTGTTGGAATCAGAGGTTAATTTATTCCTAAATATGAATGTACTCATCAAAACATATTCAGTAACGTCCACAGCGAATTTCGTCTTCTTTATATATTACTACAAATCCATGTTATTTTTCCAGCACTCTAGGCATATGTCGAAAGTTATCGAACGTCATATCGCTTCCAACACGATTGTTTTATACATGTTTCTTATTCATTTCAACTTGCTTAAAGATTATTATAAAAATAGCGTTATTGTAGTGGCGCTTGTAGATATTTCTTCTCCTAAACTGATGTTGTTTTTTTCGTTTGAATCTATTAGAGAGGTAATTTGTATGTTTAGTTATTTTTTGTGTTCACCAACATATACTTCCGTGTGTATTCCACAGTACGTGAGATCTGATTATTCAGTGTTTGGCTCATCGAGTCACAAACCGGAAATAGCAAGCAGGATGCGTCTCAATCTTTGGATCCCGGGATCCGAGTTCGAATGACTATTAACATTTTTGTTTTCTGAAAATGTTCTTTTATTAAGTGACGATCACGTGTAGCTTTGTATTTTGCGGCAATTAGGTTGTGGAGAGTTTGTTGAAGGTGTATTTTCTTCTATTTGGGAAGACATTTTGGCCTTGGAAGTAGCATCGTTGTGTAAGTTGAAGCTACAACCCGATTCCAATTTCGTGGTAAGAGCAAGGTTTCACAAGACTTAGTTGACAGCCATATTTGCCTTTTAAATCCAAAGGCCGAACCTTAAGAACGTTACTTGCGGAAAGTTATTTTGAGTTAATTGCAGTAACTCTGTAAAAACATTTTACAATTTTTCCCGGTTTCCTTATTTAAAAAAGTAAGTTTTTACATAACTTTTGTGGATCAAAAGCGAAAACTATTTGAGGAATTTTTGTACGCTATCGTTTTTTTTCTAGACTTTAATCACCATCAAAGTCATCAGATTTTCTTGGACTATAGCTATCCTTTGTATCTCGCATTCTACGTTCCTGCCTGTGGATTTTGGGAAGAGCACGAGCATAATCAGTTCATCCCAATAAAAAGCGAGAGCTCTGATGGTAGTTTTTAACACACGACGGATGGTAAAATTAATTTTCTTTAAAAAGTCTTTACTTCCAATGTTAACGACAAGTGACTTCCCCACAGCTCTAAAGCCCCTTAGACAGCGTGAATTCGGCTATTCGCGCACGGACTCTGGTCATTTGCAGAAGGGAATTCGCAAAACAACTTTACTGCCCAGTATTAACATTGAGACCTGTGCTAGTATAGCCGCGAAGAGCAAGTGTCGATCGTTGTTTTTCTTTCGAAAAAAACAGTTCCCGTCGGCATTTCATTTGAAAAACCTAATTTAATTCTTTTGTCTTTGACCGTTAAAAGAAAGAAAATCGTGCATATTTCAACAATCTAGAAATTAATTACTTTTTTTACAGTCTCTCAAAAGTATTTTTCTTTTGCCATTTAAATCGGAAATGGACATTTATCAGTGCGTTTCTTTTAAAACAAAAGAAAATATTTCTTTTTTATATATTTTTATATTACGAAAGTGTGCGTTTTTTTATAATACTCAAAAATAGAATGTGAAAAGTTCTAAGCAAAATAGTTTCTAGGGCAAATTATTTACCACCAGCGAATCCCTTTACATCCCTCCCTCACCTTTACCACACAGTCATCATCATTTGAAATGCCTTTCATCGATGGACACCCATACATATAAGTAAGTGGCTTTGTGTTTATATTCTTACATTGCATTTTTGGTGGTTGTTTGATCAATGTGCGCAGAAATAACAGATAATCTTAACACTTCTCTGCATACGCAACATAAATACCTTAATAACTCTTAGTCCTTAAGTTAACTCTCTCACCAACATATATATGGGGCTGTAGCCATTTCAGAAGCTAGTAACTCTGGGCCCTCTCACTCATTATCTGCAGAGAGATTTCCTAATGAGTTTAGAATACAAGCTCGCTCTTAGAATCCATAGATAATGGATGAAAGCTTGGCTTAGTTTATTGTTGACACAAACCAATTTTGAGAAAAGCTTTTTATTAAAAAGTTTTAACTACTGTGAGACCTACTTATTGGTTCTTTTTTCTCTGAAACGGTGCAGTTTGCATGGAAAAAAATATAATGTTGAAGTGATTCCTAAAGAAAATATTGACGCCTTTGTGAAGTAGAGTTATTTATTGCCCAATTATAAATATTTTCCCCCAGTTTTATCGTGGAATTTTTCATATTTCAATATTATGTCGCTAATCAATGTACAGAGGTTCCACTGTTTTAACAAATCTTTTTAAATTTTCATACAAAAGGGCCAATGACCCAAACAGCTGAGATCTTCTGGTGATATAAATAAAAGAAATGCACACACGTACGAACATATATAAAAATAATAAATATTCTACAACTTTTAAATTGAATTTTACCATAAACCTATTTATCAAAAATTATTTTTTTTTTGAACGTTTTAATTCTCTAAAGAATCATAGGGGAAAAATGATTTTCCTCCATACGTTTTTTCTTTCATTTTTTTTCTGTGTTGATGTAAATGCGTTCTGTTGTTCTGAAATGCTGGCCTAAACTTCTTTGAAATATTTTGACCCTTGCACATACATTATCACGAAATAAATGTTTTGAAATATCGGTATATTTTTGACATAGATAGAATGATCTATATCGCGATGTCGGCCCATACAAAAGTAAAGTCTTATATTGTTTTGTTTTTCATATGAAATATCATATACAAATATTGAATGAAGGTTGGCATGTTCATGTTCAACAATATCTTCTCCATTTATATATGTGTAATATCCCATCTCTTTTAGAAGTGTATAAAACTGTTTACGATACTCATACTTTGGCTGATATAACGACATTGAGTATAGATAAATATTTTTATATTTCAATCCGTTAGGATTTTCAATAAGACTACGCATAACATTTCTCTTTCCCCTATTAGAAGAGCCCACAATGAGAGATCTTATGGAATTTGGTAAAAGGGAACTGTGTTTTGTTCTAAGCGTATTTTGGTGCTTAAAATGAAAATTTCTCACCCTAAAATTTCTTATCTTGCTTTATTAGACGCATTTTAACTACTGATTGTAAACTTATTTAATCATTTCAATTTATGCCGTATCATTTCAGAAAAGATATAAAATAATTGTCTATAATAAAAAGGTTACTAATAGTAAAAGTGAAGTTTCATGAATAACGTAATTGAGAATTTATCTTTTGAATTACATTTACTGGGATATCAATTTTGGGGGCTGGAACAAAGTTAGAAAAAAGACTAGAAAGGGGTGATAAGGGTATAAATACTTTTGATGCGACATGAAAAGTTCATGATATTGCATATACACAAAATAAAGATATAAACAAACGACATCAAGCCGACATCGAAATATCGAAAGGAGCTTGGGAAAGAGTAAGGCAAAATAAAGCAGAATTGAAGAAAAATAAACGAATTTTTAGTTACCAACGCTATGAAGGCTAAAGTAAAACTTGGTACAGGAATACATAAATGAAACCCAAATGTCGGAAAAATATATTAAGTACTGCAGGTCAACATGAACCTGTAGAAAAATGCAAGAATGAAAAACCCCATGACATCAACAGTGCCATTCGCCTTGATTAAATGGCGATTAAAATCCTTTAAATGTAGAAAATCTCAAGTCAATATACCAAGAGTAATTCTGGAGCCAAAGTTTGGTGCATTTTTACCTCTTATACCTATAAGTGCAATGGGAGCTTTAATGTCGGGTGTATCTTCCATCGCAAAAGCAATTAAGACTAAAGACTAAAAATGCTAAACAACAATCAGAAAAAAATGTGAGACATAATAAGCGAATGGAGGGAATAGCAATGGGAAAATGACGCTATTTAAAACCATAAAAAAGGAAATGGGAATCACATACAACAAGAAATTATCCAAAACTAATAGAGCAGCTACCCAAAAGACATCTCACTGATATCGATATAAGATAATTAAAAAAAAGAAACATATTCTTTACGAGGGACAAACTTCCCAAATCACCTAGACATAGAGAATGCTGAATAGTTAATTTGGACTCATACAGCGGGTATGGTACACATCACAACAATATTGAGTACTATGAGAGTTTTGGAAACTTTCGCCTCTCGAAATTTTATTATATTTAGAGGATGATATTAAATATAATTATAGGAGAATGCACAATTTTCAATCATTTAGTTGTGGACATTTATGTTTAAAATACCTTTGTCAATTTAAATAAACTAAATGCATTTTGTTTAAATTTTTTTTAAATTATTTATTATCGATTTTTAAGAGTAATTTATAAATATTAACATCACGTTTTATAATTTTTTCCCCAAACTCAAAACAGTCTTTTAATATCTAATTGAACATATTTCTCATTAAATACTTTTTTATCAGTTACTTGAATATAAGTTTTGTTAAAGGCAGCACAGGTAGGGATAAAAAAATTACCATAAAATTATGATATTTGTTTTTGAAGATTGTAGTTTCAGCAAACGAATGTTGTTAAAAATATTCCAATAAGGGTTATTTTACGCCAAGTCTAACAATATATTTTCATTTAATTGCCGTCTTGCTTTAGAACTAGGAGACATCTTCCATCCTTATGACGAAAGTCTAATTTAATATCCTCTATTGGTGGATCGTTTAGTAAGTTTAACGAATCGAAAAATTCTAATTGGTTTAACCCAATCTGTTATAAGACAGATTTATATGTGCTATTAGACAGATCCAAAGTTCTGGTGAAATTTCAATGAAATGCTTCTTCTTAATTGAAACCATATCAGAGGTTTAAATTTCATCGTGGTCGGAAATCCGCACATTACTTTTTATTTTAGGTTTAGAAAATATTCAAATTCGAGACAACATCATGACTCTGAAACTGCTTGCTATTTTTTATCTTGTAACTCCATAGTGAACTCAATAAGTGAACGAAATGATACCGATAGTAGACTTAAAAGAGAAATCATATATAAAGGGATATCTAAAAAGTGCTTTCTTTAGTTGTTTTCGAAACTTTGCTGTAACTTGTTTACAGAAATAGAGCTGAGATCGCATTGGTCGATTTTCAGTATTGTCATGGAAACGACAATAGCATAAATAAAAAAGGAGTTGGCTTTTATGCCTGCCACGTTAGCTGTATAGGGTTATCTATGCAGAAGTATTTTTTCAGAACAAAAACAAACGTAAAACTTCAAATCATGTGTGGAATCTTTTTCGGTAATTTAAAAGGAAATTTAATGGCATTTATTTTGTGTAAATGATTTTTTTTAAAATTTGTATAATTAAACGTACATAAAAGTTCAACATTTGAAGCCATCTTTGTAGTCGACTTTATTGGAACTATAAAATGCCACAGTTATTGCAGGTATTTGTAGTTCGTTTACTGTTGATTATCTTTTCATTTTTGATAATGTTAAAAATAAATAAATTCTTAATCGTTGGATAGTTAGCATATGGTATATCGTTATCATAACTTTAATATTCTTATTCAACTTTATCTATTTCTACTCCGACGTTATTTATTTTCGTTTCTTAATATTTCCTTTGAATCGAGGTGTTTTTGAAGTAAGCATCTCTTTCTGCTGACAGCTGTGCCAGTTTTTTTAGTTTTTTTTTGGATATCGATGTTATTATTCCAATCCATAGTAATTCCAAATACTTCAGTAACATTGCTCCCTAATATAACAAAACTATTATTAGAAATGTGTCGAACTTGTCGACGCTCATGTTGCGATTAATAAATTTTTCAGTTATATCAGTAAATTATATCAGCTTCCCTAAGTTCATTAATTATGGATACTATTTTATTATTATGATTCGCATTACCAGCGCTCTGTGAAGCCAACAAAAGTTTTAGACGTTCCACTAACTCGTTGGGGTCATCCTGGTATATATAATTGGGCTTGCCACGATTAACAGTCATTAAGCCTTTACCCGTGTGAGTAGTTTCAAAGAGATTCCTTTAATTTGGTCGATTACGTCATAGTTTATTTTATGTGCGTTAATATTCATCAGAATTCTTTTATAGATATCAATTTTTTTTTTTTTTTTTTTTTTAAATAACCAACACTCAGGGGATGCCCCCTATACATGCGGTGCATTGCGTTGGCGAGTGAAAAGTAAAGGATCGGAGGGGGGAAAGAGGGAATAATGTTTATTGACACTTGTCTTGGACTTCTGGATGTCGCAATTAGTGGGAAACACATTTGCCGGAAGTCGATTCAACATACGGACTGTAAGAGCGAAAAACGAATTTGATCTGTAGTGTATAGTGCGGTCAACTGGCCAATCGATAACAAACGGGTGTGAATTTCTAGAAATCCCTGCCGAACATCCTCACGTCAGGAATAAGGCGACGGATGTCTGATGAACACACACCATGAAAGTAACGATAGAACAGCGTCACGCAACCCACATTCCGACGATGCTCAAGGGAAACAATAGAGTTGGATACCCTACTGTCACCTATCAGCACCATCGCTCTCCTTTGAACACGGTCAAGTAGCTCCAAGGATGATTTTGGAGCACCTGCCCATATATGGGAGTTGTATTCCATCTTCGGCCTGATGTAAGTTGTATAGATATTGAAAAGATCAGAAGGAGTGAAATATTTCTTGCACCGCTTTAAAAAGCCTATGTATTTGAGTGCTTCTTTCGACACTTCGAATACATGTCTCGCCCAACGAGCGTCACATTGTATTTTCATGCCCAGAACATCAAGAGCTTCTGATTGTTCAATATCCGTACCATCGATAGAAATTGACGATATTGTTGGGTCAGCGAATCGCTTGTGAGACAACAAGCAGCACTGTGTCTTACGCGCATTAAAATCTACTCTATTCACTCGACCCCATTCGGAAATGGCCAGTAAATCCCGGCCAAGTGTCTCATCCATAATTCGCCTTTTGTCTTCAATATCTTGAAGACTCGGCCTACGGTCGAATGAATATGAATGACATAGGTGACTGTCATCCGCAAAGGAGTAGATTGGATTCACGGTCTGACCCAACAGATCATCAATGAAAATTAAAAATAAAGAGGGAGAAAGGACAGAGCCCTGTGGTACTCTTGCAGTAAGCCTATGTTTGTTGGATGAGAACCCATCTACAACAACTCTTATAGTGCGATCTCTAAGAAAGCTCGATATAAAACGAGAGAAAGTATCACCGACGCACCGTGCCAGACTCTATCAAAGGTCATGGAGATATCCAGAGCCACAACCTTACTCTCACCAAACTGGTGGATAGACCGACTCCAGCGCTCCGTCAAGAAAGCATCAGGTCTCCCGTAGAGCGATTTCTACGGAAGCCATACTGTCGATCACTAAGCAAGCAGTTGGACTCTAGATACCTCACAAGATGTTGGTTAACCATGCTCTCCATTACCTTAGAGAGCGCGGAGCAACTCGCGCTTGGCCGATAATTTGCAGGATTATTGGCTTCACCCTTTTTAGGGATGGGTTGGACGTTCGCAACCTTCCAACACGCTGGGAAGACTCCCGCACGATAAGCAAGGTTGAAGAGGTTGCGCAATGGACGGGCTAGCGTCGAGGAGCACTTACACAGGACAAGTGCCGAAATACCATCCGGGCCCGGGGACTTATTTACGTCGAGATTCGCAAGAACCCTTTTAACCCCACGTGTTCGAAAAAATATCTGAGGCATGGAACTAGATACGTTTTCGATCACGGGGAGTGGTTGATTGCTTTCCGGCAAGGAAGAATTTCCTGCGAACATTTCAGCCAATAGGTTAGCTTTATCAACCGGGTCAGTGAATGCCTGATCGTCTTTAACAACAGTTGGGATAGATGATGAACTATCCTTTACTCTTCTTACAAACGACCAAAAGCTCTTACTTCCCCTGGGGGAAGCAAGAACGTTTGAGCGTAGACGTTGTTCGTGTAGAAATTTTTCAAGCCTAAGCACTCTGGCACACGAAGTTCTTGCCTGTTTCCGCAGCAGTTCAGTATTGGCATTTTTGTTCAGGCGCCAATTTCTGAACACCTCCTCTTTAGATCTAACAACATCCCTGCATGCCTGGTTAAACCAACCGTTTTTGGCTGGTTTAGCCGACATAACTTTATTTGGAATAAATGTCTTCATTCCAAATAAAATTATATTTTGGATCATTTCTGCAGCAGCATTTACGTCGTTGTCGAGAAAGCACAGTTTCCAATTAAAATGCTGAGAAAAGTGGTTGAGCTCAGCCCAACGTGCCTTTTCGTAGATAAAAACTGTTCGCTTTGGGCCTGGTATCGAAGTGACACGAAGGGCAGAATACGAAAAGGATGCTGAAACAATGCAGTGATCAGAATTACCAAGAGGTGGAAGGACATTAACTTCGTACTTTTCAGGGTGTGAATTTAAGTAAAGGTCAAGAATATTGTGATGGTGCCCTTCTACACACGGAATTTTGAGAAAAGCTTTTTATTAAAAAGTTCTAACTACTGTGAGACCTACTTATTGGTTCTTTTTTTCTCTGAAACGGTGCAGTTTGCATGGAAAAAATATAATGTTGAAGTGATTTATGACGAGCAGTTTTTTATTCTGGTTCGAGACCTTTGTTGTTTCTTTTTCAGAATCAACTTAAAAAGAAGAAATTGGTGAAATGTATTTGCTACGGTTGCCAGGCAGACTGTACAGCTGTTTCTAAACCCGCCAAGGTTTTTCTTCAGCAGTCTTTGGCAACGATTACTTCGGCCACAAATCAAATGACTTATACGGGAGACTCATTTTTATTAATGAGAATTACCCTTTGTGTATAGTCTTCGAACTGTGCGTAGAGCAATCTTCAACGCGCAATATCATTTCCACCAATTCCGTTTCGCATGGGTCTTCGTTGAAAACCACAAATGCAAAAAGCACAATCATAGTGTGCATGTTTTTTGTGCGTACATATACTCATACATGCGTTGCACATTAGGGCGTACCAATCCTTTTTAATAGTTTTTTCGTTTTTTTTGTTATTTATTCGGTCTTTTATCATTATTATGACGAGCAGTTTTTTATTCTGGTTCGAGACCTTTGTTGTTTCTTTTTCAGAATCAACTTAAAAAGAAGAAATTGGTGAAATGTATTTGCTACGGTTGCCAGGCAGTCTGTACAGCTGTTTCTAAACCCGCCAAGGTTTTTCTTCAGCAGTCTTTGGCAACGATTACTTCGGCCACAAATCAAATGACTTATACGGGAGACTCATTTTTATTAATGAGAATTACCCTTTGTGTATAGTCTTCGAACTGTGCGTAGAGCAATCTTCAACGCGCAATATCATTTCCACCAATTCCGTTTCGCATGGGTCTTCGTTGAAAACCACAAATGCAAAAAGCACAATCATAGTGTGCATGTTTTTTGTGCGTACATATACTCATACATGCGTTGCACATTAGGGCGTACCAATCCTTTTTAATAGTTTTTTCGTTTTTTTTGTTATTTATTCGGTCTTTTATCATTATTATGACGAGCAGTTTTTTATTCTGGTTCGAGACCTTTGTTGTTTCTTTTTCAGAATCAACTTAAAAAGAAGAAATTGGTGAAATGTATTTGCTACGGTTGCCAGGCAGACTGTACAGCTGTTTCTAAACCCGCCAAGGTTTTTCTTCAGCAGTCTTTGGCAACGATTACTTCGGCCACAAATCAAATGACTTATACGGGAGACTCATTTTTATTAATGAGAATTACCCTTTGTGTATAGTCTTCGAACTGTTCGTAGAGCAATCTTCAACGCGCAATATCATTTCCACCAATTCCGTTTCGCATGGGTCTTCGTTGAAAACCGCGTATAAGTCATTTGATTTGTGGCCGAAGTAATCGTTGCCAAAGACTGCTGAAGAAAAACCTTGGCGGGTTTAGAAACAGCTGTACAGTGTGCCTGGCAACCGTAGCAAATACATTTCACCAATTTCTTCTTTTTAAGTTGATTCTGAAAAGAAACAACAAAGGTCTCGAACCAGAATAAAAAACTGCTCGTCATAATAATGATAAAAGACCGAATAAATAACAAAAAAAACGAAAAAACTATTAAAAAGGATTGGTACGCCCTAATGTGCAACGCATGTATGAGTATATGTACGCACAAAAAACATGCACACTATGATTGTGCTTTTTGCATTTGTGGTTTTCAACGAAGACCCATGCGAAACGGAATTGGTGGAAATGATATTGCGCGTTGAAGATTGCTCTACGCACAGTTCGAAGACTATACACAAAGGGTAATTCTCATTAATAAAAATGAGTCTCCCGTATAAGTCATTTGATTTGTGGCCGAAGTAATCGTTGCCAAAGACTGCTGAAGAAAAACCTTGGCGGGTTTAGAAACAGCTGTACAGTCTGCCTGGCAACCGTAGCAAATACATTTCACCAATTTCTTCTTTTTAAGTTGATTCTGAAAAAGAAACAACAAAGGTCTCGAACCAGAATAAAAAACTGCTCGTCATAATAATGATAAAAGACCGAATAAATAACAAAAAAAACGAAAAAAAAAAAAAAAAAAACGAAAAAACTGTTGAAGTGATTCCTAAAGAAAATATTGACGCCTTTGTGAAGTAGAGTTATTTATTATCCAATTATAAATATTTTCCCCCAGTTTTATCGTGGAATTTTTCATATTTCAATATTATGTCGCTAATCAATGTACAGAGCTTCCACTGTTTTAACAAAGATTTTTTAAATTATCTTACAAAAGGACCAATGACCCAAACAGCTGAGATCTTCTGGTGATATAAATAAAAGAAATGCACACACGTACGAACATATATAAAAATAATAAATATTCTACAACTTTTAAATTGAATTTTACCATAAACCTATTTATCAAAAATTATTTTTTTTGATTTATGAACGTTTTAATTCTCCAAAGAATCATAGGGGAAAAATTATTTTCCTCCATACGTTTTTTCTTTCATTTTTTTCTGTGTTGATGTAAATGCGTTCTGTTGTTCTGAAATGCTGGCCTAAACTTCCTTGAAATATTTTGACCCTTGCACTTACATTAACACGAAATAAATGTTTTGAAATATGGGTATATTTTTGACATAGATAGAATGATCGCGATGCCGGCCCATACAAAAGTAAAGTCTTATATTGTTTTGTTTTTCATATGAAATATCATATACAAATATTGAATGAAGGTTGGCATGTTCATGTTCAACAATATCTTCTCCATTTGTATATGTGTACTATCCCATCCCTTTTAGAAGTGTATAAAACTGTTTAAGATACTCTTACTTTGGCTGATATAACGACATTGAGTATAGATAAATATTTTTAAATTTCAATCCGTTAGGACTTTCAATAAGACTACGCATAACATTTCTCTTTCCCCTATTAGAAGAGCCCACAATGAGAGATCTTATGGAATTTGGTAAAAGGAAACTGTGTTTTGTTTTAAGCGTATATTGGTGCGTAAACTCAAAATTTCTCACCCTAAAATTTCTTATCTTGCTTTATTAGACGCTTTTTAACTACTGATTGTAAACTTATTTAATCATTTCAATTTATGCCGTATCATTTCAGAAAAGATATAAAATAATTGTCTATAATAAAAAGGTTACTAATAGTAAAAGTGAAGTTTGAGGGAGTGGGTTCATGAATAACGTAATTAAGAATTTATCTTTTGAATTACATTTACTGGGATATCAATTTTGGGGACCGGAACAAAGTTAGAAAAAAGACTAGAAAGGGGTGATAAGGGTATAAATACTTTTGATGCGACATGAAAAGTTCATGATATTGCATATACACAAAATAAAAATATAAACAAACGACATCAAGCCGACATCGAAATATCAAAAGGAGCTTGGGAAAGAGTAAGGCAAAATAAAGCAGAATTGAAGAAAAAATAAACGAATTTTTAGTTACCAACGCTATAAAGGCTAAAGTAAAACTTGGTACAGGAATACATAAAAGAAACCCAAATGTCGGAAAATATATATTAAGTACTGCAGGTCAACATGAACCTGTAGAAAAATGCAAGAATGAAAAACCCCATGACATGAACAGTGCCATTCGCCTTGATTAAATGGTGATTAAAATCCTTTAAATGTAGAAAATCTGAAGTCAGTATACCAAGAGTAATTCTGGAGCCAAAGTTTGGTGCATTTTTACCTCTTATACCTATAAGTGCAATGGGAGCTTTAATGTCGGGTGCATCTTCCATCGCAAAAGCAATTAAGACTAAAGACTAAAAATGCTAAACAACAATCTGAAAAAAATGTGAGACATAATAAGCGAATGGAGGGAATAGCAATGGGAAAATGACGCTATTTAAAACCATAAAAAAGGAAATGGGAATCACATACAACAAGAAATTATCCAAAACTAAAAGAGCAGCTACCCAAAAGACATCTCACTGGTATCGATATAAGATAATTTAAAAAAAAGAAACATATTCTATATAAGGGACAAACTTCCCAAATCACCTAGACATAGAGAATGCTGAATAGTTAATTTGGACTCATACATCGGGTATGGTACACATCACAACAATATTGAGTACTATGAGAGTTTTGGAAACTTTCGCCTCTCGAAATTTTATTATATTTAGAGGATGATATTAAATATAATTATAAGAGAATGCACAATTTTCAATCATTTAGTTGTGGACATTTATGTTTAAAATACCTTTGTCAATTTAAATAAACTAAACGCATTTTGTTTAAATATTTTTTAAATTATTTATTATCGATTTTTAAGAGTAATTTATAAATATTAACATCACGTTTTATAATTTTTTCCCCCAAACTCAAAACAGAGTCTTGTAAGATCTAATTGAACATCTTTCTCATGAAATACTTTTTTATCAGTTACTTGAATATAAGTTTTGTTTAAGGCAGCACAGGTAGGGATAAAAAAATTACCATAAAATTATGATATTTGTTTTTGAAGATTGTAGTTTCAGCAAACGAATGTTGTTAAAAATATTCCAATAAGGGTTATTTTACGCCAAGTCTAACAATATATTTTCATTTAATTGCCGTCTTGCTTTAGAACTAGGAGACATCTTCCATCCTTATGACGAAAGTCTAATTTAATATCCTCTATTGGTGGATCGTTTAGTAAGTTTAACGAATCGAAAAATTCTAATTGGTTTAACCCAATCTGTTATAAGACAGATTTATATGTGCTATTAGACAGATCCAAAGTTCTGATGAAATTTCAATGAAATGCTTCTTCTTAATTGAAACCATATCAGAGGTTTAAATTTCATCGTCGTCGAAAATCCGCACATTTTTTTTTATTTAGGTTTAGAAAATATTAAAATTCGAGACAACATCATGACTTCGAAACTGCTTGCTATTTTTTATCTTGTAACTCCATAGTGTACTCAATAAGTGAACGAAATGATACCGATAGTAGACTTAAAAGAGAAATCATATCGAGCCATAAGCGCTAACCTATCGTAAGTCAAATTTTTGGAAAAAAAATTTTATTGCTGAAAAATAATCGTTAGGACAAGCCTCATCGTTTTGTATTTTTAAAATGACAAAATTGTTAATAAAACATCAAAAAAAAAGCTTTTGCATTTTATCGTAAATGATTGTTTAAATTTTATTGTGTAGCAATTTTATCGTAAGTCACACATCAAATTGCTGCAGCAATCGCAAATGTGTTCAGATTTTTTTTTTGTTTTTTGATACAGTTATATGAGTAGGTAGAAATCTTAAATTTTTGCATTATAACATTTGCATTTTTAATAAAGTTGTTTGAAATAAATAATAAAAACCGTCTCCTGTAAAATTTGCATTTTTTCACTATTTCAATCCAGGATAAATTATACATTTAAATTTTGATATTTTTTCTTGTTTTTTTTATTCAGGTTAGCTCCTTCCTCTAATTCTATTTGTAAAAAAAATGTTACCTGTCTTTTACTAGTAAGCTATCCATCTAACTCAAGCTTCTGTTTTTTAATTGACCGATAACTTAGTCATTTCTTATACAAATACCTGCAATAACTGTGGCATTTTATAGTTCCAATAAAGTCGACTACAAAGATGGCTTCAAATGTTGAACTTTTATGTACGTTTAATTATACAAATTTTAAAAAAAAATCATTTACACAAAATAAATGCCATTAAATTTCCTTTTAAATTACCGAAAAAGATTCCACACTTGATTTAAAGTTTTACGTTTGTTTTTGTTCTGAAAAAATACTTCTGGATAGATAACCCTATACAGCTAACGTGGCCGGCATAAAAGCCAACTCCTTTTTTATTTATGCTATTGTCGTTTCCATGACAATACTGAAAACCGACCAATGCGATCTCAGCCCTATTTCTGTAAACAAGTTACAGCAAAGTTTCGAAAACAACTAAAGAAAGCACTTTTTAGATATCCCTTTATATATGATTTCTCTTTTAAGTCTACTATCGGTATCATTTCGTTCACTTATTGAGTACACTATGGAGTTACAAGATAAAAAATAGCAAGCAGTTTCAGAGTCATGATGTTGTCTCGAATTTGAATATTTTCTAAACCTAAAATAAAAAGTAATGTGCGGATTTTCGACCACGATGAAATTTATACCTCTGATATGGTTTCAATTAAGAAGAAGCATTTCATTGAAATTTCACCAGAACTTTGGATCTGCCTAATAGCACATATAAATCTGTATTATAACAGATTGGGTTAAACCAATTAGAATTTATCGATTCGTTACACTTACTAAACGATCCACCAATAGAGGATATTAAATTAGACTTTCGTCATAAGGATGGAAGATGTCTCCTAGTTCTAAAGCAAGACGGCAATTAAATGAAAATATATTGTTAGACTTGGCGTAAAAAAACCCACATTGGAATATTTTTAACAACATTCGTTTGCTGAAACTACAATCTTCAAAAACAAATATTATAATTTTATGGTAATTTTTTTATCCCTACCTGTGCTGCCTTAAACAAAACTTATATTCAAGTAACTGATAAAAAAGTATTTCATGAGAAAGATGTTCAATTAGGTCTTACAAGACTCTGTTTTGAGTTTGGGGAAAAAATTATAAAACGTGATTGTTGCGGCACGGTGTAATTGGCCAGCTTTGAATTAAATACGAAATTTTTAAGAGCACTCCGTGTGCATAATATTTTACTTTATTTACACTTTTTTTAAAACAATTAATCTACCGAGAGATTAGCGAGCGAGCGAGCGCTTTAAAATAATTTCGTGTTTGCCCGTGCCTTTGTACTGACTGACATTACCAACTAATTTTTTCTTTTTCTTTGGTGATGGCTGTTCATGTTGTCTACGTGACACATGAGCCAGGACCGTTACTCCTATGTAAGAGATCAAAACAATAACAAATCAAAGGCATGGGAAACGACGAAAAAGTTGAAAATACATATGTACATCATAAATATATGTATGTGCGAATATAGATGTGTTCGACATTGGAATATTTAGGGAATTTCAAGGGGAAGTGTCCCATTACAAATAAATGAAATTGAGTGAAAAATAATTTAATTATATTATAATAAAATATCTCGAAGATAAGCGGCGGCAACATTCCCCTCCTCGTAAATGAGTGCTGGTCCGAGTTTACTTCTCAATTATGCCGACGTCTAGTTTTGCTAGCTTAGCTGTTGGCCTTTGGAGGACGGTATTCTTGGTTTGAACTGTTGCTTGACGTACTTGGCCATCTTTTGCTATTATGGTGTCGATTATTTTGCCTTTTGGCCAGCAATGTCGTGGTAGGTTTTCATCAACGATGATAACGATGTCACCAATTTGAAGTGGTGTGGTCTTCTGAAACCATTTGCCTCTTCGGGTGAGTGTAGGCGCGTATTCTTTAAGCCAACGTTTCCAGAATTTGTCTGCGAATAGTTGTGTTTGGTGCCACCGTTGACGTAGATCAGCATTTTCGTAGCTTACTGGTTTGCAGCCATCTGATGTTCCCAATAATAGGTGGTTTGGTGTAAGTGCCTCATCGTAGTTCGATTCTAGTGACACAAATGTAAGTGGTCGCGAATTGACGATGAACTCAACTTCAGCTAGGGCACATCTCAGTGTTTCGTCGGTGAATGTCATATGAGGACAGATGTTGTATAGCACTGTTTTGACTGAACGTACCAGTCTTTCCCAGGCTCCGCCCATGTGGGGAGCTGCTGGTGGGTTGAATTTCCACCTAATGCCATCGAATGACTTTGAAATCGTTCTGTGGTTGACTTCGGTACCAATTATTTTGGAGGTTGCTTTGAAATTTGTACCATTGTCTGTGTAAATTTCTCTTGGAGATCCTCTTCGAGCCATGAAATTTTTTATGGTCATGACGCATGAGCTGTTGTCCAGGCTGTGGGCTACTTCCAGGTGTACTGCTCGTACAGTGAGGCAGGTAAACAAAACACCCCATCTTTTTTCTTTTCTTCGTGCTACAGTCACATACAAAGGTCCAAAATAATCAATGCCCACAAATGTGAATGGTCTTTCGTAGCTGGCTAACCTCGAAGGTGGTAATGTGGACATTTGCGGCATAATGGGTACAGCTGACGAATTTCGGCATGTTTGGCATAAATTTCTGACAGTTTTGTAGATTACACGCATTCGTGGTATGTAGTATTTACTTTTGATGTTGTTGATGACGGTTTCATGTGACATATGGTGGAACGTTTCGTGTGCATGTCGTACCAGTAAACGGGTCACATGATGATTTGTAGGTAGTATTATCACATCCTCGTGATTTAGGAACGAAGCACGTCCTTTGGCTCTTAATACACCCTCGTCATCTAGAAAGACATTCAAGGAAATTAGTTTACTGTCTTTTTGAATACTCTTACCATTTTTTAAACAAAATATTTCCTCTTGAAATTCGCTCATCTGTGCTCTTCGGTATAGAGCGTATTTTCCCCGTAGCACCATCTCAAACGAAATCTCTTTTGGTGGCTTGCTTCCATCGCTTCGTGATTTCAGCTTACTCATGTAGAGTATAAATGTTGCCACAGCTCTGTAGAGTCTCCTCCAGTTTGAAAAATATTTGAAATTGAACAGCTCAGTTTTATCGACTTTGTTGATATATATCACATGATGTCTGAGTTCATCCTTATTACATTCCCCCAAATCTTTACCGGTAGGACATGTTGATTTATCTTCGCGAAGAAATTGAGGCCCAGAAAACCACATCGGGACGTCCCATCGTGTTTGATATTTCGTTGCCAAGTCAGCCGGATTCATTTTGGAAGGAACCCAGCGCCATTCTGTTAAATCAGTGGTTTCTAGAATTTCGCCCACACGATGCATAACAAATTGTTGAAACTTTTTGGGATCCATTCGCAGCCACTGCAACACCGTTTTGGAATCCGTCCAGAAGTATTTCGATGTGAATTGTAACCGTTGAATATTTAATACCTTGCGGGCTAATCTGACGCCTATGACTGCGGCCTGCAGCTCCAACCTTGGGATCGACATCGGCTTTAAGGGGGCGACCTTGGATTTGCCAGCGGCTATGGTGACGTCACTGTTGCCCTGATAAACGACTCTTATGTAACATACTGCTGCGTAAGCATCTTCCCCAGCGTCAACGAACGTATGAAGCTCTACTTCAGTTGACTCGTTTATATTCGGGGAGTAACATCTTTGTATTTGTATGGAAGATATGTCCGCAATAGCTGATTTCCATTTCTGCCATTTGATGAATAAAGGGTTGGAAAGGTCGTGGTCCCAATCGATGCCAGATCGCCAGACTTCTTGAAGAAGAATTTTCAGTGTGGTTGTGTAGCATGATATTAAACCCAGTGGATCGAAAATTGACATCAGTACTTGTAGTAGCTCCCTTTTTGTTGGGACAATTTCCGTAGTAAACACCTCACGACGAAGTCTGGCAAATCTGAAAATATAGACAAAGGAGTCCTTATTAGGGTCCCAATACATACCAAGCACTTTTTCAGTATCGGCAAGTTCTTTCGGCGGTTGATCTTGAATATTACTGTCTCTTAGACTTTGGATGACTTCGCTGCGATTTGATGCCCAATTTCGGATATGAAATCCCGCGGCTGCATGAATTAATTTTACTTGTAGGGTCAACTCCACTGCTTCTTCAACGCTGTCCACACTATCGATGAAATCATCTACGTAATGATTATGTTGTATCGCCTCCACTGCCCGGGGATATTTTCCTTTAAATTCTTCAGCATTGAAATCGCGAACGTAGTGGGCTATGCAAGGAGCACAAGATATGCCGAATGTTAAAGCACGCATTACGTAAACACTTGGCTTTTCTACTGTGTCATTTTTATCCCACCAAAGAAATCTCTGAGAGTGCATATCGCTGTATCGAACGTTTATGCGGTGGAACATCTCTGCGATATCACCACAAACTGCAACTTTTCCCACGCGGAAACTTAACAACACGTCAACCAATGACTTCAAAAGGTCGGGTCCACTGTTTATGTAGTCATTTAAACATACTCCGTTAGATTTGGCAGCGGCATCCCAAACCATTCTCACTTTTCCAGGTTTATTGGGATTTTTGATAATGAATATCGGAAGATACCATACACGTTCTAATGATTTATTAATTTCTTTGTTATTTAATTTTTTGGCATAGCCTTTTAATAATAAATTGTCAATTTGTTGTTGTAGCACATTTTTTAATTTTGGATCTTTTTCGAATTTTTTATTAAGGCACATGAGGCGCTTGTAAGCATTGTCGTAGCTTTCCGGTAACATAGATACTTCACCTTTCCACAACAGGCCCACTTCATATTGTCCACTTATTTTTCTACACGTTGCTTTTAATGTTTTCATCGCCGTGGCATCGTCCGCCGAAATCATTGTTCTTGTTTCTGGATCTTCCAGACTGAAATGATCTTTCACCATTTGATGCAGTTCATTGCATTTTTTCTCGCAGTTACAACTGTGTATATTTAACCATGCTTTTTGACAGGAACGTCCATTGCACCCCTGAATTGTCCACCCTAGTCGTGTCTTTGAGGCAATCGGCTGATTCCATGACCCTTCGCGAACTTTCAGCGGCACAGCGACTCTCCAATTATCCACTCCGATCAAAATGCTTGGTCTCACATTT
The DNA here is from genome assembly GCA_963513945.1 of Hydrotaea diabolus. Taxonomy (NCBI): domain Eukaryota; kingdom Metazoa; phylum Arthropoda; class Insecta; order Diptera; family Muscidae; genus Hydrotaea; species Hydrotaea diabolus. Next base: position 15,130,143 of record OY740721.1, on the reverse strand, counting down.
TCATACGATTCTATTGGAATACCATTTAAGTATGGATATTTTGCTGCCATTTCCTTCATGTTTAAGGACTGTTTAGGCAATTCTAAACGCTCCACTGTGTGTACGCACTTTAATGTAAATTTTTCACCGCTGCTAATATTTGAAATATTTATTGATGCTTTCAAAGAAGAATTTTCTCGACGAGTCGTATCACCAGTCCATTTTAAACACAACGGCTCTTCTACACCTTCAAGATCAAGCAGATCGAAAACTTCGCTTTCAATCAGTGTGACAGAAGAACCTTCGTCCAGAAAAGCGTAAATATCGAGATAGCCATTTTTCTTGTGAATACGAATTGGCAAAATTCTAAATATTGAATTTGGTTTTTTATCCGCGGAGGAGTGAGAATTTATAGATTCGATTGGTATATTAGTAGAATTATTTTTTATCTGTGACGTAGAAGCGTGTTCCGAATATTTGTGAAGCAATTTATTATGTTTAGCATTGCAACCTTCTATTCCACATTCTCGGTTCACGAAGCACTTGCCTTTGTGTCTTTTCAAGCAATTTCGGCACAAATTATTTTTCTTCACTATCTCCCATTTTCGTTCTAGTTGAAGTTTTTTAAATTCACCACACTCTGACACTTTGTGCTCGTTCTCGCATACATAGCAAATTAATTTAAATGGCCGTTGTTCCGTATGTGTATTTACCGTTGCACTTTTACTTGTTGGTGTAATTGATACGACTCTGCTCGCGGCATCGGCGATTTCATAAATCCAATCACTAAATATCTTCACTACTGGCACTTTATCATTTTTTGGGTACATGGCCCAATTTAATTTATAATGGCTTGATAATTTGTCAACCAGCTCCTTCACCAACAAGGGGTTGTTCATGTGTGCTCCCATTTTGCAGGCCTCCATGGTCGAGTATACATTCTTCACACATAACGCATAATCGATCATAGACTCCAACTTTTCCTTTGGCGGGGGGAATTTTCTGGCCTTTTCAATAACTCGTTCTAAAATATGCTCAGGCCGTCCAAAACACATCTTCAGTGTTTGAATTATTTCAGGCACCATCGTAGGCAACATAAGTTTACTTTTTACTAACTCCTTGGCTCTACCATTCAAACAGGCTTGTAGTCGCATTAAATTCTCTCCGTGAGAATACCCAGCAACTGCAGTACTATTTTCAAACGTGCTAATAAAAAGAGGCCATTCTTCTGGATCTCCGTGAAAATGGGGTAAATCCCGTGGAATTGATTGCCGTGCGGCTAGTTGTGATGGCGTTGGCCCTGGTAACAAATTCCAGTTAGATGTCATATTGAACGGGGTTTGTTGAGTCTGCTCACTTTGACCAAATTGTGAAAGAATTTGATACTTTCTTTCTAAAAATTCCTGCTGTATACGCTGCTGTTCCTCTAACAATTTTAGTTGCAAGTCTATTTGTGATGTGAAATTGTTATTTTGTTGGTTGGGAGCAATTTTATGCTGGTTGGAACTAAACGGAAATGAGCTCGTGGCCGCTGATGACGGTGGTTTCGTACATGGTAATTCTCTCGTAGAGCAGACATCCACGGTCTTATGATGATTATTTTCCTGAGCGGGAAATGTGGTATTTGTTGGTCTGTTCGTGGGTGCCAAGGTTACAACTGCACCAGAAGCTGATGAAATTCTTCCGCCGATTCCACCTGTGGTCATACTTGCCATTTGCAATAACTCCCCTATATTTGTTGGGGACGAAGTTGCCTGCGGCTGTCTCAGCAGACCTATCGTGTTCGCTACGGACTGATTTTCCTCAGAGAAGCCTGGTTCTTTGTTAATATTACAGACCTCACAACTCCAACTGACATCAGCGACGCCACTACTTACAGCAACACACTCGTAGTGGTACCACTTCTCACACTTATCGCACTGTACCATGCGATCATTGTCCGAAGCCTTGCACTTATTGCAATTAAAATCACTTTTTTCATTATCGGACATGACGCTTTTTGGTGTATTAAATAGTTGGTATTCCTGACTCTTTTTTTGTTTCTCGTAGAATTTAACTTTTATTTGTTCCTCGTAGAATTTAACTTTTATTTGTTCCTCTTTTGCACCACACTTTTTTGAATCTTTAGACCGAAACCACGAAATATTTTATTTATTCTTAATGTCACATAAGAAATTATTTTAAAGAATGTTGCGGCACGGTGTAATTGGCCAGCTTTGAATTAAATACGAAATTTTTAAGAGCACTCCGTGTGCATAATATTTTACTTTATTTACACTTTTTTTAAAACAATTAATCTACCGAGAGATTAGCGAGCGAGCGAGCGCTTTAAAATAATTTCGTGTTTGCCCGTGCCTTTGTACTGACTGACATTACCAACTAATTTTTTCTTTTTCTTTGGTGATGGCTGTTCATGTTGTCTACGTGACACATGAGCCAGGACCGTTACTCCTATGTAAGAGATCAAAACAATAACAAATCAAAGGCATGGGAAACGACGAAAAAGTTGAAAATACATATGTACATCATAAATATATGTATGTGCGAATATAGATGTGTTCGACATTGGAATATTTAGGGAATTTCAAGGGGAAGTGTCCCATTACAAATAAATGAAATTGAGTGAAAAATAATTTAATTATATTATAATAAAATATCTCGAAGATAAGCGGCGGCAACAGTGATGTTAATATTTATAAATTACTCTTAAAAATCGATAATAAATAATTTAAAAAATATTTAAACAAAATGCGTTTAGTTTATTTAAATTGACAAAGGTATTTTAAACATAAATGTCCACAACTAAATGATTGAAAATTGTGCATTCTCTTATAATTATATTTAATATCATCCTCTAAATATAATAAAATTTCGTGAGGCGAAAGTTTCCAAAACTCTCATAGTACTCAATATTGTTGTGATGTGTACCATACCCGCTGTATGAGTCCAAATTAACTATTCAGCATTCTCTATGTCTAGGTGATTTGGGAAGTTTGTCCCTCATATAGAATATGTTTCTTTTTTTTAAATTATCTTATATCGATATCAGTGAGATGTCTTTTGGGTAGCTGCTCTATTAGTTTTGGATAATTTCTTGTTGTATGTGATTCCCATTTCCGTTTTGTATGGTTTTAAATAGCGTCATTTTCCCATTGCTATTCCCTCCATTCTCTTATTATGTCTCACATTTTTTTCAGATTGTTGTTTAGCATTTTTAGCAGTCTTAATTGCTTTTGCGATGGAAGATGCACCCGACATTAAAGCTCCCATTGCACTTATAGGTATAAGAGGTAAAAATGCACCAAACTTTGGCTCCAGAATTACTCTTGGTATATTGACTTGAGATTTTCTACATTTAAAGGATTTTAATCGCCATTTAATCAAGGCGATTGGCACTGTTCATGTCATGGGGTTTTTCATTCTTGTATTTTTCTACAGGTTCATGTTGACCTGCAGTACTTAATATATTTTTCCGACATTTGGGTTTCTTTTATGTATTCCTGTACCAAGTTTTACTTTAGCCTTCATAGCGTTGGTAACTAAAAATTCGTTTATTTTTTCTTCAATTCTGCTTTATTTTGCCTTACTCTTTCCCAAGCTCATTTTGATATTTCGATGTCGGCTTGATGTCGTTTGTTTATATTTTTATTTTGTGTATATGCAATATCATGAACTTTTCATGTCGCATCAAAAGTATTTATACCCTTATCACCCCTTTCTAGTCTTTTTTCTAACTTTGTTCGGGTCCCCAAAATTGATATCCCAGTAAATGTAATTCAAAAGATAAATTCTCAATTGCGTTATTCATGAACCCACTCCCTCAAACTTCACATTTACTATTAGTAACCTTCTTATTATAGACAATCATTTTATATCTTTTCTGAAATGATACGGCATAAATTGAAATGATTAAATAAGTTTACAATCAGTAGTTAAAAAGCGTCTAATAAAGCAAGATAAGAAATTTTAGGGAGGGAAATTTTGAGTTTACGCACCAAAATACGCTTAAAACAAAACACAGTTTCCTTTTACCAAATTCCATAAGATCTCTCATTGTGGGCTCTTCTAATAGGGGAAAGACAAATGTTATCCGTAGTCTTATTGAAAGTCCTAACGGATTGAAATTTAAAAATATTTATCTATACTCAATGTTGTTATATCAGCCAAAGTATGCGTATCTTAAACAGTTTTATACACTTCTAAAAGGGATGGGATATTACACATATACAAATGGAGAAGATATTGTTGAACATGAACATGCCAACCTTCATTCAATATTTGTATATGATATTTCATATGAAAAACAAAACAATATAAGACTTTACTTTTGTATGGGCCGACATCGCGATATAGATCATTCTATCTATGTCAGAAATATACCTATATTTCAAAACATTTATTTCGTGATAATGTAAGTGCAAGATTCAAAATATTTCAAGGAAATTTAGGCCAGCATTTCAGAACAACAGAACGCATTTGCATCAACACAGAAAAAAAAATGAAAGAAAAAACGTATGGAGGAAAATCATTTTTCCCCTATTATTCTTTAGAGAATAAAAACTTTCATAAATCAAAAAAAAATAATTTTTGATAAATAGGTTTATGGTAAAATTCAATTTAAAAGTTGTAGTATATTTATTATTTTTATATATGTTCGTACGTGTGTGCATTTCTTTTATTTATATCACCAGAAGATCTCAGCTGTTTGGGTCATTGGCCCTTTTGTAAGATAATTTAAAAAGCTTTGTTAAAACAGTGGAACCTCTGTACATTGATTAGAGACATAATATTGAAATATAAAAAATTCCACGATAAAACTGGGGAAAAATATTTATAATTGGGCAATAAATAACTCCACTTCACAAAGGCGTCAATATTTTCTTTAGGAATCACTTCAACATTATATTTTTTCAATGCAAACTGCACCATTTCAGAGAAAAAAAGAACCAATAACTAGGTCTCATTGTAGTTAGAACTTTTTAATAAAAAGCTTTTTACAAAATTGGTTTGTGTCCACAATAAACTAAGCCAAACTTTCACCCATTATCTGTGGATTCTAAGAGCGAGCTTGTATTCTAAACTCATTAGGAAAGCTCTCTGCAGAGAGGGCCCAGAGTTACTAGCTTCTGAAATAGCTACAGCCCCATATATATGTTGGTGAGAGAGTTAACTTAAGGACTAAGAGTTATTAAGGTATTTATGTTGCGTATTAGGGGTATTCTATTATGACTTTTTTTTTTTAAATTTACATGGCTGTACACGATGAGAAACATTAAAAAAATCATAACTGCGTTTTTAGTTTTTTATTTCATTCAAAAAAGTTCACGCACCAAACGATTTTAAAATTTACATGCGCATATACACACAAACATGTACATTTGCATTGGCAATGTATAGCTGTTGACCGCTTTTGCTATTTGTTTTCGTTTGCTTTTGTTTTTGTTGTTATACTTGAAAACGAAAATGAAAAAATTCTTACATTGGAAATTTTTTTATTTATTATTTAATTTGACATTAGAAGAAATAAATTCAAGGTTCGTCCATTTTTACAAAACGAATATAAATCTTTCACTTCTTTAATGGCTCGTTCGGCACATATATTAGACCGTTTTAAATTTGGAATGGCTGAATCTTCCTTCACCCAGTGTCTATTTAAACATTGAAGTGCAGTTTTGAACGGCTTCACAGATTCTTCCAAGCATTCAAAATTATTGTTGCGAAAACGTTGGTCGGAAAACCATACTTCGTACCATGCACTGCATATAAATTGACAAAGTGGTAAAAGTTTTTCTCTGTGATTGGGAAGGAGTATAAATGTGATCAATGCAAGAATAGCTCTGGAGTTCCAACGGGCGTTACTGAGCGATGGTAAAACTCGAAAGTTAATGAACGGAAAAACGTTATGTTTTTGATAATACTTAAAGTATTGTCCAAGGTCATACACATACTGCATGTCATCGCGCCATTTGATATTAGGAATTTTCATTTTTTTGTCGCTTTGTTGGAAGTTTTGTTTCAGATTTTGAAAATCAGTTATTATATCTGAAAATATTTCGTAGGAAATATTTGGTGATACTGTTTTCGCGCCAAGTAATTCATTCATTACATGCTTAAGAATTAAGTCCAAAACATGGTGTTGGCAACCAACATATTGTGGCGGTGTCAAAGATTTTTCTTCAAAGCATGATTGTAGATAATGAACAATTCCATTTTTTTTTCCCTGTATTGACATTTGTTGTATCACATACAATCATTTTAACCGAGTTCCACAAAGAAAATCGGTCGAGAATTTCCTTTATGCCTGTAAATTTAAGTAGAGTTAGAAATGTATATAAAATCTTAATTTTTATTTCTTACCTTCAAATTGTTTATGACACAACGCACCGATCAGCGAGTACAAAATAACTAAAGTGCTTCAATCAATTTGCTTTCAGAGATAAAATAAAAGCAGAGAAGTACAGTGGATTCTCGATTTAACGCACAATTAATTGTCAGCCTAATACGTTAAATCGGAAAATTCGTTAAATCGAGTAATGAATTTTCGCATTGTTATATAAGTAAAAATTAAAAAGAACAATTAATTTCAGATCTTATAATAAACAAAATTCTTTCTGACATGCTCTGGTTGTTAAGCAGAGAAATTTTTTTATTATTTACAACTTCATTTTTGATCTAAAATAATTTTTTTTTCGTTATTCACGGAACCCAGAGTAAACATGCCCGTTCGTTAAATCGCGAATTCGTTAAATCGAGTGTTCGTTAAATCGAGAATCCACTGTACTCAGTTCTGACTGCAAAATAGCGGTAAATATTTTTATAAGAACTAGAAAGCAAACGAAAACAAATAGCAAAGCGGTCAATAGCAAAAGCGGTCATACATTGCCAATGCAAATGTACATGTTTGTGTGTATATGCGCATGTAAATTTTAAAATCGTTTGGTGCGTGAACTTTTTTGAATGAAATAAAAAACTAAAAACGCAGTTAACATTTTTTTAATGTTTCTCATCGTGAATGGGCATGTAAAACATAGGTTAAAAAAATAGAATACCCCTAGTGTCCATCGATGAAAGGCATTTCAAATGATGATGACTGTGTGGTAGAGGTGAGGGAGGGATGTAAAGGGATTCGCTGGTGGTAAATAATTTGCCCTAGAAACTATTGTGCTTAGAACTTTCACATTCAATTTTTTTTGAGTATTGTAAAAAAACGCACACTTTTCTAATATAAAAAAATATAAAAAAGAAATGTTTTCTTTTGTTTTAGAAAAAACGCACTCTTAAATGTCCATTACCGATTTAAATGGCAAAAGCAAAATACTTTTGAGAGACTGTAATAAAAGTAATTAATTTCTAGATTGTTAAAATTTGCACGATTTTCTTTCTTTTAACGGTCAAAGACAAAAGAATTAAATTAGGTTTTTCAAATGAAGTGCCGACGGGAACTGTTTTTTCGAAAGAAAAACAACGACCGACACTTGCTCTTCGCGGCGATACTAGCACAGGTCTCAATGTTAATACTGGGCAGTAAAGTTGTTTTGCGAATTCCCTTCTGCAAATGACCAGAGTCCGTGCGCAAATAGCCAAATTCGCGCTGTCTAAGGGGCTTTAGAGCTGTGGGGAAGTCACTCGTCGTTAACATTGGGAGTAAAGACTTTTTAAAGAAAATTAATTTTACCATCCGTCGTGTGTTAAAACCTACCATCAGAGCTCTCTCTTTTTATTGGGATGAACTGATTATGCTCGTGCCAAAATCCACAGGCAGGAACGTAGAATGCGAGATCCAAAGGATAGGTTTAGTCTAAGAAAATCTGATGACTTTGATGGTGATTAAAGTCTAGAAAAAAACGCTAGCGTACAAAAATTCTTCAAATAGTTTTCGCTTTTGATTCACAAAAGTTATGTAAAAACTTACTTTCTTTCAATAAGGAAGCCGGGAAAAATTGTAAAATGTTTTTACAGTTACTACAATTAACTCAAAAGAACTTTCCGCAAGTAAAGTTCCTAAGGTTTGGCCTTTGGACTAAAATGGCAAATTTGGCTATCAACTAAGTCTTGTAAAACCTTGCTCTTGCCACGAAATTGGAATCGGGTTGTAGCTTCAACTTACACAACGATGTTACTTCCAAAGCCAAAATGTCTTCCAAAATAAGAAAAAAAAATTACACCTTCAACAAACTCTCCACAACCTAATTGCCGCAAAATACAAATATATATATATATATATATATATATATATATATATATATATATATATATATATATATATATATATATATATATATATATATATATATATATATATATATATATATATATATATATATATATATATATATATATATATATATATATATATATATATATATATATATATATATATATATATATATATATATATATATATATATATATATATATATATATATATATATATATATATATATATATATATATATATATATATATATATATATATATATATATATATATTTATATATATATATATATATATATTAAACAGCCCAAAAAAAATTTATAGCTTTATTCTTAATGGTCCGTTTCAGGGAGTACATCTTTTATAGTATTGTCGAATTTTAAATATTCATAATGAAATTGTTCTGGTATTGTGTTTTTATCGCAAAGGGATTTCAAGTCTTTGTATTTTCTTGAGGAAATTTTCAATTGATGATTATATAACTTAAGAGGTCCGTTAGTTACTATGGTGGAGTTACGTCTTGATCGCGGAATCGAGTTTAGATCATATTCTCTCAGTTCTGAATTGTCAAAATATCCGTACTTAACATTCATAATAGGGTTATTTTTTGCTATGAACTGAGTCAACGGGCATCATAGTATGTCCAGGTAATAAATACGTTATCTTTATATTTAGTATCAAAGTAGAATTTTCGAGGAAAAATATTAAAGTGGAAAGCATAGCTTTGTTTAGATGTTGACCAGCACAGCTATCACAGTAATGGCTGATTGAAGAATGTGTCCTCTTATTATCCACATGCTTTAAATATTGAAATGCAACGGTACAGATTTCATTACATCCTCGTTTACAGTCAGATTCTCCCCCCAAAAAGCAATATCCATTCCTGGTGCCACTTTCATACACACTTTCATTATAGTATGCATATTTCCGTGAATAAAACAATGTTATACTCTTTCCGCGGGGTGTATTTCAAACCTTCTGATGGTCAAAACTGGCAAATAAAAATGATGAATCTCATTTACTGTGTTTTTGTTCTTCCAAAAACTCTAAAAGAGTCTGGGTATTGGTGTCCAAGCTATTATAATGTTTACAAGTTACGCATTTGTCTTTTTTTTTGGCAAATATAAGCCAATATGAAAATCGTTTTTATAAAAGTAACGAAAAACTCTTAAATAAATTGATCCGTTTCTTTCCCGATAGTTTTCAAATGCTCTCTATAGCATTTATAAACACCTTTTATGTTGCAAAATTCTTGTGGAAGGTACAACTTGTTGCTATGATTCCGACAGTAATGCGAGGAAACTGCTGGCAAATGCTAAATAAATGATTTTAGAAGTGCCACCTTTGCCTCGTCGGACTTATTATGAGGCTTACGATCCTTCTTATTAGAATTACAAGTTTTTAACAAAGTTTTTTATTTCTGGCTTATATAAAATATGTTTCTGCGATGTGTGTTTTCAGTAAAGAATATATTGACGCCTTTGTGAAGTGGAGTTATTTATTGTCCAATTATAAATATTTTCCCCCAGTTTTATCGTGGAATTTTTCATATTTCAATATTATGTCTCTAATCAATGTACAGAGGTTCCACTGTTTTAACAAAGCTTTTTTAAATTATCTTACAAAAGGGCCAATGACCCAAACAGCTGAGATCTTCTGGTGATATAAATAAAAGAAATGCACACACGTACGAACATATATAAAAATAATAAATATTCTACAACTTTTAAATTGAATTTTACCATAAACCTATTTATCAAAAATTATTTTTTTTTTTGATTTATGAAAGTTTTTATTCTCTAAAGAATCATAGGGGAAAAATGATTTTCCTCCATACGTTTTTTCTTTCATTTTTTTTCTGTGTTGATGTAAATGCGTTCTGTTGTTCTGAAATGCTGGCCTAAATTTCCTTGAAATATTTTGACCCTTGCACATACATTATCACGAAATAAATGTTTTGAAATATAGGTATATTTCTGACATAGATAGAATGATCTTTATCGCGATGTCGGCCCATACAAAAGTAGAGTCATATTGTTTTGTTTTTCATATGAAATATCATATACAAATATTGAATGAAGGTTGGCATGTTCATGTTCAACAATATCTTCTCCATTTGTATATGTGTAATATCCCATCCCTTTTAGAAGTGTATAAAACTGTTTAAGATACGTATACTTTGGCTGATATAACGACATTGAGTATAGATAAATATTTTTAAATTTCAATCCGTTAGGACTTTCAATAAGACTACGCAAGTAGTAGGGATATGGGGCAGCAAACGCTTCTTCTTCCTTTTGCTTTCCAGTGTTGCCACCTTTTCTCGTTTTCGCGCCAAAAGGCATGGCGAGGCAAAAATACCAGTGCTGCCATATCGGAAAATCGCGTCAAACCGCTGTTGGTTTGTGTCTATGGTAGATGATATGTCCGATGCAACTCTGAATCCGCGCCGGATCCGGTTTAGGTTTGTGCCCATGCTAGGTTGGATGGTTGCGCCATCTTACGGTGATTAGTGACAGCGCCGACTCTGGGTCAGATCCAATTACGATAATTGGGGGCAGCGCCGACTCTGGGTCAGATCCAATTACGTTAATTGGGGGCGGCGCCGACTCTGGGTCAGATCCAATTACGATGATCGGGGGCAACTCTGGCTCTGTGACAGATCCAATTATGTCGGGTGGTGGCAGCGCCGACTCTGGACTCTAGTTTGTTTTTTGGTGGGTATATTAATTTCAAATTGATAACCCCGTTATTTGATATTTAAAAACGCCTAAAAGCTGCAACAAAATAATTTTATATTTTTTCCATAATATTTTTTGTTGATTAATCATTTCATAATCTAGAACTTTCTATATTATTCTAGAATTTTCAAAATATTTTTGTTTTGTGGTTAAACAATTGCTACTTACGTAAAAATATTATTGTGGTTTTATGTTTACAAAAAACAAATGTTATGGTTTCCAAAAATTTTGTCTTGTTGATTAATCATTTCATTCAAAAATATATTAATCTAGAACTTTCTGGAATAATCTAGAATTTTCTGACGCATATATCAGAATATATGTTTTTATTACTAGTACTATTCTATTTCTATTACTATTCTTATTACTATTACTATTCTTAAAAAACTGTTGGAGATCGAGCGTTTGTCAAGTGGTTGGGCTTTTCAAAGGAGCATAATTCTTGGATTAAGAAAAATGATATTATGTAATAATGTGAAATAATAAAAAGTGAAATTATGTAATATTGTGATATATTAAAAATGAAATTATGTAATAATGCGAAATAAATTTAATAAATTGATTGTAAAAATCAAAATATTTGTTGATTAATTTATTTGATTGATACAAATCCGAATCCGGACCTAATATTTAATAAATAATTATTTTAAAATTGAATAGTATTAATTTAATATTTTGGCAGATTAGTGCAATAAATTTATAACTTATATATATATATAATTTTTATTACATATAGTACATGTTTTTTTCTTTTTTTTTTTTTAAAAAAATTTACTTCTTTTTATTGGAAAGTTTATTATTAATTATTTTTGTTTTAGTAAGAGTTGCTTTTTTAACTCTTTTAAAACGAAAAGTTTTGGGATATATTCAAATTCGTAAAGGTCCTAAAAAAGTTGGAATTTTAGGTATTACTCAACCTTTTTGTGATGCAATTAAATTACTTACTAAAGAACAAACTTATCCATTATTATCTAATTCTATTTCTTATTATTTTTTACCAATTTTTTCTTTGTTTTTATCTTTATTGGGTTGAATATGTATACCAATATTTGTTAAATTATTTTCTTTTAATTTAGGGTTAATATTTTTTTTATGTTGTACTAGATTAGGCGTATATTCTGTTATAATTCCAGGTTGATCTTCGAATTCAAATTAAGCTTTATTAGGAGGATTACGAGCTGTTGCTCAAACTTTTTCTTATGAAGTAAGATTAGTATTAATTTTATTGAGTTTTATTTTTTAATTGGAGGGTATAATATATTAATATTTTATAAATATCATATTACTAGCTGATTTTTATTAATTATATTTCCTATAGCATTAGTTTGATTTAGTATTTCTTTAGCTGAAACAAATCGAACTCCATTCGATTTCGCAGAATCTTATATTTTAAAAATATAAGATAGAAATAAAATTTTCTAATAACTTTTTTTTTTAATCGTTTATTGAATGAAAAATCTTATAAAACTTTTTCCCCAAATCGGGCGCTCGAGTATAGTATCTTAACAGAATATCTTGTATTTGTACAGTTTTCTAAGATAAATTTGATTACATAAATTCAACAATTATATAAAGTAAATGTAATGAAAAATATAAAGAAAAACATTACTTCGTTATTTGGATTATAATTTAAGATAAAAACTATGGTCTACATGTAAAAGGAAAAAATATACATTTCTGTTTGCATATAATTAATGTTATAATAACCACCAAAATTTATTACGATTCGAAAACATAGCAATATCTTTATTTGATATGCTTGTGTCAAATCTGAAATCGCTGTTCTCGTAAGTTGTACTTTGTACTGCTTTATCGTTTGCCCTCTATATATGTGATATATGACGGGAATCCCATTTGTATCTTGAATATATTTATTTTTGTCTAAGTAAATAAAGGCTTCTGGGGGGACAAACCCCCTTTGTAGTCCAGCCTTTATGTTATCATCGTTAGAATAATAGGGGGCCATTATCAAATTGTTTTCACAGTTCGCTGTACAACGTATTATATGGTTTCTAGTTAAGTTTATAATAAAATTGTCAATTCTAATAATGTTTGCTACATTGTATAATTTTCTATTCGAAATATATTTTGTGTATTGACTTTGAGGTGATCTGTATAGAGAAGTACAGGCTCTTAAACACTTTCTCTCGAATATTCTTATTTTTTCCATGACAGAGGGAGACACGTTGAACCATATTGGACAGCCATATGTTATGACTGGCCTAATCAATGATTGATACATAATAATTTTGACTCGCGAGTCTATATATTTAGAATGGAAAAGACTTCTGTATATGAAATATGTTTTTCTAGCCTTTGAAACTATTTCTTTTACGTGCTCATTAAAGTATAAAAATTTGTCGAGGTATATCCCCAAATATTTAATTTTTTGTTTATTTATAATAATTCTATTTGTCAAATTTGACTTTATTCCAAATTCTTTCCAATGTTTTTTAACGTCGTAATTACATTTTCCAACTGGTGGCCTAAATAGAATGGTTTCGCATTTATCAGTATTAATTTTTAAATGCCAATCTACTGAAAATTGTTCAACACTGTTAAACGATTGTTGTAGTCTCTCATTAATCTTCTTAATAGTCCTGTCTGCCTGAAATATAACAATATCGTCTGCAAATGATATAATGTTATCGATTTTTTCAACCAGATCAAAAAGAAATAAATTAAACAATGTGGGCGAATTGACTGCTCCCTGTTGTAAACCGTTTTCAATATTAAAAATGTTTTTACTTCTTTGGGCTTGATGTGAAATTATAAACTGTCTGTCAGTAATCATGTTGTATATTAACATCAGCATCCTTGTTGAAAAGTTTTTCGAAATAAGTTTTGCTATTAAGCCTGGTATCCAGACATTATCGAACGCCTTTTCCATATCGATAAAGCATGCGCCTGTACAAAATCCCTTGTTCCAACTCCAGTTTACATTTGAGATAAGCAATCCTATAGCATTAGTTGTTGAATGTTTATATTTGAAACCGAATTGTTTTTCACTAATAATTTGGTTTTGATTTAAGAAACTGTTGATATTATTGTTTTTACAAATTTCGAATATCTTGCCTATATTAGGAAGCAAGCTAATAGGCCTTATATTGCGTGGATAACTCGGGTCTTTATCTTTTTTTGGGAGAAGGACTACTTTTGCCATCTTCCACGATTTGGGAAAATATGAATTATTTAACATATTGTTAAATAATATGCAAAAGCGTTTTATTATCGGGACAGGCAAATGTTTAAGAATTATATTTGGAATATTGTCCCAACTTGATGATAGTTTTTTTTCTCAAATTAGAAAAAATGTATTTTAGACTCTCCATTGTTACAAAGTATTTGTCTGCTTGTGTTTCACTGAGACTATCTGCCTCTAATTCCTCATTAAAATTCACAAAAGTGGTTCGATTAATTTCAAACCCTGCCTTTTCCTGTAGGAAACTGCTAAACGACTCGTATACCCGCGTGTGTGTGTAATTATTCCAATCGTAGTCTTTATAGGAATGTAGCGATTCAAAATAAGATCCAATGGCGTCTAGCATTTCTTGTTGGTTACGAACTACGTAGTTGTTAGCATCGTCCTTTTCTAGATATTGCGCATTTATTTCTGCTTTCCTTAGAATATCGTCCTCTGATTCGTGAATAAGAATTTTGGTCAAATTAAGGGGCTTACATTTTTTAAATATTTTAATTTGCTGAAACATATTGACTGGATCTCTGTGTCTTAATCCGCACAATTTTTCCCTCAGTTTCTTATTCGCGATTTGTGTAAAATTGTCGTGTATAAGCTTTTTGATCAGTTTAAGTTTGGTTTTTAGATATTCTAATGCCTGCTGCGTTAATGTTGTTTCTAGTCTGTAATGTCTTTTTATCAGTGTTAATACTTTACTTTTTTCTGAGTGTAACTTTTTTATTATTATATTAGAATTTTTTTTAAAGGGATCCCTGATTTTAAATTTTGGTACCGTGTCCTCAACTACCTCTGATATTAAACAGTGTAAATTATTAATATGAATGTCTATTTCATCGTTTGTTAAATTTCTTGTGCTTGGTATACTTGCTTCTGTACTGATTTTCTGCACAATATTGTTTTCAAATCTTTTCCAATCGGTTCTTTTATAGTTAAACTTAAAAAGAGTTTCCTCATTCAATATTGTTAGTATATTTAAGTCATTTTCAATATTAACAATAAGTTCAAGTGCGTTATGATCGCTATCGTATTCTAAATTTTTGAGGCAATTTATTATATTGTTTTCCTTTTGAATATTAATTCGAAAATCCGCTATACATATATCAAGGTATGAACCCGTTCGAGGGTAAGATGGCTCAACAGATGCGAGGAGCCTGCACCGAAATTCTATTTCATTGTCTAATAACCATTCTTTAAGGCTATTACCCTTTGTATTATTTTCAATGTTACCCCAATTGGTGTGTTTGCAGTTCAAGTCTCCTGCTAAGAGATAATAGTTATTTGAATCTTATGATTCATCGAGTCAAAAAGTTTTTGTAAATCCGCTCTTATTGAATTGTTGTTTCCTGCTGGAAAGTAGGCAGATATAATGTAAAAACAACTGTTACCTTCCAAGGATAATTTAATGACACAGGTTTCTAGATTTTCCAGGGAATTAATGAAGTTGTTATCGTAATTGTAGTATTTTATTCCATTTCTAATTAAAATAGCAGTTCCCCCACCCCTCGTTGAGCCCGCTCTATCTTTTCTGATGAGTTTGTAGTTCTTAAACGATACATTGTGTCGAGGGTTCAACTTTGTTTCGTTTACAAGTACAATATCTGGATTGTTTGAATCTAAAAATACTTGTAAATCGTATCTTCTTGGTATTCGTATTAAAGAGTTTATTTGAAAAATTTTCAGTCTTTTATTTGTATTGTTCTGACTACTTAGTGTCATTACACTCCTATCATTGAAAAAATAGTATCTACTCGAGATGTTTGTAAATGAAGTTGTTTTTGCAGGTTAATTACTTGGCTGGTTAAATTCATAATCATGGATTTTAGTTCGCTCATAAATGAGTTGGGCAACAGATTGTTTATAGGGATATTTTCATCAGGAAGTATATCCTTTCCTTTTACAATATTAGCATAACTACTAGGTGGATGTATATTTATATTAGATAAATTTCCTTTCTTTTCTAAAACTAGTTTTCTTCTATCTCTTAGCTTTTTTTGCAATTCTTTATAGATTTCGCAGCCTCTATACGATGCAGGGTGACCAAATTTCTTGCATAGTACACAGAACAGTTTCTCTTTTCTTCAGCTGGAACCTCTGCCATTGGGCATTTTCCTTTTTCGTGATCCTTATCGCATTTTACACACTTGGCAGGAAGATAGCAGTTTGCAGCACTGTGGAAAAATCCCTGACAATTTCTGCATTGAGTTATCTCAGGACGTTTCAGCTGCTCCCATGAAATGCAGAGATGCAATAGCGTTCTAATTTGTTTTAGTTTCTGTATATTACTGTCAGCGCTAATTTGAACTATAAAAATTGGTAACGCATACTTGTTTTTTACTGAGGTCTTTGTAGAAAATTGGCTTATTTTCAAGAACTTTAAATCCGTATCTTGATATTTGCTTAGCTCTTCATATATTAGCTCTGGTTTCATATCTGCATTTAAACCTTTTAGTAACACCGTCTTCGTTTTTATGTCTTTTGGTGTATACGTAAAGAATTTGGCTCTTGCCTTTTCCAGATAAGCTTTAACTCTTGCAAAGTCTTCAAGTGAGTTCATATACAATGATTTCTTGTCTCTAAATTCCTTGATTTGAAAATCTGTTATTTTTAATCCATTTTTAACGAAATCGATTAATTGTTTGGTTTCAATATCAACAATATTGATGGGGGGTATTTTTTTTTTGATTTGTTTGATGTCACATTACTTGTTGGGTTATTGCCATTTGCAACTTTGTTACTAGTAATATTGTTTGTTGTTTGGTTATTGTTTGTATGACGTGTTTGTCTGCTTTGTGTTTGCGCTGGGTAAACATTCACTGTATGTTTGTTGCGTTCTTGCACGTGTTTTTCAAATTCTTTAAGCAGTGCTTTGTCGCACTGAGTGTCACTCTCAATGTCGAGCAATGCAAAGTAATTTGTTCTAAGCATTTTAGTTGTTGGTTGTGCGTTTATATTGTTGCTTTTTCTTTTTCTGTCGTTTTCGTTTTTATTAATATGAAATGCATTTTCATGATTTATTGTTGATTTTTGAGCACCGGGCTCACACATTCAATTTTGTAGTTATTTTTACTTTAAGAATTATATTTTTTTATGCTAGTAATATAAATCGAGATCGCACTTGGAAAATAATAGTCGGTAATACAATTTTTAAAAATAAAACTGAGAATTACGGTGATCTTCACGATGCGACTGTCTCTCATCACGGTCAAACTCTCACTGATTTTCTAATAACTTTACTAAATATAATTCATTATAATAAATAGAATAAAAAAATTTTAAATCCAATAAAAAATATTAAAAAATTTAATGAAAAAGGAAGAAAACTTTTTCAAGCTAAATATATTAATTTATCATATCGAAATCGAGGTAAAGTTCCTCGTACTCAAAGAAATATAAAAGAAATAAATGTTAATTTTAAGTAAAACAAAATATTAAAAATATCTCTACCTAAAAATATTACACAAAGTAATATACTTATAAATAAAATTCTTGCATATTCTGCTAAAAAAAATTAAAGCAAATCCTCCTCTTCTATATTCAATATTAAATTCTGAAACTAATTCTGAATCACCTTCTGCGAAATCGAATGGAGTTCGATTTGTTATACGCCTAATCTAGTACAACATAAAAAAAATATTAACCCTAAATTAAAAGAAAATAATTTAACAAATATTGGTATACATATTCAACCCAATAAAGATAAAAACAAAGAAAAAATTGGTGAAAAATAATAAGAAATATAATTAGATAATAATGGATAAGTTTGTTCTTTAGTAAGTAATTTAATTGCATCACAAAAAGGTTGAGTAATAGCTAAAATTCAAACTTTTTTAGGACCTTTACGAATTTGAATATATCCCAAAACTTTTCGTTTAAATAGAGTTAAAAAAGCAACTCTTACTAAAACAAAAATAATTAATAATAAACTTTCCAATAATAAGAAGTAAATTTTCAAAAAAAAAAAATATGTACTATTTGTAATAAAAATTAAGCAGATATGAGTTTGGGAACATTTCACGAAATATATCGAAAATGTTGGATGGATAAATTTGGATTTCTAATGATTAATAAAGATGATGAATTGAATGAGGGGCGCTATAGAAAGCCATTTAATACATTCATAACAATATAAAACTGTTTGAATAGTATATATGTATGTAGGAACGGAAGACTGTGCACAGAGACGTTCAACCAGACAGAGAGAGAGGGATCGGACAGACTGAGATTGAAACATAGGGACGAATGAGTTAGTAGACAAACCAACGACAGAGTCTATGCTGTGTGCTAATAGAGAAAGGAGGTGCAAACCTTTGACGGACAATCAGTCGCTATTAAGTGAATAATTAGTGTGTAAAATTACTTTGAACTCATTACTAAATAATTTAAGATATAATTATAAGACTATTTCCTTCAATTAAATAAATGAACTCCAATCGAATTGAGGAAGTAAAAAGTGTTTTATTGAGTCTTAAAGGAACCACAGTACTACATTTGGGGGCTCAACCGGGATCGAATTGAAAAATCAACTAAAAAAAAATCACTAAAACAAACAGTAACAATTTGACCCAACAAACAAACAAAAAACTGTGTTCATCAAAATACAAAAAACTGTGTTCATCAAAATGCAACAACAAGAAACTGTGGTTGAAAACAAGTGTCCAAATCCCAACCTGAAATAATCAACGAGAAAAGTGTACAGCATACGTGAATGACAAAACAGAATTCTTTTAACGACAATAACTTTGTGAAGGTCACCAAAACCGCGGTGTAAACACATTTTTTTTGTTTTAAAAGAACCGTTTGTTTTAAAGAAGAAAAAAACGTCGTTTAACATAAAGCAGAGTGCTGAAATTCTGCTATTTCAATTTTGTGTGGAAGCAGAAAAATAAAGACATAGAAAGCAATAGCAGCAGCGGTGTAGGCTGAAACTCTGCTACTTCAGTTTTGTGAGAGAGCAGCATAAACAAAGTCATCGTATGCAACAACACTAAACTATCAACGTTGCGAATACCAACAACAACAATCTGAGTGTCAGCAGAGCAACAGCCGAATTTTTGTGTTTGCGCCTGGAGACGAACAAAAAATAGATGATATTGTGTGTAGTGCGGTAGCAGCGAAACGCATCAACGTTATAGCCGAAACAGACTACAAGTAGAGCGATTTGTGTCAATCCCATCGTACAAGCTTGCAGGGGTTGAGAGGAGGTGTAGCAGTGAAACAAAATTCCAGTAGAAGTACATCACAAGCCGAGTGATTCGTTTCAATTCCATCGAGTAGGAACAATTATGTGCGGAGGAGAAAAGACGAATGCATCAACGTTCCAGCGAGCGGATTAGATAAGTAGTGATCTCTTTATTTACTTGCTAAAAATGAAACATTGTATGTAGATATGTATTGATTGTTGATGGTAGTGTAGTAAGAATGTTTTAGAAGGGCACATTCTTGAGGGTATATATTTAAGAGAAACGAATGTCTTCGGAGGAAGCATTTGTACGACAGAAAGAGTATTCACTGCGGAAAGTAAATGCTGTAGACGAAAACATTTGCTGGAAAGTTTGCCAATTGAACGGGGGTTTATGGTAGACGGAAAAGGAGCAACAAGGAGAGAATAGGGTTGCTTGGAGTGAATTGAGAGCCAGATAATATTTGGGTTTGAGAGTCAGATAAAAATTTAAATTGTGTTTTATATGAGATTATCTGAAAAGAGCAACAGAGTGACGTTTTAAAAAATATTTTTGTGCAAGTTAAGAGTATTGCATTGAATTACATTTGATTTTTATATTTTTTTAATTTGAGTTTGCCATCATTTGATGTTCCGCGTACATTGAATACAGAACGTTCTGGGCCTAACTTTTCGATGAGAGACATCGAAGATTCACTATCAAAATTTTCTGGAGAGGGCTACCCGAAGGTCGATCAATGGATCCGAGAATTTGAAGATTGTGCGTATACAGTGAGGTGGAATGATCTACAAAAGTTCATATACGCAAAGCAACTTCTGACCGGAGCTGCCAAAATCTTCATTAGAACTCAAGCTAATGTAAGAAAATGGAGTTCGTTAAAAACATTGCTCCGTAAAGAATTTGGTACACAATTGTCGGCTATTGAAGTGCATAAAATGTTAAGAAATCGTAGGAAGCGACCAAATGAGACACTCATAGAATATTTGTATAGCATAATCGAAATCGGATACCCGATTAGTTTGGATGATCAGAGCGTGATCGAATATTTCATTGAGGGTTTGCCGGATTCGAGGTTGAACAAATCTATGTTGTACCAGGCAAACAATCTTGAAGATTTAAAACGACTCATGAAGGTATACAAGAAGGTCTGTAATTCTGGACAGTCGTCAAACTCGAAAAATTCTCGACCGAGAGTAGAAGATCGAGCAACGTCCGCAAAAACTGTTGAAGGTGTGAAGCGTTGTTATAGATGCGGCGATAAAGGACATTTCGCGAAAGATTGCAAGACCGAGGATGTTAAATGCTTTAAATGCAAAGGAAGTGGACATAAATCGTATGAGTGCAAGATTGATGTAAAGGTGGAAAATGACAGGAAAATTAAAAGAGATTCCGCAAATGTTCACACTCTAACTTCATCGTCAGAAGATCCTACGAGAAAAGTAAAGTTTATATTATCATCTAATCGTGTTTTTAAAGACATCGAAATTAATAAATGCGTCGTTTCCGCAATCGTAGATACAGGTAGTGATATCAGCTGTTTGCGACAAGATATTCAGTTAATGATGAATGACATTGAATTGGAGCCTGAGACAAAGACATTAGTTGGAATAGGGCAGAAAGACATTACCCCCCTAGTTTGTTTTACAACAATAGTGAATTTGGATGGGATAGACGTACCCATAAAATTCCATGTGACAAGAGAACAAGATATTTTATATTCGACCGTAATCGGGAATGATGTCCTCGATTATGTGAACATTGCTATTGATTCGAACGGTGCTACATTCTCGTCAAATAATGTTAGTTCAAAATCATGTGCGGACACTTCATCTCAGATGACACCCGATATTGATGATTTGTTGAAAGAGTTTGGTCAGATATGTTTGTCAGCCCAAAGCAACGATTTCGTCGATGGTGATCTTGATTTAAGTCACTTGAGTAATAGTATGGCCAATGAAATATCGAATATGCTTCAAATATACCATCCAGTTCGACCTACGACCTTTCCAGTGAAGATGAAGATAATTTTGCAAGACGAAATACCAGTCAACCATAGACCAAGAAGGATGTCATACGCTGATCAGCGAATAGTCGATGAACAGGTACAAGAATGGTTGAGAGAGGGTATTATCAGAGAAAGCCACTCAGAATACTCATCCCCAGTGGTGCTCGTATCGAAGAAGGATTCATACGACACTAGACCTTAGAAATGGATTTTTTCATGTCCCGATGGCGGATGATTCAACAAAATACACGTCGTTCGTGACTCACAACGGACAGTTTGAATTTCTATACGTACCATTTGGTATTTCCAACTCGCCAGCTGTTTTCTGCAGATACATTTCAGCTATATTTCAAGGTTTGATTAGAGACGGAGTTCTTATAGTGTACATGGACGATATAGTTATACCTTCATTGAATGAAAACGAAGGAATCGAGAAATTAAGAAAGGTTTTACAAGTCGCGGAGTCAAATGGACTTGATATAAAGTAGAGCAAGTGCCACTTTTTAATGAGAAAAATAACTTTTTTGGGCTACGTTATAGAGAATTCGACAATTTTACCATCAAATGAGAAGATAGCCGCAGTTAAGAATTTTCCAGTACCGCGAGAAAGGAAAGATGTTGAGCGATTTCTAGGTTTAACATCCTATTTTAGAAGATTTATTCGAGATTACGCCATGGTAGCCAAACCTCTCTCGGACTTATTACGTAAAAATTCCTCATTTAAAATAGGCGACAACGAAATCTTGGCTTTTCAACAACTGAAGTCGGTGCTAGTAGGTTCTTCAGTATTAAGATTGTATAATCCAAAAGCGACTACTGAGGTACATTGCGATGCGAGTAAATACGGTTACGGAGCAGTCCTTCTCCAAAAGGATACTGACGACCATCAATTACATCCGATAGAGTATTTGAGTCGCAAAACTACCCAAGCTGAAGAAAGATACCATTCTTATGAGCTAGAGGTTCTAGCCATAATAGAAGCTTTGAAGAAATGGCGAATATTTCTAATGGGAATAAGGTTTAAAATCGTTACCGATTGTAACGCATTTGCGTTGACGATGCGTAAGAATGACGTACCCGTGCGTGTATCCAGGTGGGCTCTGTTTCTACAAGATTTTAATTACGTCATTGAACATCGATCAGGATATAAAATGAAACACGTCGACGCGCTGAGTCGGGTTTCATGCATGATGATGGAAGACACGCTGAGACATCGCATAAAAGAAGCACAGTTGAAGGACGAATGGACGAAAGCCATTCGAAAAATACTAGAGAAAAGTGATTACGATGACTATTATCTAAAATACGACGTCTTACACAAAGATCCCGTCAAGGAGCAAATTGTAATACCCTCGGAAATGGAGAAAGAGATAATAGCAATAGCTCATAGAAATGGACATTTTTCTACTGGAAGAACTAAGGACGTAATAGAGAAAAACTTTCATATTCCTGATTTACAGGCGAAGGCTGAAAAGGTGGTAAAAAACTGCATTGAATGTATAATGAGTGAGTCAAAACAAGGTCGGAAAGAAGGATTTCTGAATCCAATTGACAAAGCGGATCGACCGTTAATGACCTATCATCTAGACCATGTCGGACCTATGGAAGCAACACAAAAGAAATATAATCATATTCTTGTAATTGTGGACGCATTCTCCAAATTCGTATGGCTATATCCAACGAAAAGCACAGGTAGCAATGAAGTTATCCAACATTTACGGAAGCAGGCCGCTATTTTCGGAAACCCTGTAAGAGTCATAACAGATAGAGGTACGGCCTTTACTTCTAATTTATTTAAGGACTATTGTGAAAAAGAAGGAGTACAACATTTACTCATAGCCACAGGTGTACCGCGAGGAAACGGCCAAGTAGAGCGAATTCATCGGATTGTTTTACCAATGCTCACTAAGTTATGCGTTGAACGTCCTCAAAATTGGTACAAACATGTAGATCGAGTACAGCAACTAATCAATGATATTGCACCAAGAAGTACCAAAAACACACCGTTTAAAATTCTAACTGGATTAGACATGCGAACAAAAGAAAATCCAGATTTTCGCGAATTGTTAGAAGATTTAGTAGTGAATGAACTCCATCAAGAGCGTGAATTAGTAAGAGAAGCAGCAAGACAAAATATTCAAAAGATACAAAAAGAGAATAAAAGAAGTTTTAACAAAAAGAGAATCGCTGAGACAGTATACCAGGTAAATGATTTAGTAGCCATCAAGCGTACTCAATTCGGATCAGGTCTCAAGTTAAAGCCAAAGTTCCTCGGACCGTACAAGGTAGCCGAAAAGCTGAACCATGGGCGTTATCTAGTAGAAAAGATGGGTGAATTTGAAGGTTCCAGAAGATGTACCACTGTCGCGGAGCATATGAAACCTTGGAATAGCGCATTCGGGACGAAAGCGTTATTAGGACGGCCGATTGTAGGAACGGAAGACTGTGCACAGAGACGTTCAACCAGACAGAGAGAGAGAGGGATCGGACAGACTGAGATTGAAACATAGGGACGAATGAGTTAGTAGACAAACCAACGACAGAGTCTATGCTGTGTGCTAATAGAGAAAGGAGGTGCAAACCTTTGACGGACAATCAGTCGCTATTAAGTGAATAATTAGTGTGTAAAATTACTTTGAACTCATTACTAAATAATTTAAGATATAATTATAAGACTATTTCCTTCAATTAAATAAATGAACTCCAATCGAATTGAGGAAGTAAAAAGTGTTTTATTGAGTCTTAAAGGAACCACAGTACTACATATATATATATATTAGTACAGCACTACCATTTTAAACTGTTCGATCGAGAACTGATCTGATACCTGTTAGCTGATACCTGTTAGCTGTTACCTGTTAGCTGATATCTGTTATCAATTGGAGGAGACATTTAAACCTATTGTTCGCGTTCAAACGGGCCTGCAGTGGCCCACCCCCGCAACCCTTTTATTAAAAGGTCCGTTTACTCGCGAACGTGTCTCTCTGCCAGCCTCTCCCTCTCAATCAGTTTCGTCAACTTGAACGACAGAGGGATAGGCAATAGATAATTTTGCAATGCTCAAACACTTGTGTGTGCGAGCTCGATCTAATAACTTCAGTTTAAGTGTTTTGAAGAAGAATAAAAGTGTGAACTTCTTTATACAACTAACCCGTGTATTCATACTTATACGAGGGACAGCAGACAGGAACAACGTGAAGAAGGCGCTACAACCGATCAACAGCCAGTGCGGTATCACCAGGAACAACAGCGACGTGGAAAGGTTCTACAGCCGATCCCACTATACATCAGTGAGCAGTGCAGTCCAGGAGTGCAACAGCAGGAATCCCGAGATTGGCCCTCCTCAACAAGTTGGAGTAGACGACACCCCAACATTTGGTCCTAACGACCGCGGAAGATAACCAGCGACCAAGAAGAAAAGTTTGTTCCAGCACAAAAGGTACGTACGCATGGATTTATAAAGTGTAGCCCTCCCGAACATATGCTGTCCCTAAGTGAAAAGTTGGAAAAATAAATTTTAATTGTCCCTTCGAGTGTGTTGTTGTGTGATGTGTGAAAAATAATTGCGTGAAAACAGCTCAATGGTTCGATAAGTGGCATATTATATTCTGTAGGGTACACACACATTTTGTACCGTTACCAGAAAGCCAGTCACAATTCTTTTTTTTGCATATTTGTTTAAACTCTTGGGATTTCGTCTTGCTTCATCATTCCCTTCGAGTACCTGACATATGCATAAGAATTGTTTTTGCAAAGAACCGGCAGTTTTATATTCAACGACACATATTCACACACAACATTGAAGTCGCAGCCCTTTTTTGTCTCAGCTTGTGTACCCTTTAGCTCTGCTTGTGTTCTACGTCAATTTAGAAGCAGAGAAGCAGCGTATGGTCAAAGAGAGTGTTAACGAACATTCCCTTATTTGCCTATGATCTAATTAGAAGATCAAACGGTAGCCCTTTTGTCTCTGCTCCAAACAGATTGATTAGATGTGGTTGTGCGTGACGTCATACACACAAGAGAGACACGGTTGCCTCAAGTACATTTGGTGGTGGTTTTTTTGCTCGCTCAGAATTTTTCAACTATCAGACACAGTGGTTTGAGTTGGTACAAGTGCGAATTGAACGGCACAGTGGCTTAGAGCATAAATTTTGCGGAAATTATAAATTATGAAATATTAAAATTTCACAGTAGGTATTACAACTCGAGAATGACGAGGCACTTTGAACAATAATTTGGAGCTAACGTTGCACAGTGGGGCGAAGCAAATAAACTGATTATTTTGATTTTTTGGAGAAAATATTAAATATAATTACAAGTTGTCTCTTGGTCAGGTGGACCAACTCCCTGTGAACTTAAGCTAATATCGTTCAAAATACATTGTGCACAGTGGGCCAAAACGTAATTTTTTTTGGAATCTTCAAATATAAGAATATCAAAAAAATTATCGCTTATCTCCTCAATATCTTTTCTCTGCATTATATTATCGTTTACGGTATCCCACAACTATCTGAGAAATTTTTTGGATCTGAAAGGATAATAAACAATTTAATAAGAGATAATTTTTTGCATGGAGTAACGAGAATCGTTTGTCCCTTCAACATCAGTTTAATTTGGAACGCTTTTTTGTGATTTTTTCGGAAATTATTTTAACATTTCAATTTAAAAATTGAATGCATTTTGTCTCGCGACTAAGGGATCACAGTCTCATCTAACAAATTTGGACAAAACTATTATACTAGCAACAATTTGGAAATCGTGGAATAAAAGTTACTATATTTTTGTCTCGAATACCTGCAGGCGTATAATAAATATTTGCAATTGCGATTTTTAAGTGGCTCTTCAACTTTAAGTGTTGTTCCAACATATAAGTATACATCTTATTTTAAAAATTTACTACAAAATGGGGTTATTGGAAGATTTTCTAGTTCAATGTGAGGAGATCATTACATATGAAAAACAGATGAGAGAGACCGACGCTACAAAATACAACGAGACAACTATAGAGGCTGAGAGGCAAGAAGTTCACGATTTATGGATGGGCTGGAAAGAAAGTTATAAAAACTGCTGTTCTGACCCTGATTGTAGTAAGCAGGATAAGGCTACGATAAAAGGCAAGAAAAGTGAGGTACATGCTAAGTACATGAGCTGTATGACAATAATCGGCGAATGGAAGGAAAAATCGAAATGTACTTTAGTCGCTACAAATCAAAGAGTAGGTTCATCTATTTCTGTTCCTCCGTGCGACACGGAAGTTTTTCACGGGGATTATGTGACTTGGCCCAGCTTCAGGGACTTGTTCACCGCAATTTATATTAATAATAAAAAACTTAGCCCTGTCGAGAAATTATACCATCTTTTTCAAAAAACAAGTGGGGAAGCGAGAGAAATAAATAAAAATATCCCTTTAACAGCAGAGGGCTTTGATATTGCGTGGACAAACTTGAAAAATCAATATGAGAATAAGCGAATTCTCATCAATAGTCAGTTGCGTACTCTCTTTAATTTGGCTCAGTGCACGCACGAGTCTGCAAGTAGTCTTAAAAAGCTCCAACGAGATATTACGAATTGTATCTCCGTCCTTAAGCTCCATTCCATAGATATCGGATCATGGGATCCAATATTTGTTTTTCAATGTTCCTCAAAGTTACCGAAACTTACTCTATCTCTCTGGGAACAGTCTATTAATAAAAAGAACGAACTTCCAAAATGGGAAGAACTAAACAAATTTTTGACAGAGAGATTCCAAGCTTTAGAAAGCGTGTCCGATATAATTGGCTCTAACGAGGCTGTCCCTCGAGCAAAGCACAACAATAGTTTCGACAAATCGAATCGTTTTAAAGTACATCATACAAAGGTAGATGATACGAAATGCAGTTTATGTAGAGCTTCTCACGCTTTGCGGGCATGCCCCAAATTCATAAGTATGAGCCATGAAAGCAGATTATCGGTGGTGAATAGAGAAAAGCGCTGCTTAAACTGTTTGGCTCAAGGCCACAAAAGGGTAGATTGTTCTAGCAAGAAAACGCATCATACACTGTTGCACAGAAAGCCTCGGACCAACTCGAATAATAATGCTATGATAGCAACAACGAGCAAAGTTTTGACCCCCAGTTACAATAATATACAGTCCACTGAAGTGCATTCGACGTCCTCGAATGTGCAGACACATCACACTACAGTGTCAAACAAAACAATGCTAGCTACAGCATGGATTAATATTCTAAAAGATGGCCAGTCACATAAAATTAGGGCACTTATTGATCCTTGTTCTGACGATACCTTTATATCATCACGAATACAAAAGTTATTAAGGCTACCCACGCAACCTGTCTCGGCTGATATCACTGGACTCGGTGGGGAACATTTGACGAAATGTTCAAAAATAGCTTTTTTTACAATTGGCTCTTTGATAAATCCAAGTTTCACTACGGAAACTGACGCATTAGTAGTGCGAGACGTGACGGGTAATGTGCCCACACATTCGTTTGAGAACGTAGTAGTGGATCGTCTTCCAAAGCTAAAATTAGCGGATCCATGTTTTTATCAAAGTGGCCCATTTGATATACTTCTAGGAGGGAATGTGTATCCCTCAATTCTTCTCAATGGAATAGAACACGGAATTCTTGGCTCGCTTGTGGCCCAGGAGACAGTCTTTGGATGGATTGTAACTGGCCCAACGAACAGCATGACCTCGCGACAAATGGTTCGAGTATCTCATTGCACAAGAGTTTCAATAAATGAGCAATTAGCAAAGTTTTGGGAGATAGAAGAGGTTCCGAAGAAATCTGATATCTCAGAGGAAGATAAAAATTGTGAGCAAATCTATTAGTCCACCACGGTGCGCAAAGCTGACGGAAGGTACATGGTAGAATTGCCTTTTCGCCCAGTAAGCTTGCCAAATTCGACAAATGGGTCGAACCGATACATTGCACTCAGTCAATTTCTTAGAAACGAAAAGTCGTTGGCGCGCAAGCCAGAATACAAAATAATGTATGATGATGTTATTAAAGAATATTTAGCCCTGGGTCATATGGAAAAAGTTGATCCCACGGTAAAGAGTTCAGAAAATTGTTTCTACTTGTCTCATCATGGTGTCTTTAAACCAGAGAGCACCACAACCAAGTTAAGGGTAGTATTTAACGCGTCTTGTTCAGGCTCAAACGGGAAAAGTCTCAACGACGCATTATACATTGGCCCAGTCTTACAAAAGGACATTATTTCGTTGATACTGAACTGGCGTTTTTACAGATTCGTGTTTAACGCTGATATCACGAAAATGTATAGACAAATACTTGTCAACCCAAAACATATTCCTTATCAAAGGATATTATTTAGATCTTCACCTGATGAAGAGGTTGTAGATTATCAACTGAAAACAGTGACCTTTGGGGTCAATTGCGCTCCCTTTTTGGCCCTAAGGACTTTGCTGCAGTTGGCAGCAGATGAGGAGAAGCGGTTTCCTATTGGGTCAAAAATATTGAAAGAAAACATGTATGTCGATGACGCCTTGGTAGGCTCGCATTCTATCTCGGAGAGTGTAGACGCACGGGAACAATTAATAGCAATACTAGCTTCTGCTGGTTTCCAGCTCAGAAAATGGACGGCAAATGATAAGGACGTTCTAAAAATTTGCTCCGAGATCATCGGTTCCATGAAGAATTTTTAAACTTCGACGAAAAAAGCTCCGCCAAGACATTAGGAATAAGGTGGAACGCTGCCACCGACTCGTTTTACTTCGTGGTGGAAAAAATTAAAGACAAAGACTGGTTCACTAAAAGAGAAGTGTTATCAGTAATAGCTAGACTGTTTGACCCGCTGGGCTGGCTCTCTCCTGTAATAGTTACGGCTAAAGTCTTAATGCAAAATATGTGGCTTGAAGATACAGGATGGGATGAACCAGTAAAACCGTTAACCCTGCTCAAATGGAAAGAGTTCATTATGAATTATAAAGAAATTGAGCGAATAAAAATTCCCCGGTGGGTGCAGTATTCGCCAAATTGTATGATAGAGTTCCATGGATTCTGTGACTCTTCAGAAATGGCTTACGCAGAGGTAATTTATGTAAGAGTTGAAGTAGAAGGGAAAATACATGCTAAACTTCTTGTCTCAAAGTCAAAAGTTGCGCCGATTAAGAAAATGTCGGTGCCGAGGTTAGAGCTTTGTGGTGCGCTGTTGTTAGCAAACTTAGCGCACGCGATTTTACCCCAATTCAAGGTTCAAAAGAGCACAATATGTCCCTGGACTGATTCGACAATAGTTTTAGCTTGGCTCAAAAAACCATCGCACAACTGGACCACGTTTGTAGCGAATAGAGTTTCAATTATACAGGAGAAGTTGTGCGGCCCTTGGCAGCACGTTGGTACCCATGAAAACCCGGCTGATCTAGCAACCCGGGGGCTGACCCCTTTAGACCTAAAGGGGACGGAGCTTTGGTGGAACGGCCCCTCATGGCTCCAAAAAGAACGTCAGTGTTGGCCCTAAAATATTCAAGTTCCCATTACGTCGCTTGAAGCCAAGCCAGTAAAGGTTCATGTAACT
The DNA here is from genome assembly GCA_963513945.1 of Hydrotaea diabolus. Lineage (NCBI taxonomy): Eukaryota > Metazoa > Arthropoda > Insecta > Diptera > Muscidae > Hydrotaea > Hydrotaea diabolus. The sequence continues at coordinate 15,100,283 of OY740721.1, read as the reverse complement.
AGATCAGCCCCCCTTGAAGACATCTTGGAACGGTTCTCTTGTCTGTCCCGAGCGATACACGTTGTAGCCTATATTTTCCGCTTTTTTAACCGTACTCATATGGCTCTTAAGAAAGGCTTTCACCCCAAAGCCCTCCGTTTGTCGGCAGAAGAACTGCTTTTCACTCGCTATCGGCTGATGGCCATGTCGCAGCGAATCTACTTTTCGAGCGAGTATTCTTATCTAGAGACAAAACAGAAATTGCCCTCTAGCAGCGCGCTTCTCGCCCTGACTCCATTTATCGATAAAGATAGTTTAATTCGAGCAAATGGTCGTCTTGGTTCCACTCTGGCCCTTTCGTACAACGAGAGACACCCGGTTATCATAGCCTACCAGAGCACGTTTGCTCGTTCGTACGTTGACTTTATCCATAAAATCACCCTGCACGGAGGTATTCAACTCACTCATGTCACTGTCCGACTGGAGTGCTGGATCATAAGAGCAAAAAAGCTGATAAAAACGCGCACTAATCATTGCAATGAATGCGTATTGTCCCGCAAACTTCAACTAATGGGAGCTCTTCCGGCCGAAAGAACAAGTCTGAGCAGGCCCTTTACGAATACTGGCGTCGATTTCGCTGGCCCGTTCGACTTTAAGACATTCCATGGACGCGGCTGCCGCTTGACAAAAGGATACGTCTGCCTTTTTGTCTGCTTCGCAACGAAGGCTATCCACTTAGAGCCCGTTAGCGATCTGTCAACCGCCGCCTTTTTAGCCGCTCTGGCGAGGTTTGTCTCCCGTCGAGGTTGTCCCAGCAGAATATATTCTGACAATGGTCGGAATTTCGTTGGAGCTGCCCGTGAGTTAAAGTCTAGTCTTGCCAAAATTATCTCCGAGCTTAAAGATGAAGCGATTACCAAATATGGTCTTCAGCACTTTTAAATCGTTGGAGAAAGGTCAAAATTGTCCAGCAGGAATTCAGCAGACGATGGAAGCTAGAGTACCTGACTGAGCTCCATAAGAGAACTAAGTGGAAGATACCACACGAAGACCTGCAACTAAACGACTTGGTTGTGCTACGCCAGGAAGCCGTTTGTAACAGCGATTGGAGATTAGGGCGTGTGATAAAGCTATACCAAGGTCAAGATGACAGGGTTAGGGTTGTCGACCTTAAAACCCAGTCTGGCGCATCACTAGGCCCATTCACAAACTAGTTTTGCTTCCCAGATCTCACTAAACCCCATCCTTATCAACTTATAACAACCAGCATATGCCTCGTAGGAAAGCATCCCATTTGCGGCCTATTAATATCTTTTATCTTCTCCACAGCCATGGATTTCCTGGAAGAATATAAATGCCCCCTGTGTGACTCTCGACATGGTTTCCGGAAGTGCCGCAAATTTTTGGCCCTATCGCCAATCGTCAAACGCGACGTCATCAAGGATCACTCGGCATGCAAGAACTGTTTGGGTCTGTCTCACCAGTTGGCCCAATGCAAAAGTAAATCCGGTTGCTACCGCTGCTGGGGCAGTCACCACACTCTGATGCACCTGCCAAACTTTGCCGAGACTCCTTGGGTGCAGGTGACAGCTTGGGCTGTAATGCGATGCAACGCTGAACCACAGATGAGGGCGCACATCCGTGTGCTATTGGACCCGAATAGCCCTATCAGCTACTACACACCATCAGACACATTTCCTCTCGACTGGGACAGATGCACTGAACAACTCCGTGTCCAGCTTTCGTCCATGCGAAGCGATGGTCGTACCGTCACCACTCGACTTACCCGTCGCATCTTGCCAGCCCCAATTTGTCCCGGAACAAAAGTGAAACCAGGCGCCATACGCGAGCGGTACGCAAACGAAGTTCTTGCTGACCATGGCTTTCACATTCCGTACCCTTGTTGTGTCGTACTTGGAGCAGACGTTGCGGGAGCAATCTACCGCGGGCTCCCCCGAGAAGCCGAAAGGATGCCCTTCGCCCAACAAACCATCTTCGGCTGGCATTCTTTGGAACGATGCCGGTAGACAAGGATGCTGAGTAGCTGCGTTAAGGCCAATATATTATATATCTGGCCCTACTTATAGTTTTTAAGTATGTAAAAAACCTGAACTAATATTAATTTACTTTTTACTGATGTACCATGAATTCAACCTTTGTACCTTTGCTTTTAAGTACCCCCTTTTTTATTGTTGCACAGTTGGTGCAAGGCGGGCGGCATGTTCGCGTTCAAACGGGCCTGCAGTGGCCCACCCCCGCAACCCTTTTATTAAAAGGTCCGTTTACTCGCGAACGTGTCTCTCTGCCAGCCTCTCCCTCTCAATCAGTTTCGTCAACTTGAACGACAGAGGGATAGGCAATAGATAATTTTGCAATGCTCAAACACTTGTGTGTGCGAGCTCGATCTAATAACTTCAGTTTTAGTGTTTTGAAGAAGAATAAAAGTGTAAACTTCTTTATACAACTAACCCGTGTATTCATACTTATACGAGGGACAGCAGACAGGAACAACGTGAAGAAGGCGCTACAACCGATCAACAGCCAGTGCGGTATCACCAGGAACAACAGCGACGTGGAAAGGTTCTACAGCCGATCCCACTATACATCAGTGAGCAGTGCAATCCAGGAGTGCAACAGCAGGAATCCCGAGATTGGCCCTCCTCAACAAGTTGGAGTAGACGACACCCCAACACCTATAACACAGTCATTAAAAGAATTCATTAGTGAAAGTAAGAAAGTTGGATTGAAGCGTCATAATAGAAAATTGAATAATACAGATAAATTTATTCCCAACATGATGTTAAAGAGATCGATAGAAGATGATCCCTATGATGATATGAAGAAAAAAAGGTTGAGAAAAGTTGATGGTAATGATGATGTTGAATATAATGATATGTTTAATTAATCATCAATAAAGAAGGAAACAAGTACTCCCAAAAGATTAGAAAAAGATGAGTCAAACGATGAATTTTTCTCTCAACACCATTTCTCACAAGCCAATGATGATGATGATAATGATTATGAAGATACATCAAACCTAATGAATTTAACGCTCTTAGCAAGAAAAAACAAATTGGATACAAACTATGAAGCATACAAAAATAAGTATAGCGGTGAATGGATGTTTGGTGATAGCCTTTTAAAGTTAAGTGAAGATAAAGTTAAAATCGGGAATGAGAATTGGGCTCTCACTCCAGGACTATTCGAATTATTATTCGTTATTAAACCTCAAAATTATGATGAAACTGATTTAGTTATCTATAAAAATATATTGCTGAAAACTAATGCATACAGACGAGATTATAAGTCCGATGGTCAGATAAAGGGTTCACGAGGCTATAAATATAAAAAAATTATTAGCAAACTGTTGAATGTTAATAAGAGCAAAGCATTATCGAACGATTCTAAATCTAAACATAAAGGAGCCGGTATGTTGAAATTAAATCCCTGTAAAACCAACTATTTATATTGGGATGATCCGAATGAGCTTGTAGATCGTCTCAGACTATTGGTTGCATCACAAGCAGCCGTACACACTAATCATAATAACGAAATTGTATCGATTATTGAAGAACTTCGAGAAGCTAACATAATAACTACATGCTATGCCCGTTGATAAATTTGGTCACTTTAATAACTATAAGAAGGAGACATTAAGGAAAGATGTTCCTAAGTGGTTTGTCTTTACTCTGGACAAAGATAAAAACATTAGAAAAGACTTAAAACGTTAACAGTCCGCTCGAAGATACGGATGTAGTTACCAAAGCTTTTCTTTTTAGACAAATCAAAAACGAGCAGAACATATACATATCATTATATTCAACATCATCATTACCATCAACTTTTCTCAACCTTTTTTTCTTCATATCATCATATGGATCATCTTCTATCGATCTCTTTAACATCATGTTGGGGATAAATTTATCTGCATTATTCAATTTTCTATTATGACGCTGTAATCCAACTTTCTTACTTTCACTAATGAATTCTTTTAATGACTGTGTTATAGGTTTAAATGTCTCCTCCAATTGATTTAGAGTATCTGCTTCACCCATTTTTATGCTTTTAATTTTTTTTCTCAATTCTTTCCTCGTCTTTATCAACTCTGTTAACACTTTTTCATACGTCATGATTTATTGCAACTTGATAATAAGGTATCAGCTAACAGATATCAGGTAACAGCTAACAGGTATCAGCTAACGGGTATCAGATCAGTTCTCGATCGAACAGTTTAAAAGGGTAGTGCTGTACTAATGTATACATATATACTATTCAAACAGTTTTATATTGTTATGAATGCATTAAATTGCTTTCTATAGCGCCCCTCATTCAATTCATCATCTTTATTAATCATGAGAAATCCAAATTTATCCATCCAACATTTTCGATATATTTCGTGAAATGTTCCCAAACTCATATCTGCTTAATTTTTATAACAAATAGTACATTATTCTTTTTTTTTTTTTTTTTTTTGAAAATTTACTTCTTATTATTGGAAAGTTTATTATTAATTATTTTTGTTTTAGTAAGAGTTGCTTTTTTAACTATTTTAAAACGAAAAGTTTTGGGATATATTCAAATTCGTAAAGGTCCTAAAAAAGTTTGAATTTTAGGTATTACTCAACCTTTTTGTGATGCAATTAAATTACTTACTAAAGAACAAACTTATCCATTAGTATCTAATTATATTTCTTATTATTTTTCACCAATTTTTTCTTTGTTTTTATCTTTATTGGGTTGAATATGTATACCAATATTTGTTAAATTATTTTCTTTTAATTTAGGGTTAATATTTTTTTTTTATGTTGTACTAGATTAGGCGTATGAAACAAATCGAACTCCATTCGATTTCGCAGAAGGTGATTCAGAATTTAATATTGAATATAGAAGAGGAGGATTTGCTTTAATTTTTTTAGCAGAATATGCAAGAATTTTATTTATAAGTATATTATTTTGTGTAATTTTTTTAAGTAGAGATATTTTTAATTTTTTGTTTTACTTAAAATTAACATTTATTTCTTTTATATTTCTTTGAGTACGAGGAACTTTACCTCGATTTCGATATGATAAATTAATATATTTAGCTTGCAAAAGTTTTCTTCCTTTTTCATTAAATTTTTTAATATTTTTTATTGGATTTAAAATTTTTTTATTCTATTTATTATAATGAATTATATTTAGTAAAGTTATTAGAAAATTTTATTTCTATCTTATATTTTTAAAATATAACTATATTTTTAAAATATAACTGCTCGTAATCCTCCTAATAAAGCTTAATTTGAATTCGAAGATCAACCTGGAATTATAACAGAATATACGCCTAATCTAGTACAACATAAAAAAAATATTAACCCTAATCCTAATTAAAAGAAAATAATTTAACAAATATTGGTATACATATTCAACCCAATAAAGATAAAAACAAAGAAAAAATTGGTGAAAAATAATAAGAAATAGAATTAGATAATAATGGATAAGTTTGTTCTTTAGTAAGTAATTTAATTGCATCACAAAAAGGTTGAGTAATACCTAAAATTCCAACTTTTTTAGGACCTTTACGAATTTGAATATATCCCAAAACTTTTCGTTTTAAAAGAGTTAAAAAAGCAACTCTTACTAAAACAAAAATAATTAATAATAAACTTTCCAATAATAAGAAGTAAATTTTTTAAAAAAAAAAGAAAAAAACATGTACTATATGTAATAAAAATTATATATATATAAGTTATAAATTTATTGCACTAATCTGCCAAAATAGTAAATTAATACTATTCAATTTTAAAATAATTATTTATTAAATATTAGGTCCGGATTCGGATTTGTATCAATCAAATAAATTAATCAACAAATATTTTGATTTTTACAATCAATTTATTAAATTTATTTCGCATTATTACATAATTTCATTTTTAATATATCACAATATTACATAATTTCACTTTTTATTATTTCACATTATTACATAATATCATTTTTCTTAATCCAAGAATTATGCTTCTTTGAAAAGCCCAACCACTTGACAAACGCTCGATCTCTAACAGTTTTTTTAGAATAGTAATAGTAATAAGAATAGTAATAGAAATAGAATAGTACTAGTAATAAAAACATATATTCAGATATGCGTCAGAAAATTCTAGATTATTCCAGAAAGTTCTAGATTAATATATTTTTGAATGAAATGATTAATCAACAAGACAAAATTTTTGGAAACCATAACATTTGTTTTTTGTAAACATAAAACCACAATAATATTTTTACGTAAGTAGCAATTGTTTAACCACAAAACAAAAATATTTTGAAAATTCTAGAATAATATAGAAAGTTCTAGATTATGAAATGATTAATCAACAAAAAATATTATGGAAAAAATATAAAATTATTTTGTTGCAGCTTTTAGGCGTTTTTAAATATCAAATAACGGGGTTATCAATTTGAAATTAATATACCCACCAAAAAACAAACTAGAGTCCAGAGTCGGCGCTGCCACCACCCGACATAATTGGATCTGCCAGAGTTGCCCCCGATCATCGTAATTGGATCTGACCCAGAGTCGGCGCCGCCCCCAGTTAACGTAATTGGCTCTGACCCAGAGTCGGCGCCGCCCCCAATTATCGTAATTGGATCTGACCCAGAGTCGGCGCTGCCCCCAATTATCGTAATTGGATCTGACCCAGAGTCGGCGCTGCCCCCAATTATCGTAATTGGATCTGACTCAGAGTCGGCGCCGCCCCCAATTATCGTAATTGTATCTGACCCAGAGACGGCGCTGCCCCCCAATTATCGTAATTGGATCTGACCCAGAGTCGGCGCTGCCCCCAATTATCGTAATTGGATCTGACCCAGAGTCGGCGCCGCCGCTAATCACCGTAAGATGGCGCAACCATCCTACCTAACATAGACACAAACCTAAACCGGATTCGGCGCGGATTCAGAGTTGCATCGGACACATCATCTATCATAGACACAAACCAACTGCGGTATGACGCGGTTTTCCGATATGGCAACACTGGTCTTTTTGCCTCGCCATACCTTTTGGCGCGAAAACGAGAAAATGTGGCAGCACTGGAAAGCAAAACGAAGAAGAAGCGTTTGCTGCCCCATATCCCTACTACTTACGCATAACATTTGTCTTTCCCCTATTAGAAGAGCCCACAATGAGAGATCTTATGGAATTTGGTAAAAGGGAACTGTGTTTTGCTTTAAGCGTATTTTGGTGCGTAAACTCAAAATTTCTCACCCTAAAATTTCTTATCTTGTTTTATTAGACGCTTTTCAACTACTGATTGTAAACTTATTTAATCATTTCAATTTATACCGTATCATTTCAGAAAAGATATAAAATGATTGTCTATAATAAAAAGGTTACTAATAGTAAAAGTGAAGTTGGAGGGAGTGGGTTCATGAATAACGTAATTGAGAATTTATCTTTTGAATTACATTTACTGGGATATCAATTTTGGGGACCGGAACAAAGTTAGAAAAAAGACTAGAAAGGGGTGATAAGGGTATAAATACTTTGGATGCGACATGAAAAGTTCATGATATTGCATATACACAAAATAAAGATATAAACAAACGACATCAAGCCGACATCGAAATATCAAAAGGAGCTTGGGAAAGAGTAAGGCAAAATAAAGCAGAATTAAAGAAAAAATAAACGAATTTTTAGTTACCAACGCTATGAAGGCTAAAGTAAAACTTGGTACAGGAATACATAAAAGAAACCCAAATGTCGGAAAAATATATTAAGTACTGCAGGTAAACATGAACCTGTAGAAAAATGCAAGAATGAAAAACCCCATGACATCAACAGTGCCATTCGCCTTGCTTAAATGGCGTTTAAAATCCTTTAAATGTAGAAAATCTCAAGTCAGTATACCAAGAGTAATTCTGGAGCCAAAGTTTGGTTCATTTTTACCTCTTATACCTATAAGTGCAATGGGAGCTTTAACGTCGGGTGCATCTTCCATCGCAAAAGCAATTAAGACTGCTAAAAATGCTAAACAACAATCTGAAAAAAATGTGAGACATAATAAGCGAATGGAGGGAATAGCAATGGGAAAATGACGCTATTTAAAACCATAAAAAAGGAAATCACATACAACAAGAAATTATCCAAAACTAATAGAGCAGCTACCCAAAAGTAAGTGCAAGTGCAAGGGTAAAAATATTTCAAGGAAATTTATTCCAGCATTTCAGAACAACATCAACACTGAAAAAAAATTAAAGAAAAAACGTATGGAGGAAAATCATTTTTCCCCTATGATTCTTTAGAGAATAAAAAAGTTCATAAATCAAAAAAAAATAATTTTTGATATATAGGTTTATGGTAAAATTCAATTTAAAAGTTGTAGAATATTTATTATTTATATATATGCTCGTACGTGTGTGCATTTCTTTTATTTATATCACCAGAAGATCTCAGCTGTTTGGGTCATTGACCCTTTTGTAAGATAATTTAAAAAGCTTTGTTAAAACAGTAGAACCTCTGTTCATTGATTAGAGACATAAGATGGAAATATGAAAAATTCCACGATAAAACTGGGGAAAAATATTTATAATTGGCCAATAAATAACCCCACTTCACAAAGGCGTCAATATATTCTTTACTGAAAACACACATCGCAGAAACATATCTTATATAAGCCAGAAATAAAAAAACTTTGTTAAAAACGTGTAATTCTAATAAGAAGGATCGTAAGCCTCATAATAAGTCCGACGAGGCTAAGGTGGTACTTTTAAAATCATTTATTTAGCATTTGCCAGCAGTTTCCTCGCATTACTGTCGGAATCATAGCAACAAGTTGTACCTTCCACAAGAATTTTGCAACATAAAAGGTGTTTATAAATGCTATAGAGAGCATTTAAAAACTATCGGGAAAGAAACGGATCAATTTTTTTAAGAGTTTTTCGTTACATTTTTAAAAACGATTTTCATATTGGTTTAGATTTGCCAAAAAAAAGACAAATGCGTAACTTATGAACATTAGAATAGCTTGGACACCAATACCCAGACTCTTTTAGAGTTTTTGGAAGAACATAAACACAGTAAATTAGATTCATCATTTTAATTTGCCAGTTTTGACCCTAAGAAGGTTTGAAATACACCCCACGGAAAGAGTATAACATTGTTTTATTCACAGAAATATGCATACTATAATGAAAGTGTGTATGAAAGTGGCACCAGGAATGGATATTGCTTTTTGTGGGGAGAATCTGACTGTAAACGAGGATGTAATGAAATCTGTCCCATTGTATTTCAATATTTAAAGCATGTGGATAAAAAGAGGACACATTTTTCAATCAGCCTTTACTGTGATAGCTGTGCTGGTCAACATCGAAACAAAGCTATGCTTGCCACTTTAATATTTTTCCTCGAAAATTATACTTTAATACTAAATATAAAAATAACGTATTTATTACCTGGACATACTATGATGCCCGTTGACCCAGTTCATAGCAAAAAATAACCCCATTATGAAAGTTAAGTACGGATATTTTGACAATTCCGAACTGAGAGAATATGATCTAAACTCGATTCCGCGATCAAGACGTAACTCCACCATAGTAACTAACGGACCTCTTAAGTTATATAATCATCAATTGAAAATTTCCTCAAGAAAATACAAAGATTTAAAATCCCTTTGGGTTAAAAACACAATACCAGAACAATTTCATAATGAATAAAATTAAAATTCGACAATACTATAAAAGATGTACTCCCTGAAACGGACCATGAAGACTAAAGCTATAAATTTTTTTATTTTATATTATATATATATATATATATATATATATATATATATATATATATATATATATATATATATATATATATATATATATATATATATATATATATATATATATATATATATATATATATATATATATATATATATATATATATATATATATATATATATATATATATATATATATATATATATATATATCACTTGTTCACGCTCCCCCTAATGTCATGCTACTAATAAGTCTATTTTACGATTTTTCCGGTGGGCTGTTTAATTAAACTAGTAAGCTGTTTATTTCAACTGGTGGGCTGTTTACTTCAACTGGCAAGCAGTTTATATCAACTGGTGGACTGTTTACTTCAACTGGTAGGCTGTTAATATGAGCTGGTAGGCTGTTTATTTCAACTGATGGGCTTCAACTTATGGATTGTTTATTCAACTGGTAGGCTGTTTACTTTAGCTGGTAGGCGGTGGACTGTTTAACTTATTGGCGTCTGTTGGAATCAGAGGTTAATTTATTAATAAATATGAATGTACTCATCAAAACATATTCAATAACGTCCACAGCGAATTTCGTCTTCTTTATATATAACTACAAATCCATGTTATTTTTCCAGCACTCTCGGCATATGTCGAAAGTTATCGAACGTCATATCGCTTCCAACACGATTTTTATATACATGTTTCTTATTCATTTCAACTTGCTTAAAGACTATTATAAAATAAGCGTTATTGTAGTGGCGCTTGTAGATATTTCTTCTCCTAAACTGATGTTGTTTTTTTTCGTTTGAATCTATTAGAAAGGTAATTTGTATTTTTAGTTATTTTTTGTGTTCACCAACACTTACTTCCGTGTGTATTCCACAGTACGTAAGATCTGATTATTCAGTGTTTGGCTCATCGAGTCAAAAACCGGAAATAGCAAGCAGGATGCGTATTAACATTTTTGTTTTCTTAAAATTTTCTTTTATTAAGTGACGATCACGTGTAGCTTTGTATTTTGCGGCAATTAGGTTGTGGCGAGTTTGTTGACGGTGTAATTTTTATTTTTTTATTTTGGAAGACATTTTGGCTTTGGAAGTAGCATCGTTGTGTAAGTTGAAGCTACAACCCGATTCCAATTTCGTGGTAAGAGCAAGGTTTTACAAGACTTAGTTGATAGCCATATTTGCCATTTTAATCCAAAGGCCAAACCTTAAGAACGTTACTTGCGGAAAGTTCTTTTGAGTTAATTGTAGTAACTCTGTAAAAACATTTTACAATTTTTCCCGGTTTCCTTATTGAAAGAAAGTAAGTTTTTACATAACTTTTGTGAATCAAAAGCGAAAACTATTTGAAGAATTTTTGTACGCTAGCGTTTTTTTCTAGACTTTAATCACCATCAAAGTCATCAGATTTTCTTGGACTAAAGCTATCCTTTGGATCTCGCATTCTACGTTCCTGCCTGTGGATTTTGGCACGAGCATAATCAGTTCATCCCAATAAAAAGAGAGAGCTCTGATGGTAGTTTTTAACACACGACGGATGTTAAAATTAATTTTCTTTAAAAAGTCTTTACTCCCAATGTTAACGACGAGTGACTTCCCCACAGCTCTAAAGCCCCTTAGACAGCGCGAATTCGGCTATTTGCGCACGGACTCTGGTCATTTGCAGAAGGGAATTCGCAAAACAACTTTACTGCCCAGTATTAACATTGAGACCTGTGCTAGTATCGCCGCGAAGAGCAAGTGTCGGTCGTTGTTTTTCTTTCGAAAAAACAGTTCCCGTCGGCACTTCATTTGAAAAACCTAATTTAATTCCTTTGTCTTTGACCGTTAAAAGAAAGAAAATCGTGCAAATTTTAACAATCTAGAAATTAATTACTTTTATTACAGTCTCCCAAAAGTATTTTGCTTTTGCCATTTAAATCGGTAATGGACATTTAAGAGTGCGTTTTTTCTAAAACAAAAGAAAACATTTCTTTTTTATATTTTTTTATATTAGAAAAGTGTGCGTTTTTTTATAATACTCAAAAAAAATTGAATGTGAAAAGTTCTAAGCACAATAGTTTCTAGGGCAAATTATTTACCACCAGCGAATCCCTTTACATCCCTCCCTCACCTTTACCACACAGTCATCATCATTTGAAATGCCTTTCATCGATGGACACCCATACGTATAAGTAGGTGGCTTTGTTTTTATATTCTTACATTGCATTTTTGGTGGTTGTTTGATCAATGTGCGCAGAAAGAACAGATAATCTTAACACTTCTCTATGCGCATCGGATCTATAGAGCATACGCAACATAAATACCTTAATAACTCTTAGTCCTTAAGTTAACTCTCTCACCAACATATATATGGGTCTGTAGCCATTTCAGAAGCTAGTAACTCTGGGCCCTCTCACTCATTATCTGCAGAGAGCTTTCCTAATGAGTTTAGAATACAAGCTCGCTCTTAGAATCCACAGATAATGGGTGAATGTTTGGCTTAGTTTATTGTGGACACAACAGTTTTGTGAACAGCTTTTTATTAAAAAGTTCTAACTACAGTGAGACCTACTTATTGGATCTTTTTTTCTCTGAAATGGTGCAGTTTGCAAAAAGACATCTCACTGATATCGATATAAGATAATTTAAAAAAAGAAACATATTCTATATGAGGGACAAACTTCCCAAATCACCTAGACATAGAGAATGCGGAATAGTTAATTTGGACTCATACAGCGGGTATGGTACACATCACAACAATATTGAGTACTATGAGAGTTGTGGAAACCTTCGCCTCTCGAAATTTTATTATATTTAGAGGATGATATTAAATATAATTATAAGAGAATGCAAAATTTTCAATCATTTAGTTGTGGACATTTATGTTTAAAATACCTTTGTCAATTTAAATAAACTAACGCATTTTGTTTAAATATTTTTTAAATTATTTATTATCGATTTTTAAGAGTAATTTATAAATATTAACATCACGTTTTATAATTTTTTCCCCAAACTCAAAACAGAGTCTTGTAAGATCTAATTGAACATCTTTTTTATCAGGTACTTGAATATAAGTTTTGTTTAAGGCAGGTAGGGAAATAAAATTACCATAAAACTATGATATTTGTTTTTAAAGATTGTAGTTTCAGCAAACGAATGTTGTTAAAAATATTCCAATAAGGGTTAATTTACGCCAAGTCTAACAATCTATTTTCATTTAATTGCCGTCTTGCTTTAGAACTAGGAGACATCTTCCATCCTTATGACGAAAGTCTAATTTAATATCCTCTATTGGTGGATCGTTTAGTAAGTTGAACGAATCGAAAAATTCTAATTGGTTTAACCCAATCTGTTATAAGACAGATTTATATGTGCTATTAGACAGATCCAAAGTTCTGATGAAATTTCTATGAAATGCTTCTTCTTAATTGAAACCATATCAGAGGTTTAAATTTCATCGTGGTCGAAAATCCGCACATTACTTTTTATTTTAGGTTTAGAAAATATTCAAATTCGAGACAACATCATGACTCTGAAACTGCTTGCTATTTTTTATCTTGTAACTCCATAGTGTACTCAATAAGTGAACGAAATGATACCGATAGTAGACTTAAAAGAGAAATCATATATAATGGGATATCTAAAAAGGGCTTTCTTTAGTTGTTTTCGAAACTTTGCTGTAACTTGTTTACAGAAATAGAGCTGAGATCGCATTGGTCGATTTTCAGTATTGTCATGGAAACGACAATAGCATAAATAAAAAAGGAGTTGGCTTTATGCCGGCCACGTTAGCTGTATAGGGTTATCTATCCAGAAGTATTTTTTCAGAACAAAAACAAACGTAAAACTTCAAATCAAGTGTGGAATCTTTTTCGGTAATTTAAAAGGAAATTTAATGGCATTTATTTTATGTAAATGATTTTTTTTTTAAAATTTGTATAATTAAACGTACATAAAAGTTCAACATTTGAAGCCATCTTTGTAGTCGACTTTATTGGAAATATAAAATGCCACAGTTATTGCAGGTATTTGTATAAGAAATGACTAAGTTATCGGTCAATTTAAAAACAGAAGCGTGAGTTAGATGGATAGCTAACTAGTGAAAGACAGGTAACATTTTTTTACAAATAGAATTAGAGGGAGGAGCTAACCTGAATAAAAATAACAAGAAAAAATATCCAAATTTAAATGTATAATTTATCCTGGATTGAAATATTATGTATTTAAAATAGGTGTATAAATAAATATATATAAATATATATATATATATATATATATATATATATATATATATATATATATATATATATATATATATATATATATATATATATATATATATATATATATATATATATATATATATATATATATATATATATATATATATATATATATATATATATATATATATATATATATATATATATATATATATATATATACCAAGTCAGCTTTGCATAAACGATCAATTCCCTGCATTATTACTCTTCGTCGCTGAATTTTTTTTTCCTTGGGCATGCAGTTCGTTTACTATTGATTATCTTTCCATTTTTGATAATGTTAAAAATAAATAAATTGGATAGTTAGCATATGGTATATCGTTATAATAACTTTAATATTCTTATTCATTCATTTTATTTTCTTGTTATTTATTTTCTTTAATATTCTTATTCTTTTATATTCTTATTCATATTCTTTAATATTCTTATTCATTTATTTTATTTTCTTGTTATTTATTTTCTTGTTAAATTCGTTTCTTAATATTTCCTTTGAATCGAGGAAATGTGTTTTTGAAGTAAGCATCTGTTTCTGCTGACAGCTGATCCAAATTTTTTAGTTTTTTATTTGGATATCGATATTATTATTCCAATCCATAGTAATTCCAAATACTTCAGTAACATTGCTCCTTAATATAACAAAACTATTATTAGAAAAGTGATTGAACTTGTCGACGTTCATGTTGCGATTAATAAATTTTTCAGTTATATCAGTAAATTATATCAGCTTCCCTAAGTTCATTAATTATGGAAAAAAACGCTAGCGTACAAAAATTCCTCAAATAGTTTTCGCTTTTGATCCACAAAAGTTATGTAAAAACTTACTTTCTTTCAATAAGGAAACCGGGAAAAGTTGTAAAATGTTTTTACAGAGTTACTACAATTAACTCAAAATAACTTTCCGCAAGTAACGTTCTTAAGGTTCGGCCTTTGGATTAAAATGCCAAATATGGCTATCAACTAAGTCTTGTGAAACCTTGCTCTTGCCACGAAATTGGAATCGGGTTGTAGCTTCAACTTACACAAAGATGCTACTTCCAAGGCCAAAATGTCTTCCCAAATAAAAAAAATACACCTTTAACAAACTATCCACAACCTAATTGCCGCAAAATACAAAGCTACACGTGATCGTCACTTAATAAAAGAAAATTTTCAGAAAACAAAAATGTTAATAGTCATTCGAACTCGGATCCCGGGGTCCAAAGATTGAGACGCATCCTGCTTGCTATTTCCGGTTTGTGACTCGATGAGCCAAACACTGAATAATCAGATCTCACGTACTGTGGAATACACACGTAAGTAAGTGTTGGTGAACACAAAAAATAACTAAAAATACAAATTACCTCTCTAATAGATTCAAACAAAAAAAAAACAACATCAGTTTAGGAGAAGAAATATCTACAAGCGCCACTACAATAACGCTAATTTTATAATAATCTTTAAGCAAGTTGAAATGAATAAGAAACATGTATACACAAATCGTGTTGGAAGCGATATGACGTTCGATAACTTTTAACATATGCCGAGAGTGCTGGAAAAATAACATGGATTTGTAGTTATATATAAAGAAGACGAAATTCGCTGTGGACGTTATTGAATATGTTTTGATGAGTACATTTATATTTAGTAATAAATTAACCTCTGATTCCAATAGACGCCAATAAGTTAAACAGTCCATTGCCTACCAGCTAAAGTAAACAGCCTACCAGTTGAAGTTAACTACCTACCAGTTGAATAAACAATCCATAAGTGGAAGCCCACTTGTTGAAATAAACAGCCCACCTGCTCAAATTAACAGCCTACCAGTTGAAGTAATCAGCCCACCAGTTGATATAAACAGCTTACCAGTTGTAGTAAACAGCCCACCAGTAGAAATAAACAGCCTACTAGTTTAAGTAAACAGCCCACCGGAAAAATCGTAAAAAAGATTTATTAGTAGCATAATTTTAGGAGGAGCGTAAACAAGTGATAAATTATCTAAAACTTTTAAGCCAGTGATCGAAATATTATAACAAATATTAAAATTAACCAATGTTAAAAGACCTACAGCGAGAGCCCAACAGGGTTTAAAATTCAATAGCATCACTCCGATTAAGTAATTTAAGGAAGTCAGTGGAAAAACCACCAGCGGTTAAGGAGGATGACAGTAATTCGGAAGATGAAGCAAATGAAAATTATATATTTTCTCAATCAGATGATGCTATCGATTTATCATTTCTTCATAACTATATAAAACTTGACACAACATATGGTCTACCTAAAGACAAGAAAGGTGAGTGGCAAGTCGCCAATAACAACCTTTAAGTAAATGAAGATTGTTATCGGAAATAACTCGTGGCCGTATATACCAGGATTATTTGAACTTATTTTTCACAAAACTCCTAGGATATATGACAAATTAGAACTTGATATCTATAAAAGAATTCTGATGAATATTAACGCACATATAATAAATTATGACGCAGTCGATCAAATTAAAGGAATCTCTCTGATACTACTCACACGGGTAAAGGCTTAATGACTGTTAATCGTGGCAAGCCCAACTATATATACCAGGATGACCCCAACGAGTTAGTGGAACGTCTAACACTTTTGTTGGCTTCACAGAGCGCTGGTAATGCGAATCATAATAATAAAATAGTATCCATAATTAATGAACTTAGGGAAGCTGATATAATTTACTGATATAACTGAAAAATTTATTATTAGTTTTGTTATAAAGTTTTGGAATAATTACATCGATAGCCAAATAAAAAACTAAAAAATTTGGCACAGCTGTCAGCAGAAACAGATGCTTACTTCAAAAACACATTTCCTCGATTCAAAGGAAATATTAAGAAACGAATTTAACAAGAAAATAAGTAACGTCGGAGAAGAAATAGATAAAGTTGAATAAGAATATTAAAGTTATTATAACGATATACCATATGCTAACTATCCAATTTATTTATTTTTAGCATTATCAAAAATGGAAAGATAACACTCTGCGACAAATGGTAAGGGTCAGTGATCGGTTTGGAATGAAACCACCGGGGAAAGTTATATTGGTAAAAAAAAGTCATACGTGTTCCAGCGTTTCGCTGGGTCTCATCTAGGAATCGAGATATATCGATTTGAAGTTAGTAAGTATCGTATAGGGGAATTTGTCACGTTTTAGGCTCTTTTGTTTGACATAACTCGAGAACCACTCGTCCGATTTAGCTGAAACAAATTTAGAAAAATTAGGAATTACAATTCCTCTAATCTGTTCTTAAACCGTTTTCCTACTTAAGCAACAGTTTCGCAATTAAAAATAAATGTATTTAAAAAAAAAATAAAAAAAAAAAATTTTTTCTTCATGCGCTTATTTTTAACTTGGAAACTATTACTGTAAAGGAAAATAATATATGAACAGATTAAGGGAATTGTAATTCTTGGTTTTTTAAAATTTATTTCAGCTAAATCGGACAAGTGGTTCTCAAGTTATGTCAAACAAAAGAGCCAAAAACGTGACAAATTCCCCTATACGATACTTACTAACTTCAAATCGATATATCTCGATTCCTAGATGAGACCCAACGAAACGCTGGGACACGTATGACCTTTTTTTGACCGATATAACTTTCCCCGGTGGTTTCATCCCAAACCGATTGTGGCTGTCGCACAATGTAATCAATAGTAAACGAACTGCATGCCCAAGGAAAAAAAAAATTTCAGCGACGAAGAGTAATAATGCAGGGAATTGATGGTTTATGCAAAGCTGACTTGGTATATATATATATATATATATATATATATATATATATATATATATATATATATATATATATATATATATATATATATATATATATATATATATATATATATATATATATATATATATATATATATATATATATATATATATATATATATATATATATATATATATATATATATATATATATATATATATATATATATATATATATATATATATATATATATATATATATATATATATATATAAATATATATATATATATAATATATATATAATGAAAAAGTTTTTTATCCTATGCATTAATTACTTTCATAGTTGTAATTACAATTACTTATTAAATTAAAATATAAAAGAGCCACTAACAGCACAGTAATCTCTTTACACCCTCTTCCCTTGGAAAATGGGCAGAGATCTTCGTCTGGGGGAGTTATGGCAAAGCCATCGCCCATGCCATTCGACCCATAGTAAACAATTATTAGACTTCCCCTTTTTCATTTGTTGTATTTATAATTATCAGCTTTTAAGTTGAATGAACAAAGTCATACCAGTGGTGTCAAATATACACCCTTTATTATTCTTTTAAGCAAATCCTATTTCACTTTTACTACGCAAAAGTAAAGAAGTGTATTTTCAATTCGTCGCAAGAAGTATTTTAAAGTAAGTGCAAATTACAAGTTCAATACTTTGACTTAAAACTATATATATATATATATATATATATATATATATATATATATATATATATATATATATATATATATATATATATATATATATATATATATATATATATATATATATATATATATATATATATATATATATATATATATATATATATATATATATATATATATATATATATATAGTTTTAAGTCAAAGTATTGAACTTGTAATTTGCACTTACTTTAAAATACTTCTTGCGACGAATTGAAAATACACTTCTTTACTTTTGCGTAGTAAAAGTGAAATAGGATTTGCTTAAAAGAATAATAAAGGGTGTATATTTGACACCACTGGTATGACTTTGTTCATTCAACTTAAAAGCTGATAATTATAAATACAACAAATGAAAAAGGGGAAGTCTAATAATTGTTTACTATGGGTCGAATGGCATGGGCGATGGCTTTGCCATAACTCCCCCAGACGAAGATCTCTGCCCATTTTCCAAAGGAAGAGGGTGCAAAGAGATTACTGTGCTGTTAGTGGCTCTTTTATATATAAATTTTATACAAAAATAAGTAATTGTAATTACAACTATGAAAGTAATTAATGCATAGGATAAAAAATATTTGTTAATTTTTGCTTCCTTAGTATTTCTTCAATATTTTTTAAAATATTGACATGATGAAATGTGAGTTCTTGGAAGGAGATACTTTCTTCTTTTGTTACATTTATGTCTCTTATTGGGTTTGGTAAAACAGTATTTCTCCCATATAACTTCCTATCATACCATTTTTTCATTATCTTTACTTTACAATTTTCGATCTTTATCAAATAGTTGCCCGTTAGTATTATTGGAATTTTGTTACAGGTTTGTTCAATTTTTTCGTTTATCATATTAATAGCGAATATTACATCAGTATTTACTTCAATAACAACTTTTTCATTATTCTTTTTGTAGGAACAGTGCATTTTTTCTTCTTTAAAAATGTTTTCTATACAATTGTCTTTGATGATCCTAAGATTACGTACTTCGTTAGTACTAGAGAATATTACGTTATTATTTGTTAAATATTCCTTAGATTCTAAACAAATCTCTAGACCTTCTTTATTAGGAATAGGTTGAATTAATAACTTATCGTACGTTTCATTAGACATAATAGGAATGTTTATTATAAAAATAATGTCCCTTCCTGAAGACGCTACCGTCAGCCTAATCCCTTGCAATCGTTCGAATGTTATATTATATTTTTGCACTTCGTAATCTGTAAGAATGTTTCTATTTAGGAGACCTAAACTAGATGTAAGGATTATCTCCCCTATACTATCTATAATTTTCTCCAAATGTGTTAACTGATATTTAAATTCTTGAGATTTTGTTGTCTTCTGTTGTTGTATTGATAGATTTTTTATTTCCGAATATTGTTTCATCAATTTTCCCGTTTGTGAAGTGTAAAGTGTATGCAATTTCTCCAGTTCTTCATCATATTGCCTATTTATTTGGATCTGATTATTGCTTTGGGTTATTACATTGTGAGTGTTAGTTTCAAGTATTCCTAACTGATTTTCAATTTCTATTTTGTCACTGTCATCTAGGGTTCCAAATAAATATTTCATTCCTGTTCCTAGAACATTTATTAAACCTCGTTTCTTGCGGTTGTGGGGAATTATGCTTTGAAGTTTAGTACTAAGATGATTAATCTGATGTTCCATATAAGAATCTCCCAAATTAGATATTTCTTCCTTAAGGCTATTGATAAAAGTTTCGTATTTTGTTACATTAAAAATATGATGAATAATATTGTGTCCTGCAATAAGTTGTGTCTTCCCAATCTCGAGTAAGCTGTAACCATTACCATGGTTTAAGTCAGTAATTTCCAGCTTCTGCGCCTGTACTGGACTGGTTATCAGCAAGATCATTACACTAGCCAACAGTCGTTTTGTTATTTGGTTCTAGCATAATTTTTCTCATTGATTTTGACCTACTAAACACGAAAATGAGTTTTAAAAATTTTTCTGTCGATTGGTTTTCGAGATACAAATTTTTGAACTTTTTTTTTTAAATTTTTGGAGGTACACTTACAAAAATTATAAGTCCGCCATTTGTTGTCAGATTTTGTAAAGTAAGGGCTTATTTTTCTTTGTAAAAATGCCAGCTATACGTAAAAAAACCAAAATTGCTATTAGCATCGTGTTTTATATTTTATATGAATTTTTATATGGTTTTTTCTGCCACATTTTTACTAAAAAAACGACGTTTTTTAACATTTTTAAGCCGCCAACATCAAAACTACTTACCCGATTTGAAAATTTTCTGAGAATGAGTTGTAGACGGCTCAATTTACTTTAATTTGAGTAGTAGTAGGATCAAATAGGTCAAAGAAGACGAAAGATATGCTCAAAATTGTAAGTGTACCTCAAAAATTTAAATAAAAAGTTCAAAAATTTGTATCTCGAAAACCAATCGACAGAAAAAATTTTAAAACTCATTTTCGTGTTTAGTAGGTCAAAATCAATGGGAAAAAGTATGCTAGAAACAAATAACAGAGAAAATTTTGTTATTTGTGACCTAGTGTTATCATCCACCGTAGACCTGAAATGATTTTTTCGTTTTAAAAATTGATCCCTATAAATGGGCAAATTCTTATTTCTAGTTCTGTATCGTTTTCCGTCAATTTGTTCAACGTCAACTCTTTCCTGTCTTGTCTCCATTTTCTGTACATTGGGTGTTTTTTTAACTCTTGATTTATTTCTGCATCTTTTCTATCCTTATTTCGATATGCCAAAGTCCTTTCTTTGGTTTCTTCGATTTGTCTGTAAACATCTTGCAGATTAACATTACTTCCTGAAAAGTGAATGTCTATGGGCTTTCTCTTTGTGGTAAGGTGAATGGTAGTGTTATAGGTATAGTTGGATTGGATAACTAAATCGACATTATAAGCAATGTCATTCTCTTCTTCACGTTTTCTGTATAATCGGATGTTTTCATTTAGACTACTGTGGAACCTCTCAATATCAGAATTTCCAGTATGTCTATTCGGTGTAGTTAAATGCAATTCAATATTCTTCTTATCTAAAAAGTCTTTAAACAAGGCAGTTGTTAATCATTAAGTAAGGTGAATGTTAGTGTTATAGGTATAGTTGGATTGGATAACTAAATCGACATTATAAGCAATGTCATTCTCTTCTTCACGTTTTCTGTATAATCGGATGTTTTCATTTAGACTACTGTGGAACCTCTCAATATCAGAATTTCCAGTATGTCTATTCGGTGTAGTTAAATGCAATTCAATATTCTACTTATCTAAAAAGTCTTTAAACAAAGCAGTTGTTAATGCTGTCTCATTGTCTGTTATCAACAATTTCGGAGCTTTCATTAAATTAAAGGTAATCGTAAAAGCTTTAATTAAGCAAAGAGGTGTTCTTTCCTCAATTTCTTGTACAAGGGCGTACTTGGAAAATTTATCTATTATTGTTAAATACATTTTACCTCTTCTCATATACCAAATGTCAGCGTGATAAATCTCATGAGGACTTTTTGGTGTCTCTGTTTTTTCATATGGCAGTTTAATCGGTCTTCGCTCTATTTTAAAATTGCAAATTTCACAATTATTAATTATCTTTGTAATTTCCCGTTTCATATTAGGGTAATAGTAGAAATTCTTCAATTCTTGATACGTTTTTTCAATTTCAGGATGATTATTTTCATAATTGTGATGTTTCAGAATTATTTCCATTAGGGTTTCTATATCGACGTCTTCTACTAATGTATAAGTTCTAAATATTTCAAAAGATTTTATGTTTCTCATCTTAACTACCTCTTCTTGTATTTCTAAATAAACTTCTTCATTTTCACAATAGATCGCTACGGTTTCTTCGTTCTCTATGATATTTAATATTTTCCTAACCATCTCCTTATCATCCTTATAAATGAATTTATATCTCTTTTTGTCGTGTTTCTGTATTAGTTCATACTCATTGTTATCTCCGTTTACTAACAAGATTTGCCTTGTAAAATATTGGAGGGGTTTATCAGTAATTTTAATGTAATCATTGCCATCTTCACTGGCACTATGTACTGTTGGTACAGGTGAACTATGTCTTTCTATCGCTGAATCTTTCATTCTTGCGGATTCATTATCGTTGGTGATAACGTCCATAAACAATAATTTGTCTTTTGGGTGATTCTTCTTAAAATGCTTCTTTAGAGAGTTTTTTAACTTAAATTGATTTTTGCATATAGTGCATTGGAATCTTAATCCCTTATGAACGATCCTCTGGTGAATCCCTAAATTTGTAGCTTGACTATATTTCTTATTGCATTCCTTACATTCAAAAAGATTAATTTCGTGTTGAATTCTAGAAAGAGCATCTGCAACCTTATTTTCTTTTCCTTGTACATGGCAGATATCGAACTCATACTCATTAAGTTTTATTTTCCATCTAATCAATTTCGAATTTGGTTCCTTCAAGAAAGATAACCAAATTAAGGGTTTGTGATCGGTATTTAGTTTAAATTTTCGTCCTTACAAATAATGGCGAAATTGTCCTGTTGCCCAAACAATGGCCAACAGTTCCTTCTCTATGGTTGAATAGTTAATTTCGTGTTTGTTTAGAGTCCTGGAAGCAAAAGCTAAGGGGCCATCTTTTTGTGACAATACGGCGCCCATAGCAAAGTTGCTTGCATCCGTTGTGAGAATAAAGGTTTCATTAAAATTGGGGTATCTTAGTATCATATCTGATATTAAAATTGTCCTTATTTTGTTAAAAGATTCCTTATAATCCGCATCATTTATGTTGATTATGCAGTCCTTTTTCAACCTTTTTGTCAAAGGTTTCGCTATTTTTGCGTAGTCTGGGATAAACTTTCTGTAATATCCGCTTAGACCTAGGAAACTCTGAATTTCCTTAACTGTTTTCGGTATAGGGAAATTCTTAATACATTTGACCTTACTGGGATTTGGCTTTATGCCATCAGGGGTCACAACGTGTCCCAAAAAATCTGTCTCTTTCTTTAATAAATCACTTTTATTTAATGACACTTTTAAATTTGCTTTTCTTAGAGTATTAAAAATTATCCTTGAGTTGTTCATATGTTCTTGAAGAGATGTGCTAAAAATTAATATGTCGTCCATGTCAATGACGCATATTCTGTTAACATATTCTTTTAGAACATTGTTCATCATACGTCGGAAGGTTGCGGGGGCGTTTTTTAACCCGACAACATCTGACAACAAATGGCGGACTTATAATTTTTGTAAGTGTACCTCAAAAATTTAAAAAAAAAGTTCAAAAATTTGTATCTCGAAAACCAATCGACAGAAAAATTTTTAAAACTCATTTTCGTGTTTAGTAGGTCAAAATCAATGGGAAAAAGTATGCTAGAAACAAATAACAGAGAAAATTTTGTTATTTGTGACCTAGTGTTATCATCCACCAATACGTCCGTAGACCTGAAATGATTTCTACGTTTTAAAAATTGATCCCTATAAATGGGCAAATTCTTATTTCTAGTTCTGTATCGTTTTCCGTCAATTTGTTCAACGTCAACTCTTTCCTGTCTTGTCTCCATTTTCTGTACATTGGGTGTTTTTTTTAACTCTTGATTTATTTCTGCATCTTTTCTATCCTTATTTCGATATGCCAAAGTCCTTTCTTTGGTTTCTTCGATTTGTCTGTAAACATCTTGCAGATTAACATTACTTCCTGAAAAGTGAATGTCTATGGGCTTTCTCTTTGTGGTAAGGTGAATGACAGTGTTATTGGTATAGTTGGATTGGATAACTAAATCGACATTATAAGCAATGTCATTCTCTTCTTCACGTTTTCTGTATAATCGGATGTTTTCATTTAGACTACTGTGGAACCTCTCAATATCAGAATTTCCAGTATGTCTATTCGGTGTAGTTAAATGCAATTCAATATTCTTCGTATCTAAAAAGTCTTTAAACAAGGCAGTTGTTAATCATTAAGTAAGGTGAATGGTAGTGTTATAGGTATAGTTGGATTGGATAACTAAATCGACATTATAAGCAATGTCATTCTCTTCTTCACGTTTTCTGTATAATCGGATGTTTTCATTTAGACTACTGTGGAAACTCTCAATATCAGAATTTCCAGTATGTCTATTCGGTGTAGTTAAATGCAATTAAATATTCTTCTTATCTAAAAAGTCTTTAAACAAGGCAGTTGTTAATGCTGTCTCATTGTCTGCTATCAACAATTTCGGAGCTTTCATTAAATTAAAGGTAATCGTAAAAGCTTTAATTAAGCAAAGAGGTGTTCTTTCCTCAATTTCTTGTACAAGGGCGTACTT
The DNA here is from genome assembly GCA_963513945.1 of Hydrotaea diabolus. Classification (NCBI taxonomy): domain Eukaryota; kingdom Metazoa; phylum Arthropoda; class Insecta; order Diptera; family Muscidae; genus Hydrotaea; species Hydrotaea diabolus. The sequence goes on along the minus strand of OY740721.1, from coordinate 15,075,576 downwards.
GGAAAATTTATCTATTATTGTTAAATACATTTTACCTCTGCTCATATACCAAATGTCAGCGTGATAAATCTCATGAGGACTTTTTGGTGTCTCTGTTTTTTCATATGGCAGTTTAATCGGTCTTCGCTCTATTTTAAAATTGCAAATTTCACAATTATTAATTATCTTTGTAATTTCCCGTTTCATATTAGGGTAATAGTAAAAATTCTTCAATTCTTGATACGTTTTTTCAATTTCAGGATGATTATTTTCATACTTGTGATGTTTCAGAATTATTTCCATTAGGGTTTCTATGTCGACGTCTTCTACTTATGTATAAGTTCTAAATATTTCAAAAGATTTTATGTTTCTCATCTTAACTACCTCTTCTTGTATTTCTAAATAAACTTCTTCATTTTCACAATAGATCGCTACGGTTTCTTCGTTCTCTATGATATTTAATATTTTCCTAACTATCTCCTTATCATCCTTATAAATGGATTTATATCTCTTTTTGTCATGTTTCTGTATTAGTTCATACTCATTGTTATCTCTGTTTACTAACAAGATTTGCCTTGTATAATATTGGAGGGGTTTATCAGTAATTTTAATGTAATCATTGCCATCTTCACTGGCACTATGTACTGTTGGTACAGGTGAACTATGTCTTTCTATCGCTGAATCTTTCATTCTTGAGGATTCATTATCGTTGGCGATAACGTCCATAAACGATAATTTGTCTTTTGGGTGATTCTTCTTAAAATACTTCTTTAGAGAGTTTTTTAACTTAAATTGATTTTTGCATATAGTGCATTGGAATCTTAATCCCTTATGAACGATCCTCTGGTGAATCCCTAAATTTGTAGCTTGAGTATATTTCTTATTGCATTCCTTACATTCAAAAAGATTAATTTCGTGTTGAATTCTAGAAAGAGCATCTGCAACCTTATTTTCTTTTCCTTGTACATGGCAGATATCGAACTCATACTCATTAAGTTTTATTTTCCATCTAATCAATTTCGAATTTGGTTCCTTCAAGAAAGATAACCAAATTAAGGGTTTGTGATCGGTATTTAGTTTAAATTTTCTTCCATACAAATAATGGCGAAATTGTCCTGTTGCCCAAACAATGGCCAACAGTTCCTTCTCTATGGTTGAATAGTTAATTTCGTGTTTGTTTAGAGTCCTGGAAGCAAAAGCTTAGGGGCCATCTTTTTGTGACAATACGGCGCCCATAGCAAAGTTGCTTGCATCCGTTGTGAGAATAAAGGTTTCATTAAAATTGGGGTATCTTAGTATCATATCTGACATTAAAATTGTCCTTATTTTGTTAAAAGATTCCTTATAATCCGCATCATTTATGTTGATTATGCAATCCTTTTTCAACCTTTTTGTCAAAGGTTTCGCTATTTTTGCGTAGTCTGGGATAAACTTTCTGTAATATCCGCTTAGACCTAGGAAACTCTGAATTTCCTTAACTGTTTTCGATATAGGGAAATTCTTAATACATTTGACCTTACTGGGATTTGGCTTTATGCCATCAGGGGTCACAACGTGTCCCAAAAAATCTGTCTCTTTCTTTAATAAATCACTTTTATTTAATGACACTTTTAAATTTGCTTTTCTTAGAGTATTAAAAATTATCCTTGAGTTGTTCATATGTTCTTGAAGAGATGTGCTAAAAATTAATATGTCGTCCATGTAAATGACGCATATTCTGTTAACATATTCTTTTAGAACATTGTTCATCATACGTCGGAAGGTTGCGGGGGCGTTTTTTAACCCGACAACATCTGACAACAAATGGCGGACTTATAATTTTTGTAAGTGTACCTCAAAAATTTAAAAAAAAAGTTCAAAAATTTGTATCTCGAAAACCAATCGACAGAAAAATTTTTAAAACTCATTTTCGTGTTTAGTAGGTCAAAATCAATGGGAAAAAGTATGCTAGAAACAATTAACAGAGAAAATTTTGTTATTTGTGACCTAGTGTTATCATCCACCAATACGTCCGTAGACCTGAAATGATTTCTACGTTTTAAAAATTGATCCCTATAAATGGGCAAATTCTTATTTCTAGTTCTGTATCGTTTTCCGTCAATTTGTTCAACGTCAACTCTTTCCTGTCTTGTCTCCATTTTCTGTACATTGGGTGTTTTTTTTAACTCTTGATTTATTTCTGCATCTTTTCTATCCTTATTTCGATATGCCAAAGTCCTTTCTTTGGTTTCTTCGATTTGTCTGTAAACATCTTGCAGATTAATATTACTTCCTGAAAAGTGAATGTCTATGGGCTTTCTCTTTGTGGTAAGGTGAATGGCAGTGTTATTGGTATAGTTGGATTGGATAACTAAATCGACATTATAAGCAATGTCATTCTCTTCTTCACGTTTTCTGTATAATCGGATGTTTTCATTTAGACTACTGTGGAACCTCTCAATATCAGAATTTCCAGTATGTCTATTCGGTGTAGTTAAATGCAATTCAATATTCTTCTTATCTAAAAAGTCTTTAAACAAGGCAGTTGTTAATCATTAAGTAAGGTGAATGGTAGTGTTATAGGTATAGTTGGATTGGATAACTAAATCGACATTATAAGCAATGTCATTCTCTTCTTCACGTTTTCTGTATAATCGGATGTTTTCATTTAGACTACTGTGGAACCTCTCAATATCAGAATTTCCAGTATGTCTATTCGGTGTAGTTAAATGCAATTCAATATTCTACTTATCTAAAAAGTCTTTAAACAAAGCAGTTGTTAATGCTGTCTCATTGTCTGTTATCAACAATTTCGGAGCTTTCATTAAATTAAAGGTAATCGTAAAAGCTTTAATTAAGCAAAGAGGTGTTCTTTCCTCAATTTCTTGTACAAGGGCGTACTTGGAAAATTTATCTATTATTGTTAAATACATTTTACCTCTGCTCATATACCAAATGTCAGCGTGATAAATCTCATGAGGACTTTTTGGTGTCTCTGTTTTTTCATATGGCAGTTTAATCGGTCTTCGCTCTATTTTAAAATTGCAAATTTCACAATTATTAATTATCTTTGTAATTTCCCGTTTCATATTAGGGTAATAGTAGAAATTCTTCAATTCTTGATACGTTTTTTCAATTTCAGGATGATTATTTTCATACTTGTGATGTTTCAGAATTATTTCCATTAGGGTTTCTATATCGACGTCTTCTACTAATGTATAAGTTCTAACTATTTCAAAAGATTTTATGTTTCTCATCTTAACTACCTCTTCTTGTATTTCTAAATAAACTTCTTCATTTTCACAATAGATCGCTACGGTTTCTTCGTTCTCTATGATATTTAATATTTTCCTAACTATCTCCTTATCATCCTTATAAATGAATTTATATCTCTTTTTATCGTGTTTCTGTATTAGTTCATACTCATTGTTACCTCCGTTTACTAACAAGATTTGCCTTGTATAATATTGGAGGGGTTTATCAGTAATTTTAATGTAATCATTGCCATCTTCACTGGCACTATGTACTGTTGGTACAGGTGAACTATGTCTTTCTATCGCTGAATCTTTCATTCTTGCGGACTCATTATCGTTGGCGATAACGTCCATAAACGATAATTTGTCTTTTGGGTGATTCTTCTTAAAATGCTTCTTTAGAGAGTTTTTTAACTTAAATTGATTTTTGCATATAGTGCATAGGAATCTTAATACCTTATGAACGATCCTCTGGTGAATCCCTAAATTTGTATCTTGAGTATATTTCTTATTGCATTCCTTACATTCAAAAAGATTAATTTCGTGTTGAATTCTAGAAAGAGCATCTGCAACCTTATTTTCTTTTCCTTGTACATGGCAGATATCGAACTCATACTCATTAAGTTTTATTTTCCATCTAATCAATTTCGAATTTGGTTCCTTCAAGAAAGATATCCAAATTAAGGGTTTGTGATCGGTATTTAGTTTAAATTTTCTTCCATACAAATAATGGCGAAATTGTCCTGTTGCCCAAACAATGGCCAACAGTTCCTTCTCTATGGTTGAATAGTTAATTTCGTGTTTGTTTAGAGTCCTGGAAGCAAAAGCTAAGGGGCCATCTTTTTGTGACAATACGGCGCCCATAGCAAAGTTGCTTGCATCCGTTGTGAGAATAAAGGTTTCATTAAAATTGGGGTATCTTAGTATCATATCTGACATTAAAATTGTCCTTAGTTTGTTAAAAGATTCCTTATAATCCGCATCATTTATGTTGATTATGCAATCCTTTTTCAACCTTTTTGTCAAAGGTTTCGCTATTTTTGCGTAGTCTGGGATAAACTTTCTGTAATATCCGCTTAGACCTAGGAAACTCTGAATTTCCTTAACTGTTTTCGGTATAGGGAAATTCTTAATACATTTGACCTTACTGGGATTTGGCTTTATGCCATCAGGGGTCACAACGTGTCCCAAAAAATCTGTCTCTTTCTTTAAGAAATCACTTTTATTAAATGACACTTTTAAATTTGCTTTTCTTAGAGTATTAAAAATTATCCTTAAGTTGTTCATATGTTCTTGAAGAGATGTGCTAAAAATAAATATGTAAGGTTGCGGGAGCGTTTTTTAACCCGAAGGGCATCCTATTAAATTCATAGTGACCGTCCGAAGTAGAAAAGGCTGTTTTCTCCCGGTCCTCTGGTCTAACTTCTATCTGATAAAAGCCCTTGGTTAAGTCTAGAGTTGAGAAGTAGTTTGCTCTTCCTAGCTTATCCAGGACGTCATCAATTAAAGGTATGGGAAATTTATCTTCTTTGGTAACCGCATTCAGTTTTTTATAGTCAATGACTACTCTCCATTCTTTGTTACCTTCCTTGTCTTCCTTTTTGGAACTACCCAAATTGGTGCGTTATAAGGCGAAGTGCTTGGTCTGATAATATCCTGCTCTAGCATTTCACTAATCTGTTTGTTCACCTCTTTCCTTTGAATTTCTGGATATCGATAAGTCCGAGAATATATTGGTCCTGAGTTTCCTGTAGGAATACTGTGTTTAACTTCATTCGTGAAGGACAGGTCGTCCCCTTTCTTATAAAATACGTCATAATTTTCCTGGATAATATCCTTAATTGCTTCTTGTTCCTCAAAATTTAAATGCTCTATCCTTAGTTGCTCAATAATTCCTAATTCATCTAGGTGATATAACTCTGGTAAATCCACTAATCTGATTTCTACCTGATTTTCATCATCTCCTTCGAAAAACAAAGGAATCTCTTGATTATTTATCACTAGCACCTTATTTTCATAATCCAATTTAGCATTGTTTCCCCTTAAAAGAGTTGAACCAAAAATTCCCGAAAACAAGGTGTGGAAATCGAGAATTCGGAACTTCGGGCTAGTTTTCAGCGAAACGGCCATAGTTTCTTTTGGAATGATCGCTTCTTGCGTAATTCTTAAATGACCAGATGCGGTCTTTATTGACATGGGTGTTCTTAAGTTTCTAATATATTTGGGAGGACAATGTCCTTTTGCTAAAATATTTTCAGTTGATCCCGTATCAATTAGGATTCTTGTAGATCTGTTACGAGATTTAAACAATATATAGGGAAGTCCCTGTCGGGTGGTATTCCCGAGGCCAGATAATGAAAAATTTACAGGCTTATTATTAGTTTCATACTCATCTATTTGTGTTGGGTACTGATCATTTTGTAGATTTTTATTGTCACTCATCTAATGGTTTTGCTTAGTTTGTTGTGAGATGTCCATTGTTTCTACTGGTGGTTGTCTTTGTTGCCATTGTTGTCTAGGTTGTTGTTGCCATTGACGTTGCTGCCACTGATTGGGTTGTTGCTGCCATTTATTGTTTTGTTGTTGCTGTTGTTGGTATGGTTGTTGTCCTGTTTGTGGGGTAAAATTCCTTGGTTGGAATTGCTGATTATTATTTTTCTGGTCCGTTTGTGGTTTCACATTTTTTTGGGTAATATTTTGGTTGTTTGTAGTGGTATTAATCATCCCGGTCATTGCCAATTCGTGCAATGCGCGTTCTAAAGTTATGGGTTTTAAGGCACATAGCACTGTTCGCGGGTGTATAGGTAATTTATTTACAAAAACGTTTAGTGCCGTTTTGTTGTTTTGCGCGATATCGATTAACGCTCCGTCCATTGTATGTCGTTGATTAAGTAACGAGAGTTTGGACTGTACATAATGGTAAAATTTCATAATATCGCCCCGATATTGTGAATTTCTGAGGTCCTCGTACAGTTGATCACAGGAGGATAATCCACCGAAATTAGTTTCCAGCATCGTCCTAATCTCTGTCCATGTCGCGAGGTGTGGGTGCACATTTAAAGCTACCTTAGCTTTTCCCTTTAATTTACCTTTAATTATAGTTAACAGCATCCTTTGCGATGCTTCCGGATATGTTGCTATTACTGGTATTATATTATCAATACCATTTGTGAAGGAATTTAGGTCCTCTCGAGCCCCATCAAAATCTGGTATTTGTGCCAGATATGTTAGTGGAGATATTTCCGCTGCCATTTTTTCTTTTGGTTAACTTTTATGGTTTAGTTTTCTATTTGTCCTTTTGTTTTTATTCAACCGTCACTTTCAATTTGTTTAATTCAGTTTCCTCAGGTTTTGTTGTTATTATTATTTCCTTTTTATTTTTTCTTTATTTTAATAACTTATAATTTCAATTTTGTCACTTATTAGTAGGTTCTGTTTTACAGGATATTCAACACGTTTTGAATATCCTACCGACTGCGCCAGTTTTATGTCAAAGTATTGAACTTGTAATTTGCACTTACTTTAAAATACTTCTTGCGACGAATTGAAAATACACTTCTTTACTTTTGCGTAGTAAAATTAAGTCTGATTTTTATTTCTCTGCTTCAAGCTTACAAACTGGTGAGTACGAATGAATTTGTTTATAAAATAATAATAGAGGGTGTATTTGACACCACTCGTATGATTTTGTTCATTCAACTTAAAATCTGATGAATGTAAATAAAAAGTGAAATAGGATTTGCTTAAAAGAATAATAAAGGGTGTATATTTGACACCACTGGTATGACTCTATTCATTCAACTTAAAAGCTGATGATTATAAATACAACAAATGAAAAAGGGGAAGTCTAATAATTGTTTACTATGGGTCGAATGGCATGTGCGATGGCTTTGCCATAACTATATATATATATATATATATATATATATATATATATATATATATATATATATATATATATATATATATATATATATATATATATATATATATATATATATATATATATATATATATATATATATATATATATATATATATATATATATATATATATATATATATATATATATATATATATATATATATATATATATATATATATATATATATATATATATATATATATATATATATATATATATATATCTTCATTTACTTAAAGGTTGTTATTGGCGACTTGCCACTCACCTTTCTTGTCTTTAGGTAGACCATATGTTGTGTCAAGTTTTATATCGTTATGAAGAAATGATAAATCGATAGCATCATCTGATTGAGAAAATATATAATTTTCATTTGCTTCATCTTCAGAAGTCCTGTTATCCTCCTTAACCGCTGGTGGTTTTTCCACTGACTTCCTTAAATTACTTTATCGGAGTGATGCTATTGAATTTTAAACCCTGTTGGGTTCTAGCTGTAGGTCTTTTAACATTGGTTAATTTTAATATTTGTTTTAATGGTTCGATCACTGGCTTAAAAGTTTTAGATAATTTATCACTTGTTTACGCTCCCCCTAATGTTATGCTACTAATAAATCTGTTTTACGATTTTTCCGATGGGCTGTTTACTTAAACTAGTAGGCTGTTTATTTCAACTGGTAAGCAGTTTATATCAACTGGTGGGCTGTTTACTTCAACTGGTAGGCTGTTAATTTGAGCTGGTGGGCTGTTTATTTCAACTGGTGGGCTTCCACTTATGGATTGTTTATTCAACTGGTAGGCAGTTAACTTCAACTGGTAGGCGGTTTACTTTAGCTGGAAGGCGGTGGACTGTTTAACTTATTGGCGTCTATTGGAATCAGAGGTTAATTTATTACTAAATATAAATGTACTCATCAAAACATATTCAATAACGTCCACAGCGAATTTCGTCTTCTTTATATATAACTACAAATCCATGTTATTTTTCCAGCACTCTCGGCATATGTCAAAAGTTATCGAACGTCATATCGCTTCCAACACGATTGTTTTATACATGTTTCTTATTCATTTCAACTTGCTTAAAGATTATTATAAAATTAGCGTTATTGTAGTGGCGCTTGTAGATATTTCTTCTCCTAAACTGATGTTGTTTTTTTCGTTTGAATCTATTAGAGAGGTAATTTGTATGTTTAGTTAATTTTTGTGTTCACCAACATATACTTCCGTGTGTATTCCACAGTACGTGAGATCTGATTATTCAGTGTTTGGCTCATCGAGTCACAAACCGGAAACAGCAAGCAGGATGCGTCTCAATCTTTGGATCCCGGGATCCGAGTTCGAATGACTATTAACATTTTTGTTTTCTGAAAATTTTCTTTTATTAAGTGACGATCACGTATAGCTTTGTATTTTGCGGCAATTAGGTTGTGGAGAGTTTGTTGAAGGTGTAATTTTTTTTTTTATTTTGGAAGACATTTTGGCATTGGAAGTAGCATCGTTGTGTAAGTTGAAGCTACAACCCGATTCCAATTTCGTGGCAAAAGCAAGGGTTTATAAGACTTAGTTGATAGCCATATTTGCCATTTTAATCCAAAGGCCAAACCTTAAGAACGTTACTTGCGGAAAGTTCTTTTGAGTTAATTGTAGTAACTCTGTAAAACATTTTACAATTTTTCTCGGTTTCCTTATTGAAAGAAAGTAAGTTTTTACATAACTTTTGTGAATCAAAAGCGAAAACTATTTGAAGATTTTTTGTAGGCTAGCGTTTTTTTCTAGACTTTAATCACCATCAAAGTCATCAGATTTTCTTGGACAAAGCTATCCTTTGGATCTCGCATTCTACGTTCCTGCCTGTGGATTTTGGCACGAGCATAATCAGTTCATCCCAATAAAAAGAGAGAGCTCTGATGGTAGTTTTTAACACACGACGGATGGTAAAATTAATTTTCTTTAAAAAGTCTTTACTCCCAATGTTAACGACGAGTGACTTCCCCACAGCTCTAAAGCCCCTTAGACAGCGCGAATTCGACTATTTGCGCACGGACTCTGGTCATTTGCAGAAGGGAATTCGCAAAACAACTTTACTGCCCAGTATTAACATTGAGACCTATGCTAGTATCGCCGCGAAGAGCAAGTGTCGGTCGTTGTTTTTCTTTCGAAAAAAACAGTTCCCGTCGGCATTTCATTTGAAAAACCTAATTTAATTCTTTTGTTTTTTGACCGTTAAAAGAAAGAAAATCGTCCAAATTTTCTTAAAAGTATTTTGCTTTTGCCATTTAAATCGGAAATGGACATTTAAGAGTGTTTTTTTTCTAAAACAAATGAAAACATTTCTTTTTTATATATTTTTTATATTAGAAAAGTGTGCGTTTTTTTATAATACTCAAAAAAAATTGAATGTGAAAAGTTCTAAGCAAAATAGTTTCTAGGGCAAATTATTTACCACCAGCGAATCCCTCCCTCACCTTTACCACACAGTCATCATCATTTGAAATGCCTTTCATCGATGGACACCCATACATATAAGTAAGTAGCTTTGTTTTTATATTCTTACATTGCATTTTTGGTGGTTGTTTGATCAATGTGCGCAGAAAGAAGAGATAATCTTAACACTTCTCTGTGCGCATCGGATCTATAGAGCATACGCAACATAAATACCTTAATAACTCTTAGTCCTTAAGTTAACTCTCCCATGGGGCTGTAGCCATTTCAGAAGCTAGTAACTCTGGGCCCTCTCCAGTGTTGCCATATATTTTTTGGAAAAAACTTTTTATTTCTGAAAAAAAAACTTTTTTTTAAAAAACTGCTAATATCATAAAAAACACAAATATATGTATTTTTAAATTCAATTTTATTAAAATGCTTTTTACATTTAAGAAACTTATACAAATGAATTAAATTCACATTTCGATAATCTGATAATCCTCCATATGCTTTTAATTGGCAATTACAAAATTTACAAAAAGGAAAATAAAGTTTTTTTTTTATCCATGCCTTCAATAATGAATGTTCTTCCTATGATTTAACATAATTTCCAAGTTTCCTTTTTTTTGATTGACGAGGGGGAGACTCAGAAATCTCTACATTTTCTGGGGTGGTGTCGTCGTTTCCTTTGCTTGAATCTTAAAAAATAAATAATTCCTTATTAAAAATGTTTAGAATAACAATTCAATATCTTAAGCTTACCATTTTTTTTTTAAATATTTATCCATTTGTAAGAAAAAATATTCACCAATTTCCACAAAACCGAAACAAATTGACTGCCAAAACAAAACAATGTATACAGAGAACCTAGCCAAAATTATCGGCGGCGGCGTACAAAAAAATTCGATCGGCGACGGCGCTGAAAGGCGGATGAAATTGTTGTTCAGACAATTTTGCAGACTAGTTTTGTATTTTTTTTTTGAACCAATTAAAAAACTTGAAAAAACTTAATAAATTTCGAAAAACCTTTTTTTTTTTAGAAAAAAACTTGAAAACTTTTTTGGACCTCAAAAAACTTGCAAAAAAAGGGAAAACTTGATATATGGCAACGCTGGTTCTCTCACTCATTATCTGCAGAGAGCTTACCTAATGAGTTTAGAATACAAGCTCGCTCTTAGAATCCACAGATAATGGATGAAAGCTTGGCTTAGTTTATTGTTGACACAAACCAATTTTGAGAAAAGCTTTTTATTAAAAAGTTCTAACTACAGTGAGACCTACTTATTGGTTTTTTTTCTCTGAAATGGTGCAGTTTGCATGGATAAAAATATAATGTTGAAGTGATTCCTAAAGAATATATTGACGCCTTTGTGAAGTGGAGTTATTTATTGGCCAATTATAAATATTTTCCCCCAGTTTTATCGTGGAATTTTTCATATTTCAATATTATGTCGCTAATCAATGAACAGAGGTTCCACTGTTTTAACAAAGCTTTTTAAATTGTCTTACAAAAGGGCCAATGACTCAAACAGCTGAGATCTTCTGGTGATATAAATAAAAGAAAAGCACACACGTACGAACATATATAAAAATAATAAATATTCTACAACTTTTAAATTGAATTTTACCATAAACCTATTTATCAAAAATTATTTTTTTTGATTTATGAACGTTTTTATTCTCTAAAGAATCATAGGGGAAAAATGATTTTCCTCCATACGTTTTTTCTTATTTTTTTTCTGTGTTGATGTTGTTCTGAAATGCTGGAATAAATTTCCTTGAAATATTCTGACCCTTGCACTTACATTATCACGAAATAAATGTTTTAAAATATAGGTATTTTTTGACATAGATAGAATGATCTATATCGCGATGTCGGCCCTTACAAAAGTAAAGTCTTATATTGTTTTGTGTTTCACATGAAATATCATCATATAAAATATAGAATGAAGGCTGGCATGTTCATGTTCAACGATATCTTCTCCATTTGTATATGTGTAATATCCCATCCCTTTTAGAAGTGTATAAAACTGTTTAAGATACTCATACTTTTGGCTGATATAACGACATTGAGTATAGATAAATATTTTTAAATTTCAATCCGTTAAGACTTTTAATAAGACTACGCATAACATTTGTCTTTCCCCTATTAGAAGAGCCCACAATGAGAGATCTTATGGAATTTGGTAAAAGGGAACTGTGTTTTAAGCGTATTTTGGTGCTTAAAATGAAAAATTCTCACCCTAAAATTTCTTATCTTGCTTTATTAGACGCATTTTAACTACTGATTGTTAACTTATTTAATCATTTCAATTTATGCCGTATCATTTCAGAAAAGATATAAAATGATTGTCTATAATAAAAAGGTTACTAATAGTAAAAGTGAAGTTTGAGGGAGTGGGTTCATGAATAACGTAATTGAGAATTTATCTTTTGAATTACATTTACTGGGATATCAATTTTGGGGGCTGGAACAAAGTTAGAAAAAAGACTAGAAAAGGGTGATAAGGGTATAAATACTTTTGATGCGACATGAAAAGTTCATGATATTGCATATACACAAAATAAAGATATAAACAAGCGACATCAAGATATCGAAAGGAGCTTGGGAAAGAGTAAGGCAAAATAAAGCAGAATTGAAGAAAAAATAAACGCATTTTTAGTTACCAACGCTATGAAGGCTAAAGTAAAACTTGGTACGGGAATACATAAGAGAAACCCAAATGTCGGAAAAATATATTAAGTACTGCAATTAAACATAAACCTGTAGAAAAATGCAAGAATGAAAAACCCCATGACATTAACAGTGCCATTCGCCTTGCTTAAATGGCTATAAAATCTTTTACATGTAGAAAATCTCAAGTCAGTATACCAAGAGTAATTCTGGAGCCAAAGGTTGGTGGATTTTTACCTCTTATACCTATAAGTGCAATGAGGGCTTTAACGTCGGGTGCATCTTCCATCGCAAATGCAATAAAGACTGCTAAAAATGCTAAACAACAATCTGAAAAAAATGTGAGACATAGGAAGCGAATGGAGGGAATAGCAATAGGAAAATGACCCTATTTAAAACCATACAAAACGGAAATGGGAATCACATACAACAAGAAATTATCCAAAACTAATGAAGCAGCTACGCAAAAGACATCTCACTGATATCGATATAAGATAATTTAAAAAAAAGTAACATATTCTATATGTTAGAGGAGTCTATATGAGGGACAAACTTCCCAAATCACCTAGATGTAGAGAATGCGGAATAGTTAATTTGGACTCATACAGCCGGTATGGTACACATCACAACAATATTGAGTACTATGACAGTTTTGGAAACCTTCGCCTCTCGACATTTTATTATATTTAGAGGATGATATTAAATATAATTATAAGAGAATGCAAAATTTTCAATCATTTGGTTGTTAAACATTTATGTTTAAAATACCTTTGTCAATTTAAATAAACTAAACGCATTTTGTTTAAATATTTTTTAAATTATTTATTATCGATTTTTAAGAGTAATTTATAAATATTAACATCACGTTTTATAATTTTTTCCCCAAACTTAAAACAGAGTCTTGTAAGATCTAATTGAACATCTTTCTCATGAAATCCTTTTTTATCAGTTACTTGAATATAAGTTTTGTTTAAGGCAGCCCAGGATGGGATAAAAAATTACCATAAAACTATGATATTTGTTTTTGAAGATTGTTGTTTCAGCACACGAATGCTGTTAAAAATATTCCAATGTGGGTTTTTTTACGCCAAGTCTAACAATCTATTTTCATTTAATTACCGTCTTGCTTTAGAACTAGGAGACATCTTCCATCCTTATGGCGAAAGTCTAATTTAATATCCTCTATTGGTGGACCATTTAGTAAGTTGAACGAATCGAAAAATTCTAATTGGTTTCACCCAATCTGTTATAAGACAGATTTATATGTGTTATTAGACAGATCCAAAGTTCTGATGAAATTTCAATGAAATGCTTCTTCTTAATTGTTACCATATCAGAGGTTTAAATTTCGTATATATAAACAAATTTTTATACAATGAATAAGATCCAAAAAATTTTATTTACATATCTACAATATAACGGCTTTTTTGGCGCTTACATCTTTTTCGCTGTCATGCTGGCAACCTTCGGCGTTACGTTGTGGCGGTTACATTAAAATATCTTAAAGAAAAAAAATCCAGTTTCTGTGTACATATATTTTTATTTAAATATTTATTCGTATATAAATACAAATTATTGGTTTAACCGTAAATTCAATGGTTTTTATAAAAATATAAAATAAAAAAATTTATAGCTTTAGTCTTCATGGTCCGTTTCAGGGAGTACATCTTTTATAGTATTGTCGAATTTTAATTTTAAATATTCATTATGAAATTGTTCTGGTATTGTGTTTTTATCGCAAAGGGATTTCAAATCTTTGTATTGTCTTCAGGAAATTTTCAATTGATGATTATATAACTTAAGAGGTCCGTTAGTTACATGGTGGAGTTAATACTAAAATAAAAATAACGTATTTATTACCTGGACATACTATGATGCCCGTTGACTCAGTTCATAGCAAAAATAACCATATTATGAAAGTTTAGTACGGATATTTTGACAATTCCGAACTGAGAGAATATGATCTAAACTCGATTCCGCGATCAAGACGTAACTCCACCATAGTAACTAACGGACCTCTTAAGTTATATAATCATAAATTGAAAATTTCCTCAAGAAAATACAAAGATTTGAAATCCCTTTGCGATAAAAACACAATACCAGAACAATTTCATAATGAATATTTATAATTAAAATTCGACAATACTATAAAAGATGTACTCCCTGAAACGGACCATGACATATATATATATATATATATATATATATATATATATATATATATATATATATATATATATATATATATATATATATATATATATATATATATATATATATATATATATATATTATATATATATATATATATATATATATATATATATATATATATATATATATATATATATATATATATATATATATATATATATTCATCAATTTTCAATTGATGATTATATAACTTAAGAGGTCCGTTAGTTACTATGGTGGAGTTAATACTAAAATAAAAATAACGTATTTATTACCTGGACATACTATGATGCCCGTTGACTCAGTTCATAGCAAAAAATAACCATATTATGAAAGTTAAGTACGGATATTTTGACAATTCCGAACTGAGAGAATATGATCTAAACTCGATTCCGCGATCAAGACGTAACTCCACCATAGTAACTAACGGACCTCTTAAGTTATATAATCATAAATTGAAAATTTCCTCAAGAAAATACAAAGATTTGAAATCCCTTTGCGATAAAAACACAATACCAGAACAATTTCATAATGAATATTTAAAATTAAAATTCGACAATACTATAAAAGATGTACTCCCTGAAACGGACCATGACATATATATATATATATATATATATATATATATATATATATATATATATATATATATATATATATATATATATATATATATATATATATATATAATATATATATATATATATATATATATATATATATATATATATATATATATATATATATATATATATTATATATATATATATATATATATATATATATATATATATATATGTACAGGCGGGTCGTTCCTGAATTCATTACGTTGTAAAATGAAAAATACAATAATATAAATTTAAACTTAAATAATATAAACATCATGTCGATGTCATGTGTTTAATGATGGATATCATTAAACATATATAAATATATATATATATATATATATATATTATATTATATATATATATATATATATATATATATATATATATATATATATATATATATATATATATAATATATATATATATATATATATATATATATATATAATATATATATATATATATATATATATATATATATATATTTATATATGTTTAATGATATCCATCATTAAACACATGACATCGACATGATGTTTATATTATATATAACATATATATATATATATATATATATATATATATATATATATATATATATATATATATATATATATATATATATATATATATATATATATATATATATATATATATATATATATATATATATATATATATATATATATATATATATATATATATATATAACGTAATGAATTCAGGAACGACCCGCCTGTATGTACATACCTATTAGCAAATTCGCCAAAGTACATACGTACATATACATATGGTCATTGCTCTTTTTTCATATATTCGTCTTCAAATTTGGAATCATTTAATTTCCAACTTCTTAACAACCACAATAACTTCACTCTCCCTCGCACTCACTGCATACTGTGTGTGTGTGGGAGTGTGTGTCTCCAGCTTCCAGCGGAAACGGACCTTGCTGCTGTTATTGTTGTTGTTGCAACTGATGCGTTCTGGTTTTCTGCTTTGAATAGTCAAAGCAGAGCCAAAACAAGGCAGTCATAGAAAACAAATTAAAAGAGACACACGCGTCGATATTTTCAAAAAAGTTTACAAAACAAAGCGGTAACGGGTCAAATCAAATCAAAGTGAAAATTCTAATAACATATAAAAAAGACATATTATTAACAAAAACAAAACAATAAATAAAGTGAAATAAATAAACAACAGTTGAAATAAAACAAAAAAGTGTTTGATTTTTTTTTCCATAAAAAAGGTGACCAGATGTCAAACTAAAGAAAAAACAAAAATATACAATTAACATTAAATAAACTCTTAACAAATATAATAAAAAAAACTAATTTATTGCTTACGCAATAAACATTGGTCCTTCGAGCCGGATTAAAAGTGCTTTTTAAAAAATATTTTAAAATTAAATTTGTGTTTTTTGAAAAATCAAAAAGAAAAATTAAATAACAGGGGAAACCAAACACACTACGAGACCTACAAAGAAAAAATAAGGAAGTAGCTAAGGGAAAATAAAATCAAAATTTTCCTAATATTAACACATAAAACTTTTCTAAATACAAATACAACATTTTTTAAAAATACAAATACAAAATAAGTGGTTGAAGAAATTCACGAGCTACTTAACTACAAAACGAAAAAACCGGCAAAGTGAACAAGTTAATCTATACATAAAAAAGAAGGAAAGTGGATAAGAATACAAAAATAAAAATTTTGAAAAAAAACTGTTTCACAAAAATTCATAACAACAGTTACAACGGACCTCAGCACCAAAAAATTGTTTGTCTCCCTCACACCAGTGAGACCTTTGGCGATCAACAGACCTCTCCATCATTTTACCGCAAGTACATAAGCAGAAGATCAAAGTAAGTACGTGCAAATATACAAACGTATTCAAACACCAACGCAAGACAAACGAAAAAATTAGAAAATGTATTTGTGTTACGACAATTTGAGTGATGTTCTGTCTGTTGTTCTGTCCGCACGCTTTTTTTTGTTATCCGCGTCCCAGTTGTCCGTCTTAAAACAAAAATCTGCACGCGTTTTGTGTTGTCCGCGTTAAAGATGTGTATCGTCCGTCCTACAAAAAAAAAATAAAACAATTTAAAATAAAATAAAACATGGAAAAGCACCAATAACCAAACCACAAAAAATAAAACATAATTCTAAAATAAACAAACATACATATGTGCAAAATTCTCAACACAACAACAACAATAAGAAGAAGAAAAAAAAAACAGAAGAAAACAATAAAACACACACAAAAACCAAACCAACGATCACGCACTGAGAGAACTCGTCTATCTCTCTCCGTGGTGCATTGCCCCCCTCCCCCTCCAGCCCCACACCTTTTCCAATTTGTGTAAGTGCAGTTGACTCTCTTGCTTTTTTGTCGTTGTCCGTCCAATGTTTAAGGCATAACACTAAGCATTGGAGGGACCAGCAGCGGCAGAGGGGTGAGACTGTTAACTGCACTTACATACTGACATTTGTTTTTGTTTTCTGGTTGGCGTAATGATGAAGAGATTTAAGATTCATTTCGCCAACATACGTGGGCTGCGTGCGAATTTTTTCGCAGTGTTTTCCCACATTCATTTCCATAGGCCTGACGTCTTAGCTCTATGTGAGACCCAGGTGCGCGAGGATTCTGATCCACAGGATTTTCACGTTCCTGGGTACCACACCCTATCCCTTTTTATTTCCCACAGAGGTCTTGTGGTATATGTACGTAATGACATAGTGTTTCAGAGCCAGCAACACTTGAACTCACAAGATCCAGAATTTAACTCCCTTTGGGTTAAGTTCAGGATTGGAACACACGTACTACATTTTGGGTTTATTTATAGAAGTCCAAACTCGGAAAGGGAGGCTTCCCTTAACGGCTTTGACGCCCTTTCCGATTCAATATCGAAAGTTTTGGAGAGTTATCCGGACAGTGAAATTGTCGTTGCTGGAGATTTCAATGTCCATAATTCCGCCTGGCTTTCACATTCGAGCCATACAACTCCGGAGGGCCAATACGCCGAGCTCTTCGCCGCGCAAAATGACTTGACGCAACTAGTGAATGAACCGACACATATTCCGTGTGTAGAAGGGCACCAACATAACATTCTTGACCTTTACTTAATTTCGCACCCTGAAAAGTACGAAGTTAATGTACTTTCACCTCTTGGTAACTCCGATCACTGCATTGTTTCAGCATCCTTTCCGTATTCCGCTCTTCGTGTCGCTTCGATACCAGCCCCAAAGCGGACAGTATTTTTCTACGAAAAGGCACGTTGGGATGAGCTCAACCACTTTTTCCAGCATTTCAATTGGAAACTTTGCTTTCTTGATAACGACGTAAATGCTGCGGCTGAAATGATCCAAAACATAATTTTATCTGGTATAAAGACTTTTGTACCAAATAAAATTATGTCGGCTAAACCAGCCAAAAACAGTTGGTTTAACCAGGCATGCAGGGATGCTGTCAGATCAAAGGAGGAAGCGTTCAGAAATTGGCGTTTAAACAAAAACCCCATTACTGAACTGCTGCGAAAACAGGCAAGAGCTTCGTGTGCCAGAGTGCTTAGACGTGAAAAATTTCTGCACGAACAACGTCTACGTACAAAGGTTCTTACTTCTCCTAGGGGAAGTAAGAGCTTTTGGTCGTTTGTAAGAAGAGTAAAGGATAGTTCTTCATCTATCCCAACTCTTGTTAAAGACGACCAGGCATTCACTGACCCGGTTGATAAAGCTAACCTTTTGGCTGAAATATTTGCAGGAAATTCTTCCTTGCCGGAAAGCAATCAACCACTCCCCGCGGTCGAAAACGTATCAAGTTCCATGCCTCAGATATTTTTTCGAACGCGTGCAGTTAAAAGGGTTCTTGCGAACCTCGACGTAAATAAATCCCCGGGCCCGGATGGTATCTCTGCACTTGTCCTATGTAAGTGCTCGTCGACGCTAGCCCGTCCATTACGCAACCTTTTCAACCTTGCTTACCGTGCGGGAGTTTTCCCAGCGTGTTGGAAGGTTGCGAACGTCCAGCCGATCCCTAAAAAGGGTGAAGCCAATAATCCTGCGAATTATCGGCCAATTGCGATTTGCTCTGCGCTCTCCAAGGTAATGGAGAGCATGGTAAACCACCATCTTGTGAAGTATTTAGAGACCAACGACTTGATAAGTGATCGACAGTATGGCTTCCGTAGAAATCGCTCTACGGGAGACCTGTTGGCGTTCTTCGTCGGAGCGTTGGAGTCGGTCTATCCACCAGTTTGGTGAGAGTAAGGTCGTGGCTCTAGATATCTCCAAGGCCTTTGATAGAGTCTGGCATGGTGCACTCATATCAAAGCTGATCGCTTTTGGAGTCGGTAATACATTTGCTCGGTTTATATCGAGCTTTCTTAGAGATCGCACTATTAGAGTTGTTGTAGATGGGTTCTCATCCAACACACATAGGCTGACCGCAGGTGTACCACAGGGCTCTGTCCTTTCTCCCTCTTTATTTCTTATTTTCATTGACGATCTATTGGGTCAGACCGTGAATCCAATCTACTCTTTCGCAGATGATAGTAACCTCTGTCATTCGTATTCATTCGAACGTAGACCGAGCCTTCAAGATATTGAAGACAAAAGGCGAATTATGGATGAGACACTTGGCCGGGATCTACTGGCCATTTCCGAATGGGGTCGAATGAATAGAGTAGATTTTAATGCACGTAAGACACAGTGCTGCTTGTTGTCTCACAAGCGATTCGCTGACCCAACAATATCGTCAATTTCTCTCGATGGTACGGATATTGAACAATCAGAAGCTCTCGATGTTCTGGGCATGAAAATACAATGTGACGCTCGTTGGGCGAGACATGTATTCGAAGTGTCGAAAGAAGCACTCAAGTGCATAGGCTTTTTAAAGCGGTGCAAGAAATATTTCACTCCTTCTGATCTTTTCAATATCTATACAACTTACATCAGGCCAAAGATGGAATACAACTCCCATATATGGGCAGGTGCTCCAAAATCATCCTTGGAGCTACTTGACCGTGTTCAACGGAGAGCGATGGTGCTGATAGGTGACAGTAGGGTATCCAACTCTATTGTTTCCCTGGAGCATCGTCGGAATGTGGGTTGCGTGACTCTGTTCTATCGTTACTTTCATGGTGTGTGTTCATTAGACATCCGTCGCCTTATTCCTGACGTGAGGATGTTCGGCAGGGATACGCGACTTTCTAGGAATTCACACCCGTTTGTTATCGATTGGCCAGTTGACCGCACTATACACTACAGATCAAATTCGTTTTTCGCTCGTACAGTCCGTATGTGGAATCGACTTCCGGCAAATGTATTTCCCACTAATTGCGACATCCAGAAGTTCAAGGCAAGCGTCAACAAACATTACTCCCTCTTTCCCCCTCCGATCCATTAATTTCCACTCGCCAACGCAATGCACCGCATGTATAGGGGGCATCCCCTGAGTGTTGGTTTTTAAAAAAAAAAAAAAAAAAAAAAAAAAGGACTAATAAACAGACTTTCGGGATCGATATAAACTGACCTTTGAGATACTTTTCCGTAGAAAAATATTATTTGCCTGACTTTTACGGACTTTAGACTCAAACTTTCAATTTGATTCTTTGTATATAAAACAATTCATGATGGAAATACTCGACAAATTCACGAATTCGTTCAATGACTTAATGGATTTTGATGAGGTCCAGGCGGGTAGTCAGGCCGAAGACATTCATGCTTTGGAAGTTCACTTAGATTATCTTTGGACGCAGGTTAAACGCGCATACGAGGAATGTCGAGACTTTAAGCCAACAGAAGAGGATAAAGCCATTGACCACAGTAAGTTACGGGCCAAATATAGAAATGCATTTGCTGCTTATAAAAGTTCGCTCGGCTCTATAAACGCGGAGATCGAGGCTCTTTCACCTACGCGGATGCAGATTGAGAAATCAGAGAGAACTTCCTCTGCGACTTCACGAGTTCATGAGGAAAGTAAATCATCTTACTCTATTAAACTTCCGGCTTGTGACACCGATATTTTTTATGGAAGCTACAAGACATGGCCAACAGTAAGAGACCTTTTTTCCTGCAGTCAAAAGACTGCAGACGAGGCCAGAGAAATAATTTCTCACATACCGCTTACACATGAGGGGTTTGACTTAGCTTGGAAGAACCTAGTAGATAGATATGAGAACAAACGCATTCAAGTAAATGAACAGATTAAGCTCCTCTTTACTTTGCCTACAGTATCAGCTGACTCGAGTACTTCACTTAAATCACTTCAAAGATCCGTAAACGGTTGCGTCCAGACCCTCAAGACGCTAGACATCGATACCCAGACTTGGGATCCATTTTGATTTTTTTGTGCTCTGCGAAAATTCCACGACCTTACCTTGAGGATTTTGAAAATACGCTACCGGATTGTTCAAAAATGCCCTCGTGGGATGACATCGACAGATTTTTAACTCAGCGATTCAAAACTTTGGAATCGGTGGGAAACATTCACTCCTCGACGTCGCAATCGGGTCAAAATAAACATCAGCACAAACAAAACTCCAGAGATAAGCAAGTTAGCAGATTCCAAACAAATTTAAGTCAGCCACAGAAAGTGAATAACTCCAAATCCAGATACATTAATAGCTATAGACCTCAGATCACCTCGGAAGTTACCTGCCCTTCTTGCAGAGAGTCACACGTACTGCGTCTTTGTCCGACCTTTTTGGATAAAAGCCCCAGTGATCGAATTCACATTGTACGAACAACTAGATCTTGTTATAACTGCCTCGGATCAGATCATAGCGTCAAAGACTGCCGGAGCAGATACAAGTGACGGAACTTAGTCCATGTTTCAGGTTTGAGCCCATCCGTTACTGAGACTTCTACAAAGTCTTGCCTCTTCACGCTTTGCTCACGGGTGCAGACTTTAAATTAGACGTTTGGGCTCCAGTTCTCAAAACCCTTCCGTTTAATTTACCACCCAAGAATCTTGACCTAGATATCCTAGAAGACCTACATCAGGAAACTCTAGCAGATCCCAAGTTTTACATCAGCCAACCGGTCGATATCCTTATCGGACTTGACATTGGTCCATTCATTTTCGACTTGAGAGATCCGATGCGGACTTTGGGGTCTCTCTTGACACAAAAAACAGTATTTGGCTGGATTGTGGGTGGACCATTGGAGCAATCGACTCGACCAGAAACCATTTCTTTGTGCAATACGGTTGCATTGGATAAACTCCTCATACAATTTTGGGAGGTGGAGGAGACCCCAAAAGCAGTTTTGAGATCAGAGGAAGACACCATGTGCGAGCAAATCTTTAAGACTACAACCTACAGGCATAGCTCAGGAAGATATGTATTTACACTTCCATTCAAGAACGATGAGGAAATTGGACATTCACGCAACATAGCAATGGCTAAATTTCTCCGTGTGGAAAAGATGCTCAGTTCAAAACCTGACATTAAGGAACAATATGACCAAGTCATCCAAGAATACCTGGACTTGGGTCATATGAAGAAAATTCCCGCCTCCGACATTTATAATCAATCAAACTATTACCTGCCGCATCACGCAGTAATAAAGCCTGATCGCGTCACCACTAAACTTAGAGTGGTTTTCAACGCGTCATGCCCGTCCTCAAACAAAAATAGCCTCAATGACATTTTATATCCGGGTCCTGTTCTACAACAAGACCTTGTATTGCAGACCTTAAAATGGCGATTTTTTCAATTCGTACAATGCCGACATTACCAAAATGTACAGACAAATTCTTGTCAATCCAACTCAGACCCAGTTCCAAAGGATATTGTTTAGAAGATATCCAAAGGGACCTATTGAAGACTTCGAGCTCCAAACTGTGACCTTCGGAGTAAACTGCGCGCCTTTCTTAGCAATCAGGACTCTGCTACAATTAGCAGAAGACGTCAAACAATCTCAAACACTGGCTACGGAAGTTCTCAAAGAATATATGTACGTGGACGACGTGCTCGCAGGAGGACATACCCTGGAAGAGACGATAGCTTCGAGAAAACAGTTAGTCAAAGCACATGAGTCAGCTGGTTTCGACTTGATGAAATGGACATCCAACGATCCGAAAATTATCAAAGACCTACCACAAGAACGACTTATATCAATCGAATGCCTACATATCTCCGAAAATTTAGGTACGAAAACATTGGGAATAAAATGGAACATCGGTGCAGACTCCTTCTCCTTCCCTCAGCCAAATCTTGAAATCAAAGCAACTTACACGAAAAGAGATGTTCTTTCTGCAATAGCTAAATTCTTCGATCCCTGTGGTTGGTTGGCGCCCATTATCATTGTCGCAAAAGTCATTATGCAACAAATATGGGTAGACAAAGTTGGATGGGATGACGGACTTACACCTCTGACTTGCATAACATGGCAGAACTTTCTGAAAAATTGTGCATTGCTTCAGAATATCCAAATACCTCGTTGGATAAACTATAGACCGAAGTTCAATATAGAAATTCATGGATTTTGTGATTCCTCCAAAAAGGCGTACGCAGCAGCATTATATATATACGACTTCAGGATCAAACTGAAGTACACACACCTTTTGGTAGCCAAGACTAATATTTCCCCTCTTAAGATAATTTCGTTACCATGACTTGAACTTTGGGGAGCAGTACTGCTATCAACTTTAGCCTCAACAATTATCCCCAGACTTAACTTATCGTAATATAAATCATATTATTGGACCGACTCCACAATTGCCCTGGCATGGCTAAAAAGACCACCATGCACATGGAATACTTTCGTTGGAAATCGAGTGTCAGAAATTTCGGAAAAAGTAGGAACTACTGCATGGCGACATGTGGATTCAAAAAATAATCCAGCTGACATTGCAACAAGAGGTTGCTCATCCATTGACTTAGAATCACACCATTTGTGGTGGCATGGACCTCCATGGCTTAAATCTCCTAGCCATTATTGGCCACAACGACCTCATCTCAACGACACTATCGTGGAACAAAAGCCCATTAAAACGTTTATAACCACGACCTTTGAAGATCCTTTAGAAAGATTCTCATCACTACCTCATGCTTTTCGAGTTCTAGCATAAGTCTTCCGTTTCAAAAGAAATACCGGCCGCGATCGACGTCAGCTTCAAATTTCCCCGACAGAGATCTCAGCTGAAGAAATCGAATTCGTCTAAAACAGACTTACATTGCTCACTCAAAAACATCATTTCCTAGATGAATACAATTTGTTAGCACAGAAGTCGAAAATACCGAACAGTAGTTCGCTATTGACTTTAAATCCATTTGTTGATTCGCATGGAATCCTACGAGCAAATGGACGTTTGACACAAGCTCCAACGTTGACCTACAATGAAAGATATCCAATCATATTGCCATACAATGCACGACTTTCGCGGCTTCTTGTCGGACATACGCACAAAATGACCTTATATGGGGGAAACCAGTTAATGGTTCGAGTATTACGGATGGAATTCTGGATATTTCGAGTAAAAGCCCTTGTCAAATTGGTCATAAACCACTGTAAGACCTGTATACTTTACAAGAAACATACTCAAAACCAAATCATGGCTTCGCTTCCTCCAGAAAGAACAACATTCTCTAGAACGAAATTCACTTTTGAAGAATTCTCAACTCAAGACCTCTCAGCCCAGCCAGTGATGACCCCAATGACCTCTCACCACTTACTCCAGGACATTTTCTCTTGCCAATCGATGGAAAAGAGTAAAGATTGTTTCTCAGCAACTATGTCTGCGCTGGAAAGCAAAATATTTAAAAGAACTACATCGCAGATACAAATGGAAAAGACAAGAGGAAAATATTAGACTTAACGATCTCGTTGTAATCAAAGATGACAGACTTTCCCAGAATGAGTGGAAGTTAGGGCGGATTACAGACGAAATTCGCTGTGGACGTTATTGAATATGTTTTGATGAGTACATTCATATTTAGTAATAAATTTACCTCTGATTCCAACAGACGCCAATAAGTTAAACAGTCCACCGCCTACCAGCTAAAGTAAACAGCCTACCAGTTGAAGTTAACTGCGTACCAGTTGAATAAACAATCCATAAGTTGAAGCCCACCAGTTGAAATAAACAGCCCACCAGCTCAAATTAACAGCCTACCAGTTGAAGTAAACAGCCTACCAGTTGATGTATATGTGTAATATCCCATCCCTTTTAGAAGTGTATAAAACTGTTTAAGATACTCATACTTTGGCTGATATAACGACATTGAGTATAGATAAATATTTTTAAATTCCAATCCGTTAGGACTTTCAATAAGACTACGCATAACATTTGTCTTTCCCCTATTAGAAGAGCCCACAATGAGAGATCTTATGGAATTTGGTAAAAGGGAACTGTGTTTTGTTTTAAACGTATTTTGGTGCTTAAAATCAAAATTTCTCACCCTAAAATTTCTTATCTTGCTTTATTAGACGCATTTTAACTACTGATTGTAAACTTATTTAATGATTTCAATTTATGCCGTATCATTTCAGAAAAGATATAAAATGATTGTCTATAATAAAAAGGTTACTAATAGTAAAACTGAAGTTTGAGGGAGTGGGTTCATGAATAACGTAATTGATAATTTAACTTTTGAATTACATTTACTGGGATATCAATTTTGGGAGCTGGAACAAAGTTAGAAAAAAGACTAGAAAGGGGTGATAAGGGTATAAATACTTTTGATGCTACATGAAATGTTCATGATATTGCATATACACAAAATAAAGATATAAACAAACGACATCAAGCCGACATCGAAATATCGAAAGGAGCTTGGGAAAGAGTAAGGCAAAATAATACAGAATTGAAGAAAAAATAAACGCATTTTTAGTTACCAACGCTATGAAGGCTAAAGTAAAACTTGGTAAGGGAACACATAAGAGAAACCCAAATGTCGGAAAGATATATTAAGTACTGCAGTTAAACACGAACCTGTAGAAAAATGCAAGAACGAAAACCCCATGACATTAACAGTGCCATTCGTCTTGCTTAAATGGCGATAAAATCTTTTAAATGTAGAAAATCTCAAGTCAGTATACCAAGAGTAATTCTGGAGCCAAAGGTTGGTGGATTTTTACCTCTTATACCTATAAGTGCAATGGGAGCATTAACATCGGGTGCATCTTCCATCGCAAAAGCAATTAAGACTGCTAAAAATGCTAAACAACAATCTGAAAAAAATGTGAGACATAATAAGCGAATGGAGGGAATAGCAATAGGAAAATGACCCTATTTAAAACCATACAAAACGGAAATGGGAATCACATACAACAAGAAATTATCCAAAACTAATGAAGCAGCTACGCAAAAGACATCTCACTGATATCGATATAAGATAATTAAAAAAAAAGAAACATATTCTATATATTAGAGGAGTCTATATGAGGGACAAACTTCCCAAATCACCTAGACGTAGAGAATGCGGAATAGTTAATTTGGACTCATACAGCGGGTATGGTACACATCACAACAATATTGAGTACTATGACAGTTTTGGAAACCTTCGCCTCTCAAAATTTTATTATATTTAGAGGATGATATTATATATAATTATAAGAGAATGCAAAATTTTCAATTATTTGGTTGTTAAACATTTATGTTTAAAATACCTTTGTCAATTTAAATAAACTAAACGCATTTTGTTTAAATATTTTTTAAATTATTTATTATCGATTTTTAAGAGTAATTTATAAATATTAACATCACGTTTTATAATTTTTTCCCCAAACTTAAAACAGAGTCTTGTAAGATCTAATTGAACATCTTTCTCATGAAATCCTTTTTATCAGTTACTTGAATATAAGTTTTGTTTAAGGCAGCACAGGTAGGGATAAAATAATTACCATAAAACTATGATATTTTTTTTGAAGATTGTTGTTTCAGCACACGAATGTTGTTAAAAATATTCCAATGTGGGTTTTTTTACGCCAAGTCTAACAATCTATTTTCATTTAATTACCGTCTTGCTTTAGAACTAGGAGATATCTTCCATCCTTATGACGAAAGTCTAATTTAATATCCTCTATTGGTGGACCGTTTAGTGAGTTGAACGAATCGAAAAATTCTAATTGGTTTAACCCAAACTGTTATAAGACAGATTTATATGTGTTATTAGACAGATCCAAAGTTCTGATGAAATTTCAATAAAATGCTTCTTCTTAATTGAAACCATATCAGAGGTTTAAATTTCGTATATATAAACAAATTTTTATACAATGAATAAGATCCAAAAAATTTTATTTACATATCTACAATATAACGGCTTTTTTGGCGCTTACATCTTTTTCGCTGTCATGCTGGCAACCTTCGGCGTTACGTTGTGGCGGTTACATTAAAATATCTTAAAGAAAAAAAATCCAGTTTCTGTGTACATATATTTTTATTTAAATATTTATGCGTATATAAATACAAATTATTGGTTTAACCGTAAATTCAATGGTTTTTATAAAAATATAAAATAAAAAAATTTAAAGCTTTAGTCATCATGGTCCGTTTCAGGGAGTACATTTTTTATGGTATTGTCGAATTTTAATTTTAAATATTCATAATGAAATTGTTCTGGTATTGTGTTTTTATCGCAAAGGGATTTCAAATCTTTGTATTTTCTTTAGGAAATTTTCAATTGATGATTATATAACTTAAGAGGTCCGTTAGTTACTATGGTGGAGTTACGTCTTGATCGCGGAATCGAGTTTAGATCATATTCTCTCAGTTCTGAATTGTCAAAATATCCGTGCTTAACATTCATAATAGGGTTATTTTTTGCTATGAACTGAGTCAACGGGCATCATAGTATGTCCAGGTAATAAATACGTTATCTTTATATTTAGTATCAAAGTAGAATTTTCGAGGAAAAATATTAAAGTGGCAAGCATAGCTTTGTTTAGATGTTGACCAGCACAGCTATCACAGTAAAGGCTGATTGAAGAATGTGTCCTCTTATTATCCACATGCTTTAAATATTGAAATACAACGGTACAGATTTCATTACATCCTCGTTTACAGTCAGATTCTCCCCACAAAAAGCAATATCCATTCCTGGTGCCACTTTCATACACACTTTCATTATAGTATGCATATTTCCGTGAATAAAACAATGTTATACTCTTTCCGCGGGGTGTATTTCAAACCTTCTGATGGTCAAAACTGGCAAATAAAAATGATGAATCTCATTTACTGTGTTTTTGTTCTTCCAAAAACTCTAAAAGAGTCTGGGTATTGGTGTCCAAGCTATTATAATGTTTACAAGTTACGCATTTGTCTTTTTTTTTTTTGCAAATATAAGCCAATATGAAAATCGTTTTTAAATAAATAACTTTGTTAAAAACTTGTAATTCTGACTGTAAACGAGGATGTAATGAAATCTGTATTTCAATATTTAAAGCATATGGATAAAAAGAGGACACATTCTTCAATCAGCCTTTACTGTGATAGCTGTGCTGGTCATCATCGAAACAAAGCTATGCTTGCCACTTTAATATTTTACCTCGAAAATTCTACTTTGATACTAAATATAAAAATAACGTATTTATTACCTGGACATACTATGATGCCCGTTGACTCAGTTCATAGCAAAAAATAACCCTATTATGAAAGTTAAGTAAGGATATTTTGACAATTCCGAACTGAGAGAATATGATCTAAACTCGATTCCACGATCAAGACGCAACTCCACTATAGTAACTATCGGACCTCTTAAGTTATATAATCATCAATTGAAAATTTCCTCAAGAAAATTGTACAAAGATTTGAAATCCCTTTGCGATAAAAACACAATACCAGAACAATTTCATTATGAATATTTAAAATTAAAATTCGACAATACTATAAAAGATGTACTCCCTGAAACGGACCATGATGACTAAAGCTTTAAATTTTTTTATTTTATATTCATTGAACAGGGATTAAACCGGCTCAAGACCTCTTGCTTCTATATTTAAATAGAAGACAAGTTTTTAACAAAATGGCAAAGTGACATTGATTTTCGTGGCTGCACACTACTTTTATCATGATTTCGGGTCCGTGACAACCCTCTTCAGAAAGCCTTGCTGCAATTGTTGAAAGTAAAACCGAACTCTATAAGGCCAGGCTCTCCACAAACGAATGAGAACTACTGTTGTAAACCTTACTTTTCAAGTTTTCTTCACACAATTGCCCACGAAAATACAACTCACTCTTGCCAGCTCTAAAGAGACTCCACATCGAGAGCCATCAATAGATTTCTTTTACAACAACGTGTGTGTGTGTTGTAAAAAGAGTTTAGTTGACTATGTCAACTTGTGTGCCGTGCCGTGCATGTAAGTATGTTTAGCTCGTTTGTTTTATTTCGGTCTGTTGCTTTTACACATTGAACAGGGACTAAACCGGCTCAAGACCTCTTGCTTCTATATTAAAATAGAAGACAAGTTTTTAACAAAATGGCAAAGTGACATTGATTTTCGTGGCTGCACACTACTTTTATCATGATTTCGGGTCCGTGACAACCCTCTTCAGAAAGCCTTACTGCAATTGTTGAAAGTAAAACCGAACTCTATAAGGCCAGGCTCTCCACAAACGAATGAGAACTACTGTTGTAAACCTTACTTTTCAAGTTTTCTTCACGCAATTGCCCACGAAAATACAACTCACTCTTGCCAGCTCTAAAGAGACTCCACATCGAGAGCCATCAATAGATTTCTTTTACAACAACGTGTGTGTGTGTTGTAAAAAGAGTTTAGTTGACTATGTCAACTTGTGTGCCGTGCCGTTCATGTAAGTATGTTTAGCTCGTTTGTTTTATTTCGGTCTGTTGCTTTTACACATTGAACAGGGATTAAACCGGCTCAAGACCTCTTGCTTCTATATTTAAATAGAAGACAAGTTTTTAACAAAATGGCAAAGTGACATTGATTTTCGTGGCTGCACACTACTTTTATCATGATTTCGGGTCCGTGACAACCCTCTTCAGAAAGCCTTGCTGCAATTGTTGAAAGTAAAACTGAACTCTATAAGGCCAGGCTCTCCACAAACGAATGAGAACTACTGTTGTAAACCTTACTTTTCAAGTTTTCTTCACACAATTGCCCACGAAAATACAACTCACTCTTGCCAGCTCTAAAGAGACTCCACATCGAGAGCCATCAATAGATTTCTTTTACAACAACGTGTGTGTGTGTTGTAAAAAGAGTTTAGTTGACTATGTCAACTTGTGTGCCGTGCCGTGCATGTAAGTATGTTTAGCTCGTTTGTTTTATTTCGGTCTGTTGCTTTTACACATTGAACAGGGATTAAACCGGCTCAAGACCTCTTGCTTCTATATTTAAATAGAAGACAAGTTTTTAACAAAATGGCAAAGTGACATTGATTTTCGTGGCTGCACACTACTTTTATCATGATTTCGGGTCCGTGACAACCCTCTTCAGAAAGCCTTGCTGCAATTGTTGAAAGTAAAACCGAACTCTATTTTATATTTTTATTTTATATTTTTATTTTATATTTTTATAAAAACCATGGAATTTACGGTTAAACCAATAATTTGTATTTATATACGCATAAATATTTAAATAAAAATATATGTACACAGAAACTGGATTTTTTTTCTTTAAGATATTTTAATGTAACCGCCACAACGTAACGCCGAAGGTTGCCAGCATGACAGCGAAAAAGATGTAAGCGCCAAAAAAAGCCGTTATATTGTAGATATGTAAATAAAATTTTTTGGATCTTATTCATTGTATAAAAATTTGTTTATATATACGAAATTTAAACCTCTGATATGGTTTCAATTAAGAAGAAGCATTTCATTGAAATTTCATCAGAACTTTGGATCTGTCTAATAACACATATAAATCTGTCTTATAACAGTTTGGGTTAAACCAATTAGAATTTTTCGATTCGTTCAACTCACTAAACGGTCCACCAATAGAGGATATTAAATTAGACTTTCGTCATAAGGATGGAAGATGTCTCCTAGTTCTAAAGCAAGACGGCATTTAAATGAAAATAGATTGTTAGACTTGGCGTAAAATAACCCAAATTGGAATATTTCTAGCAACATTCGTTTGCTGAAACAACAATCTTCAAAAAAAATATCATAGTTTTATGGTAATTTTTTTATCCCTACCTGTGCTGCCTTAAACAAAACTTATATTCAAGTAACTGATAAAAAGGATTTCATGAGAAAGATGTTCAATTAGATCTTACAAGACTCTGTTTTAAGTTTGGGGAAAAATTATAAAACGTGATGTTAATATTTATAAATTACTCTTAAAAATCGATAATAAATAATTTAAAAAATATTTAAACAAAATGCGTTTAGTTTATTTAAATTGACAAAGGTATTTTAAACATAAATGTTTAACAACCAAATGATTGAAAATTTTGCATTCTCTTATAATTATATTTAATATCATCCTCTAAATATAATAAAATTTTGAGAGGCGAAGGTTTCCAAAACTGTCACAGTACTCAATATTGTTGTGATGTGTACCATACCCGCTGTATGAGTCCAAATTAACTATTCCGCATTCTCTACGTCTAGGAGATTTGGGAAGTTTGTCCCTCATATAGACTCCTCTAATATATAGAATATGTTTCTTTTTTTTAATTATCTTATATCGATATCAGTGAGATGTCTTTTGCGTAGCTGCTTCATTAGTTTTGGATAATTTCTTGTTGTATGTGATTCCCATTTCCGTTTTGTATGGTTTTAAATAGGGTCATTTTCCTATTGCTATTCCCTCCATTCGCTTATTATGTCTCACATTTTTTTCAGATTGTTGTTTAGCATTTTTAGCAGTCTTAATTGCTTTTGCGATGGAAGATGCACCCGATGTTAATGCTCCCATTGCACTTATAGGTATAAGAGGTAAAAATCCACCAACCTTTGGCTCCAGAATTACTCTTGGTATACTGACTTGAGATTTTCTACATTTAAAAGATTTTATCGCCAGGTTCGTGTTTAACTGCAGTACTTAATATATTTTTCCGACATTTGGGTTTCTCTTATGTGTTCCCGTACCAAGTTTTACTTTAGCCTTCATAGCGTTGGTAACTAAAAATGCGTTTATTTTTTCTTCAATTCTGTTTTATTTTGCCTTACTCTTTCCCAAGCTCCTTTCGATATTTCGATGTCGGCTTGATGTCGTTTGTTTATATCTTTATTTTGTGTATATGCAATATCACGAACATTTCATGTAGCATCAAAAGTATTTATACCCTTATCACCCCTTTCTAGTCTTTTTTCTAACTTTGTTCCAGCTCCCAAAATTGATATCCCAGTAAATGTAATTCAAAAGTTAAATTCTCAATTACGTTATTCATGAACCCACTCCCTCAAACTTCAGTTTTACTATTAGTAACCTTTTTATTATAGACAATCATTTTATATCTTTTCTGAAATGATACGGCATAAATTGAAATGATTAAATAAGTTTACAATCAGTAGTTAAAATGCGTCTAATAAAGCAAGATAAGAAATTTTAGGGTGAGAAATTTTGATTTTAAGCACCAAAATACGTTTAAAACAAAACACAGTTCCCTTTTACCAAATTCCATAAGATCTCTCATTGTGGGCTCTTCTAATAGGGGAAAGACAAATGTTATGCGTAGTCTTATTGAAAGTCCTAACGGATTGGAATTTAAAAATATTTATCTATACTCAATGTCGTTATATCAGCCAAAGTATGAGTATCTTAAACAGTTTTATACACTTCTAAAAGGGATGGGATATTACACATATACATCAACTGGTAGGCTGTTTACTTCAACTGGTAGGCTGTTAATTTGAGCTGGTGGGCTGTTTATTTCAACTGGTGGGCTTCAACTTATGGATTGTTTATTCAACTGGTACGCAGTTAACTTCAACTGGTAGGCTGTTTACTTTAGCTGGTAGGCGGTGGACTGTTTAACTTATTGGCGTCTGTTGGAATCAGAGGTAAATTTATTACTAAATATGAATGTACTCATCAAAACATATTCAATAACGTCCACAGCGAATTTCGTCTTCTTTATATATAACTACAAATCCATGTTATTTTTCCAGCACTCTCGGCATATGTCGAAAGTTTTCGAACGTCATATCGCTTCCAACACGATTGTTATATACATGTTTCTTATTCATTTCAACTTGCTTAAATATTATTATAAAATTAGCGTTATTGTAGTGGCGCTTGTAGATATTTCTTCTCCTAAACTGATGTTGTTTTTTTCGTTTGAATCTATTAGAGAGGTAATTTGTATTTTTAGTTAATTTTTGTGTTCACCAACATATACTTCCGTGTGTATTCCACAGTACGTGAGATCTGTTTATTCAGTGTTTGGAAAACATTTTTGTTTTCTGAAAATGTTCTTTTATTAAGTGACGATGAAGAATAAAGCTATAAATTTTTTTATTTTATATATTATATATATATATATATATATATATATATATATATATATATATATATATATATATATATATATATATATATATATATATATATATATATATATATATATATATATAAATATATATATATATATAATATATAAAATAAAAAAATTTATAGCTTTATTCTTCATCGTCACTTAATAAAAGAACATTTTCAGAAAACAAAAATGTTTTCCAAACACTGAATAAACAGATCTCACGTACTGTGGAATATATATATATATATATATATATATATATATATTATATATATATATATATATATATATATATATATATATATATATATATATATATATATATATATATATATATATATATTATATATATATATATATATATATATATATATATATATATATATATATATATATATATATATATATATATATATATATATATATATATATATATATATATATATAAATATATATATATATATATATATATATATATATATATATATATATATATATATATATATATATATATATATATATATATATATATATATTTATATATATATATATTTAAATAGAAGACAAGTTTTTATCAAAATGGCAAAGTGACATTGATTTTCGTGGCTGCACACTACTTTTATCATGATTTCGGGTCCGTGACAACCCTCTTCAGAAAGCCTTGCTGCAATTGTTGAAAGTAAAACCGAACTCTATTTTATATTTTTATTTTATATTTTTATAAAAACCATTGAATTTACGGTTAAACCAATAATTTGTATTTATATACGCATAAATATTTAAATAAAAATATATGTACACAGAAACTGGATTTTTTTTCTTTAAGATATTTTAATGTAACCGCCACAACGTAACGCCGAAGGTTGCCAGCATGACAGCGAAAAAGATGTAAGCGCCAAAAAAGCCGTTATATTGTAGATATGTAAATAAAATTTTTTGGATCTTATTCATTGTATAAAAATTTGTTTATATATACGAAATTTAAACCTCTGATATGGTTTCAATTAAGAAGAAGCATTTCATTGAAATTTCATCAGAACTTTGGATCTGTCTAATAACACATATAAATCTGTCTTATAACAGTTTGGGTTAAACCAATTAGAATTTTTCGATTCGTTCAACTCACTAAACGGTCCACCAATAGAGGATATTAAATTAGACTTTCGTCATAAGGATGGAAGATGTCTCCTAGTTCTAAAGCAAGACGGCATTTAAATGAAAATAGATTGTTAGACTTGGCGTAAAATAACCCAAATTGGAATATTTCTAGCAACATTCGTTTGCTGAAACAACAATCTTCAAAAAAAATATCATAGTTTTATGGTAATTTTTTTATCCCTACCTGTGCTGCCTTAAACAAAACTTATATTCAAGTAACTGATAAAAAGGATTTCATGAGAAAGATGTTCAATTAGATCTTACAAGACTCTGTTTTAAGTTTGGGGAAAAATTATAAAACGTGATGTTAATATTTATAAATTACTCTTAAAAATCGATAATAAATAATTTAAAAAATATTTAAACAAAATGCGTTTAGTTTATTTAAATTGATAAAGGTATTTTAAACATAAATGTTTAACAACCAAATGATTGAAAATTTTGCATTCTCTTATAATTATATTTAATATCATCCTCTAAATATAATAAAATTTTGAGAGGCGAAGGTTTCCAAAACTGTCACAGTACTCAATATTGTTGTGATGTGTACCATACCCGCTGTATGAGTCCAAATTAACTATTCCGCATTCTCTACGTCTAGGAGATTTGGGAAGTTTGTCCCTCATATAGACTCCTCTAATATATAGAATATGTTTCTTTTTTTTAATTATCTTATATCGATATCAGTGAGATGTCTTTTGCGTAGCTGCTTCATTAGTTTTGGATAATTTCTTGTTGTATGTGATTCCCATTTCCGTTTTGTATGGTTTTAAATAGGGTCATTTTCCTATTGCTATTCCCTCCATTCGCTTATTATGTCTCACATTTTTTTCAGATTGTTGTTTAGCATTTTTAGCAGTCTTAATTGCTTTTGCGATGGAAGATGCACCCGATGTTAATGCTCCCATTGCACTTATAGGTATAAGAGGTAAAATCCACCAACCTTTGGCTCCAGAATTACTCTTGGTATACTGACTTGAGATTTTCTACATTTAAAAGATTTTATCGCCATTTAAGCAAGGCGAATGGCACTGTTAATGTCATGGGGTTTTCGTTCTTGCATTTTTCTACAGGTTCGTGTTTAACTGCAGTACTTAATATATTTTTCCGACATTTGGGTTTCTCTTATGTGTTCCCGTACCAAGTTTTACTTTAGCCTTCATAGCGTTGGTAACTAAAAATGCGTTTATTTTTTCTTCAATTCTGTTTTATTTTGCCTTACTCTTTCCCA
The DNA here is from genome assembly GCA_963513945.1 of Hydrotaea diabolus. NCBI lineage: Eukaryota > Metazoa > Arthropoda > Insecta > Diptera > Muscidae > Hydrotaea > Hydrotaea diabolus. The sequence continues at coordinate 15,039,759 of OY740721.1, read as the reverse complement.
AGCTCCTTTCGATATTTCGATGTCGGCTTGATGTCGTTTGTTTATATCTTTATTTTGTGTATATGCAATATCACGAACATTTCATGTAGCATCAAAAGTATTTATACCCTTATCACCCCTTTCTAGTCTTTTTTCTAACTTTGTTCCAGCTCCCAAAATTGATATCCCAGTAAATGTAATTCAAAAGTTAAATTCTCAATTACGTTATTCATGAACCCACTCCCTCAAACTTCAGTTTTACTATTAGTAACCTTTTTATTATAGACAATCATTTTATATCTTTTCTGAAATGATACGGCATAAATTGAAATGATTAAATAAGTTTACAATCAGTAGTTAAAATGCGTCTAATAAAGCAAGATAAGAAATTTTAGGGTGAGAAATTTTGATTTTAAGCACCAAAATACGTTTAAAACAAAACACAGTTCCCTTTTACCAAATTCCATAAGATCTCTCATTGTGGGCTCTTCTAATAGGGGAAAGACAAATGTTATGCGTAGTCTTATTGAAAGTCCTAACGGATTGGAATTTAAAAATATTTATCTATACTCAATGTCGTTATATCAGCCAAAGTATGAGTATCTTAAACAGTTTTATACACTTCTAAAAGGGATGGGATATTACACATATACATCAACTGGCAGGCTGTTTACTTCAACTGGTAGGCTGTTAATTTGAGCTGGTGGGCTGTTTATTTCAACTGGTGGGCTTCAACTTATGGATTGTTTATTCAACTGGTACGCAGTTAACTTCAACTGGTAGGCTGTTTACTTTAGCTGGTAGGCGGTGGACTGTTTAACTTATTGGCGTCTGTTGGAATCAGAGGTAAATTTATTACTATATATGAATGTACTCATCAAAACATATTCAATAACGTCCACAGCGAATTTCGTCTTCTTTATATATAACTACAAATCCATGTTATTTTTCCAGCACTCTCGGCATATGTCGAAAGTTTTCGAACGTCATATCGCTTCCAACACGATTGTTATATACATGTTTCTTATTCATTTCAACTTGCTTAAATATTATTATAAAATTAGCGTTATTGTAGTGGCGCTTGTAGATATTTCTTCTCCTAAACTGATGTTGTTTTTTTCGTTTGAATCTATTAGAGAGGTAATTTGTATTTTTAGTTAATTTTTGTGTTCACCAACATATACTTCCGTGTGTATTCCACAGTACGTGAGATCTGTTTATTCAGTGTTTGGAAAACATTTTTGTTTTCTGAAAATGTTCTTTTATTAAGTGACGATGAAGAATAAAGCTATAAATTTTTTTATTTTATATATTATATATATATATATATATATATATATATATATATATGTATATATATATATATATATATATATATATATATATATATATATATATATATATATATATATATATATATATATATATATATATATATATATATATATATATATATATATATATATATATATATATATATATATATATATATATATATATATATATATATATATATATATATATATATATATATATATATATATATATATATGTATATATATATATATATATATATATATATAAATTTGTTTATATATACGAAATTTAAACCTCTGATATGGTTTCAATTAAGAAGAAGCATTTCATTGAAATTTCATCAGAACTTTGGATCTGTCTAATAACACATATAAATCTGTCTTATAACAGTTTGGGTTAAACCAATTAGAATTTTTCGATTCGTTCAACTCACTAAACGGTCCACCAATAGAGGATATTAAATTAGACTTTCGTCATAAGGATGGAAGATGTCTCCTAGTTCTAAAGCAAGACGGCATTTAAATGAAAATAGATTGTTAGACTTGGCGTAAAATAACCCACATTGGAATATTTCTAACAACATTCGTTTGCTGAAACAACAATCTTCCAAAAAAAATATCATAGTTTTTTGGTAATTTTTTTATCCCTACCTGTGCTGCCTTAAACAAAACTTATATTCAAGTAACTGATAAAAAGGATTTCATGAGAAAGATGTTCAATTAGATCTTACAAGACTCTGTTTTAAGTTTGGGGGAAAAATTATAAAACGTGATGTTAATATTTATAAATTACTCTTAAAAATCGATAATAAATAATTTAAAAAATATTTAAACAAAATGCGTTTAGTTTATTTAAATTGACAAAGGTATTTTAAACACAAATGTTTAACAACCAAATGATTGAAAATTTTGCATTCTCTTATAATTATATTTAATATCATCCTCTAAATATAATAAAATTTCGAGAGGCGAAGGTTTCCAAAACTGTCATAGTACTCAATATTGTTGTGATGTGTACCATACCCGCTGTATGAGTCCAAATTAACTATTCCGCATTCTCTATGTCTAGGTGATTTGGGAAGTTTGTCCCTCATATAGACTCCTCTAATATATAGAATATGTTTTTTTTTTTAAATTATCTTATATCGATATCAGTGAGATGTCTTTTGGGTAGCTGCTTCATTAGTTTTGGATAATTCCTTGTTGTATGTGATTCCCATTTCCGTTTTGTATGGTTTTAAATAGGGTCATTTTCCTATTGCTATTCCCTCCATTCGCTTATTATGTCTCACATTTTTTTCAGATTGTTGTTTAGCATTTTTAGCAGTCTTAATTGCTTTTGCGATGGAAGATGCACCCGATGTTAATGCTCCCATTGCACTTATGGGTATAAGAGGTAAAAATCCACCAACCTTTGGCTCCAGAATTACTCTTGGTATACTGACTTGAGATTTTCTACATTTAAAAGATTTTATCGCCATTTAAGCAAGGCGAATGGCACTGTTAATGTCATGGGGTTTTTCGTTCTTGCATTTTTCTACAGGTTCGTGTTTAACTGCAGTACTTAATATATTTTTTCCGACATTTGGGTTTCTCTTATGTATTCCCGTACCAAGTTTTACTTTAGCCTTCATAGCGTTGGTAACTAAAAATGCGTTTATTTTTTCTTCAATTCTGCTTTATTTTGCCTTACTCTTTCCCAAGCTCCTTTCGATATTTCGATGTCGGCTTGATGTCGTTTGTTTATATCTTTATTTTGTGTATATGCAATATCATGAACTTTTCATGTAGCATCAAAAGTATTTATACCCTTATCACCCCTTTCTAGTCTTTTTTCTAACTTTGTTCCAGCTCCCAAAATTGATATCCCAGTAAATGTAATTCAAAAGTTAAATTCTCAATTACGTTATTCATGAACCCACTCCCTCAAACTTTAGTTTTACTATTAGTAACCTTTTTATTATAGACAATCATTTTGTATCTTTTCTGAAATGATACGGCATAAATTGAAATGATTAAATAAGTTTACAATCAGTAGTTAAAATGCGTCTAATAAAGCAAGATAAGAAATTTTAGGGTGAGAAATTTTGATTTTAAGCACCAAAATACGTTTAAAACAAAACACAGTTCCCTTTTACCAAATTCCATAAGATCTCTCATTGTGGGCTCTTCTAATAGGGGAAAGACAAATGTTATGCGTAGTCTTATTGAAAGTCCTAACGGATTGGAATTTAAAAATATTTATCTATACTCAATGTCGTTATATCAGCCAAAGTATGAGTATCTTAAACAGTTTTATATATTATGGATATATTATGGATTGTTTATTCAACTGGTACGCAGTTAACTTCAACTGGTAGGCTGTTTACTTTAGCTGGTAGGCGGTGCACTGTTTAACTTATTGGCGTCTGTTGGAATCAGAGGTAAATTTATTACTAAATATGAATGTACTCATCAAAACATATTCAATAACGTCCACAGTGAATTTCGCCTTCTTTATATATAACTACAAATCCATGTTATTTTTCCAGCACTTTCGGCATATGTCGAAAGTTATCGAACGTCATATCGCTTCCAACACGATTGTTATATACATGTTTCTTATTCATTTCAACTTGCTTAAAGATTATTATAAAATTAGCGTTATTGTAGTGGCGCTTGTAGATATTTCTTCTCCTAAACTGATGTTGTTTTTTTCGTTTGAATCTATTAGAGAGGTAATTTGTATTTTTAGTTATTTTTTGTGTTCACCAACATATAGTTCCGTGTGTATTCCACAGTACGTGAGATCTGTTTATTCAGTGTTTGGCTCATCGAGTCATCGGAAATAGCAAGCAGGATGCGCCTCAATCTTTGGATCCCGGGATCCGAGTTCGAATGACTATTAACATTTTTGTTTTCTGAAAATTTTCTTTTATTAAGTGACGATCACGTGTAGCTTTGTATTTTGCGGCAATTAGGTTGTGGAGAGTTTGTTGAAGGTGTAATAATTTTTTATTTGGGAAGACATTGGAGACATTGGACTTGGAAGTAGCACCATTGTGTAAGTTGAAGCTACAACCCGATTCCAATTTCGTGGCAAGAGCAAGGTTTCACAAGACTTAGTTGATAGCCACATTTGCCATTTTAATCCAAAGGCCGAACCTTAGGAACGTTACTTGCGGAAAGTTATTTTGAGTTAATTGTAGTAACTCTGTAAAAACATTTTACAATTTCTCCCGGTTTCCTTATTGAAAGAAAGTAAGTTTTTACATACCTTTTGTAGATCAAAAGCGAAAACTATTTGAGGAATTTTTGTACGCTAGCGTTTTTTCCATAATTAATGAACTTAGGGAAGCTGATATAATTTACTGATATAACTGAAAAATTTATTAATCGCAACATGAACGTCGACAAGTTCGATCACTTTTCTAATAATAGTTTTGCTATGTTATGGAGCAATGTTACTGAAGTATTTGGAATTCCTATGGATTGGAATAATAACAACGATATCCAAATAAAAAACTAAAAAAATCGGCACAGCTGTCAACAGAAACAGATGCTTACTTCAAAAACACATTTCCTCGATTCAAAGGAAATATTAAGAAACGAATTTAACAAGAAAATAAATAACGTCGGAGAAGAAATAGATAAGAAATTGATGGTTTTTTATGCAAAGCTGGCTTGGTATATATATATATATATATATATATATATATATATATATATATATATATATATATATATATAAAGGGTGTCCCAAGAAGAGCGCAATTTTTAAATGACTGATGCAGCAATTGAATTGTTTCTCTGGCTGTATGACATGTGGCGATACCAAACACCATTGACTGTGTACAGAGGTTCCACTGTTTTAACAAAGCTTTTTAAATTAACTTACATAAGGGTGATATAAATAAAAGAAATGCACACACGTACGAACATATATAAAAATAATAAATATTCTACAACTTTTAAATTGAATTTTACCATAAACCTATTTATCAAAAATTATTTTTTTTTGATTTATGAAAGTTTTTATTCTCTAAAGAATCATAGGGGAAAAATGATTTTCCTCCATACGTTTTTTCTTTCATTTTTTTTCTGTGTTGATGTAAATGGTGGATTTTTACCTCTTATACCTATAAGTGCAATGGGAGCATTAACATCGGGTGCATCTTCCATCGCAAAAGCAATTAAGACTGCTAAAAATGCTAAACAACAATCTGAAAAAAATGTGAGACATAATAAGCGAATGGAGGGAATAGCAATAGGAAAATGACCCTATTTAAAACCATACAAAACGGAAATGGGAATCACATACAACAAGAAATTATCCAAAACTAATGAAGCAGCTACGCAAAAGACATCTCACTGATATCGATATAAGATAATTAAAAAAAAGAAACATATTCTATATATTAGAGGAGTCTATATGAGGGACAAACTTCCCAAATCTCCTAGACGTAGAGAATGCGGAATAGTTAATTTGGACTCATACAGCGGGTATGGTACACATCACAACAATATTGAGTACTGTGACAGTTTTGGAAACCTTCGCCTCTCAAAATTTTATTATATTTAGAGGATGATATTAAATATAATTATAAGAGAATGCAAAATTTTCAATCATTTGGTTGTTAAACATTTATGTTTAAAATACCTTTGTCAATTTAAATAAACTAAACGCATTTTGTTTAAATATTTTTTAAATTATTTATTATCGATTTTTAAGAGTAATTTATAAATATTAACATCACGTTTTATAATTTTTCCCCCAAACTTAAAACAGAGTCTTGTAAGATCTAATTGAACATCTTTCTCATGAAATCCTTTTTATCAGTTACTTGAATATAAGTTTTGTTTAAGGCAGCACAGGTAGGGATAAAAAAATTACCATAAAACTATGATATTTTTTTTGAAGATTGTTGTTTCAGCAAACGAATGTTGTTAGAAATATTCCAATTTGGGTTATTTTACGCCAAGTCTAACAATCTATTTTCATTTAAATGCCGTCTTGCTTTAGAACTAGGAGACATCTTCCATCCTTATGACGAAAGTCTAATTTAATATCCTCTATTGGTGGACCGTTTAGTGAGTTGAACGAATCGAAAAATTCTAATTGGTTTAAACCAAACTGTTATAAGACAGATTTATATGTGTTATTAGACAGATCCAAAGTTCTGATGAAATTTCAATGAAATGCTTCTTCTTAATTGAAACCATATCAGAGGTTTAAATTTCGTATAAATAAACAAATTTTTATACAATGAATAAGATCCAAAAAATTTTATTTACATATCTACAATATAACGGCTTTTTTGGCGCTTACATCTTTTTCGCTGTCATGCTGGCAACCTTCGGCGTTACGATGTGGCGGTTACATTAAAATATCTTAAAGAAAAAAAATCCAGTTTCTGTGTACATATATTTTTATTTAAATATTTATGCGTATATAAATACAAATTATTGGTTTAACCGTAAATTCAATGGTTTTTATAAAAATATAAAATAAAAAAATTTATTATATATATATATATATACATATATATATATATATATATATATATATATATATATATATATATATATATATATATATATATATATATATATATATATATATATATATATATATATATATATATATATATATTGGTAACTAAAAATGCGTTTATTTTTTCTTCAATTCTGCTTTATTTTGCCTTACTCTTTCCCAAGCTCCTTTCGATATTTCGATGTCGGCTTGATGTCGTTTGTTTATATCTTTATGTTGTGCATATGCGATATCATGAACTTTTCGTGTCGCATCAAAAGTATTTATACCCTTATCACCCCTTTCTAGTCTTTTTTCCAGCCCCCAAAATTGATATCCCAGTAAATGTAATTCAAAAGATAAATTCTCAATTACGTTATTCATGAACCCACTCCCTCAAACTTCACTTTTACTATTAGTAACCTTTTTATTATAGACAATCATTTTATATCTTTCCTGAAATGATACGGCATAAATTGAAATGATTAAATAAGTTTACAATCAGTAGTTAAAATGCGTCTAATAAAGCAAGATAAGAAATTTTAGGGTGAGAAATTTTGATTTTAAGCACCAAAATTTGCGTAAAACAAAACACAGTTCCCTTTTACCAAATTCCATAAGATCTCTCATTGTGGGCTCTTCTAATAGGGGAAAGACAAATGTTATGCGTAGTATTATTGAAAGTCCTAACGGATTGAACTTTAAAAATATATATCTATACTCAATGTCGTTATACCAGCCAAAGTATGAGTATCTTAAACAGTTTTATACACTTCTAAAAGGGATGGGATATTACACATATACAAATGGAGAAGATATCGTTGAACATGAGCATGCCAACTTTCATTCAATATTTTTATATGATGATATTTCATGTGAAAAACAAAACAATATAAGACTTTACTTTTGAAAGGGCCGACATCGCGATATAGATCATTCTATCTATGTCAGAAATATACCTATATTTCAAAACATTTATTTCGTGATAATGTAAGTGCAAGGGTCAGAATATTTCAAGGAAATTTAGGCCAGCATTTCATAACAACAGAACGCATTTACATCAACACAGAAAAAAAATGAAAGAAAAAACGTATGGAGGAAAATCATTTTTCCCCTATGATTCTTTAGAGAATAAAAACTTTCATAAATCAAAAAAAAATAATTTTTGATAAATAGGTTTATGGTAAAATTCAATTTAAAAGTTGTAGAATATTTATTATTTTTATATATGTTCGTACGTGTGTGCATTTCTTTTATTTATATCACCCTTATGTAAGTTAATTTAAAAAGCTTTGTTAAAACAGTGGAACCTCTGTACACAGTCAATGGTGTTTGGTATCGCCACATGTCATACAGCCAGAGAAACAATTCAATTGCTGCATCAGTCATTTAAAAATTGCGCTCTTCTTGGGACACCCTTTATATATATATATATATATATATATATATATATATATATATATATATATATATATATATATATATATATATATATATATATATATATATATATATATATATATATATATATATATATATATATATATATATATATATATATATATATATATATATATATATATATATATATATATATATATATATATATATATATATATATATATATATATATATATATATATATATATATATATATATATATATATATATATATATATATATATATATAAAGGGTGTCCCAAGAAGAGCGCAATTTTTAAATGACTGATGCAGCAATTGAATTGTTTCTCTGGCTGTATGACATGTGGCGATACCAAACACCATTGACTGTGTACAGAGGTTCCACTGTTTTAACAAAGCTTTTTAAATTAACTTACATAAGGGTGATATAAATAAAAGAAATGCACACACGTACGAACATATATAAAAATAATAAATATTCTACAACTTTTAAATTGAATTTTACCATAAACCTATTTATCAAAAATTATTTTTTTTTGATTTATGAAAGTTTTTATTCTCTAAAGAATCATAGGGGAAAAATGATTTTCCTCCATACGTTTTTTCTTTCATTTTTTTTCTGTGTTGATGTAAATGCGTTCTGTTGTTATGAAATGCTGGCCTAAATTTCCTTGAAATATTCTGACCCTTGCACTTACATTATCACGAAATAAATGTTTTGAAATATAGGTATATTTCTGACATAGATAGAATGATCTATATCGCGATGTCGGCCCTTTCAATAGTAAAGTCTTATATTGTTTTGTTTTTCACATGAAATATCATCATATAAAAATATTGAATGAAAGTTGGCATGCTCATGTTCAACGATATCTTCTCCATTTGTATATGTGTAATATCCCATCCCTTTTAGAAGTGTATAAAACTGTTTAAGATACTCATACTTTGGCTGGTATAACGACATTGAGTATAGATATATATTTTTAAAGTTCAATCCGTTAGGACTTTCAATAATACTACGCATAACATTTGTCTTTCCCCTATTAGAAGAGCCCACAATGAGAGATCTTATGGAATTTGGTAAAAGGGAACTGTGTTTTGTTTTACGCAAATTTTGGTGCTTAAAATCAAAATTTCTCACCCTAAAATTTCTTATCTTGCTTTATTAGACGCATTTTAACTACTGATTGTAAACTTATTTAATCATTTCAATTTATGCCGTATCATTTCAGGAAAGATATAAAATGATTGTCTATAATAAAAAGGTTACTAATAGTAAAAGTGAAGTTTGAGGGAGTGGGTTCATGAATAACGTAATTGAGAATTTATCTTTTGAATTACATTTACTGGGATATCAATTTTGGGGGCTGGAAAAAAGACTAGAAAGGGGTGATAAGGGTATAAATACTTTTGATGCGACACGAAAAGTTCATGATATCGCATATGCACAACATAAAGATATAAACAAACGACATCAAGCCGACATCGAAATATCGAAAGGAGCTTGGGAAAGAGTAAGGCAAAATAAAGCAGAATTGA
>OY740721.1:14997789-15029791 GCA_963513945.1 Hydrotaea diabolus | reverse complement strand
GGTGGCAACAGTGAGTTGTATTTTCGAGGGCAATTGTGTGAAGAAAACTTGAAAAGTAAGGTTTACAACAGTAGTTCTCATTTGTCTGGGGAGAGCCTGACCTTATAGAGTTAGGTTTTACTTCCAACAATTGCAGCAAGGCTTTCTGAAGAGGGTTGTCACTTACCCGAAATCATGATAAAAGTAGTGTGCAGCCACGAAAATCAATGTCAATTTGCCATTTTGTTATAAACTTGTCTTCTATTTAAATATAGATGCAAGAGGTCTTGAGGCGGTTAAATCCCTGTTCAATGTGTAAAAGCAACAGACCGAAATAAAACAAACGAGCTAAACATACGTACATGCACGGCACGGCACACAAGTTGACATAGGGCCAAGCTCAGGCTACTATGGGGGCCAGTAGGTGGCGGATAGCTGAACGGCCTGCAGATATGCATGTCAGCTGCGAATAACCAATAAGCAGTCCCCGACCAAAAGCGGCAAGAATGGAGGGCGTGCTACAAGAAGGCACAAGTGCCCAAGGAAGTCCTTGCGTTATGGCGAATGGAATGCCGCCATTAAAAATGCTTCCCCCACAGGGGTGCCCTCAAGAGAGGTAAAGATGAAGTGACTTCTCCATGGTTTCCCCTAGTCAAGCACCAAATCCAGAAGCGTCTGTTCCACATTGGACTGCTTTCTGGTCAGCGCCTGTCTTCATGTTAGGAGCGGCTGAGTAAATCGTCCTGGCGGTAGGCAAAAAACGCTAGGAGCAGGATCCCCGATGAACAAAACAAAAGATGGAAAAGTTCTTGAACGATAGCAAACTTACCACACAGGGGACTAATACCCCAGTGTCGGCGGCCGTGAGGGGTAAGCATGCAGGCTCCCGGGCGTCGTTATCCAGCGACTGCAATGCTACTCCAGTAAGCTTGGCTGGAACAGCAGATAATGTTACATGCAGTATCAATACAATCCGCGAAATTGAAGGCGATAGGCAACGAAGTGATCCCTTCGTTCGAAGTTTGAGGATGCAAAGATCTCCACAAGCTTCACCATCTGAAGCTCACCGCCCTGTTGCTAATTCAAACAAAAACATGTCGAACCAGCAAGTGCTTAATTCTGGCTCTAATGCACCTGAATCGGCTTTTTATGAGCTAGGAGGACATATAAGGAGTCTAGTGGATATGATGGATGATGGCAAAAGGCGATCTATACACCAGCCGAAGAGAGATACCATAGAGAGTATAAAGGTTCTCTACGAGCTTTGCGTAATCGAGGTACGCGATGAGAAAGCGAAAGAAGTTATTCGCATCAGTAAGGCGTCACAGACATCGCCATGGTATAAACAAAAGGAGCCAAAAAGGAAACAGCCTGAAGAAGCCGAAACCTCCAGGGCTAAACGCATAAATATGGCGGAGGAAGATGTGATTGGTTCTGTCACAACCCGCAGCCAAACGGTACAGAAAGCGAACTGCAACGACGAGGAGATGCCTAGGGAATCCAATCGAGGAAAGAGCGATGTGCCCTGGACGAAAGTAAAACCGAAGAGGATAGGTAAGAAGCCTAACCCTAGGGTTAAAGCAAGACAGGATGCAATACATATATATATATATATATATATATATATATATATATATATATATATATATATATATATATATATATATATATATATATATATATATATATATATATATATATATATATATATATATATATATATATATATATATATATATATATATATATATATATATATATATATATATATATATATATATATATATATATATATATATATATATATATATATATATATATATATATATATATATATATATATATATATATATATATATATATATATATATATATATATATATATATCGCAGGATTTCGGCGTAAGACAGTCCTCCGTTTACTGTAATGACAATTGCATCCGGTCTTGTTTTAACCCTAGGGTTAGGCTTCTTACCTATCCTCTTCGGTTTTACTTTCGTCCAGGGCACATCGTTCTTTCCTCGATTGGATTCCCTAGGCATCTCCTCGTCGTTGCAGTTCGCTTTCTGTACCGTTTGGCTGCGGGTTGTGACAGAACCAATCACATCTTCCTCCGCCATATTTATGCGTTTAGCCCTGGAGGTTTCGGCTTCTTCAGGCTGTTTCCTTTTTGGCTCCTTTTGTTTATACCATGGCGATGTCTGTGACGCCTTACTGATGCGAATAACTTCTTTCGCTTTCTCATCGCGTACCACGATTACGCAAAGCTCATAGAGAACCTTTATACTATCTATGGTATCTCTCATCGGCTGGTGTATAGATCGCCTTTTGCCATCTTCCACCATATCCACTAGACTCCTTATATGTCCTCCTAGCTCATAAAAAGCCGATTCAGGTGCATTAGAGCCAGAGTTAAGCACTTGCTGGTTCGACATGTTTTTGTTTGAATTAGCAACAGGGCGGTGAGCTTCAGATGGTGAAGCTTGTGGAGATCTTTGCATCCTCGAACTTCGAACGAAGGGATCACTTCGTTGCCTATCGCCTTCAATTTCGCGGATTGTATTGATACTGCATGTAACATTATCTGCTGTTCCAGCCAAGCTTACTGGAGTTGCATTGCAGTCGCTGGATAACGACGCCCGGGAGCCTGCATGCTTACCCCTCACGGCCGCCGACACTGGGGTATTAGTCCCCTGTGTGGTAAGTTTGCTATCGTTCAAGAACTTTTCCATCTTTTGTTTTGTTCATCGGGGATCCTGCTCCTAGCGTTTTTTGCCTACCGCCAGGACGATTTACTCAGCCGCTCCTAACATGAAGACAGGCGCTGACCAGAAAGCAGTCCAATGTGGAACAGACGCTTCTGGATTTGGTGTTTGACTAGGGGAAACCATGGAGAAGTCACTCCATCTTTACCTCTCTTGAGGGCACCCCTGTGGGGGAAGCATTTTTAATGGCGGCATTCCATTCGCCATAACGCAAGGACTTCCTTGGGCACTTGTGCCTTCTTATAGCACGCCCTCCATTCTTGCCGCTTTTGGTCGGGGACTGCTTATTGGTTATTCGCAGCTGACATGCATATCTGCAGGCCGTTGAGCTATCCGCCACCTGCTGGCCCCCATAGTAGCCTGAGCTTGGCCCTATGTCAACTTGTGTGCCGTGCCGTGCATGAACGTATGTTTAGCTCGTTTGTTTTATTTCGGTCTGTTGCTTTTACACATTGAACAGGGATTTAACCGCCTCAAGACCTCTTGCATCTATATTTAACTAGAAGACAAGTTTATAACAAAATGGCAAATTGACATTGATTTTCGTGGCTGCACACTACTTTTATCATGATTTCGGGTCCGTGACAACCCTCTTCAGAAAGCCTTGCTGCAATTGTTGGAAGTAAAACCTAACTTTATAAGGTCAGGCTCTCCCCAAACAAATGAGAACTACTGTTGTAAACCTTACTTTTCAAGTTTTCTTCACACAATTGCCCTCGAAAATACAACTCACTCTTGCCACCTCTAAAGAGACTCCACATCGAGAGCCATCAATAGATTTGTTTTACAACACGTGTGTGTGTTGTAAAAAGAGAAAGCGAAAGAAGTTATTCGCATCAGTAAGGCGTCACAGACATCGCTATGGTATAAACAAAAGGAGCCAAGAAGGAAACAGCCTGAAGAAGCCGAAACCTCCAGGGCTAAACGCATAAATATGGCGGAGGAAGATGTGATTGGTTCTGTCACAACTCGCAGCCAAACGGTACAGAAAGCGAACTGCAACGACGAGGAGATGCCTAGGGAATCCAATCGAGGAAAGAACGATGTGCCCTGGACAAAAGTAAAACCGAAGAGGATAGGTAAGAAGCCTAACCCTAGGGTTAAAACAAGACCGGATGCTATTGTCATTACAGTAAACGGAGGACTGTCTTACGCCGAAATCTTGCTCCTCTGAAAACCTCCGTTTTTTCGCCCGTTCCCTCAAGCTGTAGAAACAGGTCGCCCTTCTGGGTTTTTCGTATTTTCGTGACATTGTCACAAAGTACACCAAGCTGTGGGTCCGATTTGACATATATATTTATATATATATATATATATATATATATATATATATATATATATATATATATATATATATATATATATATATATATATATATATATATATATATATATATATATATATATATATATATATATATATTTTTTTTTTTACATATTAATTTTTTTTTTGTTTTACATAATAACATTATTCCATTTCTTAAGCATATTATTGTGATACATTGTTGTTTTTCTATTTACATCTATTTTAGTATTTACTCCTTCCATACTTATTATTCTATAAGGTCCCTGATACGGTGGTTGATTTTTCTTTCTATTAATAATCTTTAGAAGTACAAGATCTCCTACCTTCAAATTAAGTGGATTTGACTTTTCATCTTGGAGAACTTCTTTTATTTTTGTTTTTTCTAGCATTTCTTTCGCTTTATCCAGAGAAAATTTTAATATTAGCTTAAGTTCATTTGCATAGTTTTCAGTATTGTACACTTTATTTACAGTGTTTATTTCATCGCATGGCAAGTATGGAAGTTTACCGAATACCAATTCGTACGGAGTGTAGTACGTATCTACGTGAGGCGTAGTATTGTAGGCAAAAGCAAAATAAGGTACACAAGTGTCCCATTCGTCGTTCTTGGGGAAATTTTATAAAAATTCATTAAGCACCCTATGGTTTCGCTCTATGGGATCATAATGTTTCATGATGGTAAGGTGCACTAAAGGTCTGTTTAATATCCAAAAGACCACATATCTCTGACAGTAATTGATTCGTAAATTCCGTTCCCTTATCTGATTTAAAAATCTTAAAATTGCCGTAAACAAGTATAAACTGTTCAACTACCGTTTTCGCAACTGTAACGGCTTCTTTGGTTTCCATAGGAAATGCTAAAATATACTTAGTTAAATCGCACTGTATTGTAAGGATATACATGTAATGATTCGACAACCTCAATGGCGAAAAAGAGAAGGTCCAAACAACCGTTTGAAGACTAAAGCAGAAATAGAAGTAAAGATATAGATGAAATAACGGAGACAGAGGATATATGGGAAGCCTTTGAGCTCGTATTCGGCCCTAAAACCTTAGAGCAAAAAACCTTATATATATATATATATATATATATATATTTATATATATATATATATATATATATATATATATATATATATATATATATATATATATATATATATATATATATATATATATATATATATATATATATATATATATATATATATATATATATATATAAATATATATATATATATATATATATATATATATATATATATATATATATATTATATATATATATATATATATATATATATATATATATATATATATATATATATATATATATATATATATATATATATATATATATATATATATATATATATATATATATATATATATATATTTATATATATATATATATATATATATATATATATATATATATATATATATATATATATATATATATATATATATATATATATATATATATATATATATATATATATATATATATATATATATATATATATATATATATATATATATATATATATATATATATATATATATATATATATATATATATATATATATATATATATATATATATTTATATATATATATATATATATATATATATATATATATATATATATATATATATATATATATATATATATATAAATATATATATAAACGGGGGAGGATGTTGACCGCAGATTTACATCTGTTCGCTTTTGCAACAACCGTCATAGAAACGTATGCACATATTTTGATTATTTGCTTCACGAATAAACCATGAATACACCCCGGGGCATACAGGGCCACTACGTTGGGTTGGTTAACATGAAAAAAACTATATCTCCTGAAAACACGGGAGCGACGTCTTCGTCAGATGAAAAACCTGATCAACTGTTCATCTGGGGATGTACGTCGCTGTCAGATGTGCAAGGAATGAGGGAACTTAAGTTCAGGTATGATAAGACGGTGCGTAAATCATCTATCATAACAAATGGTAATGAAGTTGTTGCGCTATACGGTGATAATCCAATAAACACGACGCGGATTTTGGAGAAACTGATATCGAAGATGACAAGAATGAATAAATACAGATGATGATATATTTAAAAGCACGTCCGCTCAAGAGTTCAAACAAATTTTTAATGGTATACATGCTAAAAGATATACAAAGATAATATTATATAGTAATCCAGAACGAATTACATGCAAGGACAAGCAATTGAAATTAATCAGTGAATATCACGATTCACTACACGGGGGACACTTATGTGTCAGAAAAACAATTTTGAAATTAAAACAACGTTACATATGGAAAAATATGTACAAAATGGTGAAGAACTACGTTTCTTGCTGCAAGTTATGCCAAACAAATAAACAAACTGTACATACGAAAGAAAAATTTACATTGACGCATACACCAGGAACAAGTTTAAAAGTGGTATCGATTAATACAGTAGGTCCATTGAGGTTGTCGAATCATTACAGGTATATCCTTACAATACAGTGCGATTTAACTAAGTATATTGTAGCATTTCCTATGGAAACCAAAGAGGCCGTTACAGTTGCGAAAACGTTAGTTGAACAGTTTATACTTGTTAAGGCAATTTTAAGATTTTTAAATCAGATAAGGGAACGGAATTTACGAATCAATTACTGTCAGAGATATGTGGTCTTTTGGATATTAAACAGACCTTTAGTGCACGTACCATCATGAAACATTAGGATCTATAGAGCGAAACCATAGGGTGCTTAATGATTTTTTATTAAATTTCTCCAAGAACGAGGAATGGGACACTTGGGTACCTTATTTTGCTTTTGCCTACAATACTACGTAGGCACGTAGATACGGGCTACACTCCGTACGAATTGGTATTCGGTAAACTTCCATACTTGCCATGCGATGAAATAAACAATGTAAATAAAGTGTACAATACTGAAAACTATGCCAATGAACTTAAGCTAAGATTAAAATTTTCTCTTGATAAAGCGAAAGAATTGCTAGAAAAAACAAAAATAAAAGAAGTTCTCCAAGATGAAAAGTCAAATCCACTTAATTTGAAGGTAGGAGATCTTGTACTTCTAAAGATTATTAATAGAAAGAAAAATCAACCACTGTATCAGAACCTTATAGAATAATAAGTATGGAAGGAGTAAATACTAAAATAGATGTAAATGGAAAAACAAGAATGTATCACAATAATATGCTTAAGAAATGGAATAATGTTATTACGTAAAAAAAAAAATTAATATGTAAAAAAAAAAAAATGGAATATTGTGTCATATACAAAACAAAATATTGCTTATTCATTTTTTTTCTCTTTTTTATATAGGGTAAAGGTGTAGTGTTGTCATCGTTACTTGTTTTTCCATCCCTAATTATCAACAGCTGATCAACAGCTGTTGATAATGTAAACAAAAGAGAATAGGATTAAATTATCCCGTTATGTATATATATATATATATGTCCCGCTGCCTCTGCTGGGAAGTTTGGTCGCACTTCGGGTATTCGACCGCTCGCCATGGCTGCAGCGTTAATGATGGCCCGGAACTTTTTCTCGGCTACCCGAACGTCCGACGGAATAGCTAGATTATTAAAGCTGCGGTTGGTGGCTTCTCTGAAGGCCTCCCAATCAGCCTTTTTTTGATTGAGAAACGTACGGCGTTCAGAGGTTATGAAATCGGGTGTTCTATTTATGGAGAGAGTTATGGGAAGGTGGTCCGATCCTAGTGAGATGACGGGTTGCCAGGTGACGTCGTTGATCAGGCCAGGCGATGCCAAAGTGATGTCTGGCGAGCTATGGCAATCGCCCATAATCCGTGTGGGGGCGTCCTCATTCACTGTGCAGAACGTAGAGCTATCTATTTGCACTGCCAAAGCTATGCCCCTCTGGTAGTTGTCTAGGAGAGAATGCCACAAATCGTGGTGAGCATTAAAGTCTCCTAGGACCAAGCGGTTATTGCCTTGTAGCAAATTGATTATGTCCGGCAGATAACGCGGGCACAGCTACCAACCGGCGGGATGTATACGTTGTACAGCTCTATTTCGGCAGTTCCAGACTTGACTGCAACCCCCATACTCTCCATGTATGGGTCTCTAGAGTCAAGCTCAGGCGAAATAGGCTTGTACTGCACAGAATGGTGTAACAGGAAAGCAAGTCCCCCACCTCCACTTCTGGTGCGATCCTTACGTAGCACGTTGTATCCGTCACAATTGTGCAGGCTGCAGGTGGCATTCAGCTTAGTTTCTTGGATCGCGGCACCATGATGTTTCTCCGATTCATAAATTCTATGACCTCACTGACTTTGTTGCGTAGGTCATTACAATTAAATTGCAAAATTAATGCACTGTCAGGAGTGGCAAAAGCAATATGTGCTGTAAGATGCTGTATATGTTGATGCTGTTGCGAGGGCGACTGCGGGGGAGTCTCGTAGTTGGATGATGATGACGACGAAAATGCAGGCGACGATGATAACACTAATTCCAAAGACCCACTGCTAACTTCGTTGATACAGCATGCGGCAACAAAGTCTGCTTCGCTATACTCCCTGATGTGGTGCAGACCTGAACAGCTCCTGAAGTGCACCCACTCCATGCAGCGATTACACATTACAGACGTAGCACGATGGTGTATTCGGTTCTGACAAACCGAGCAGATCAAAGGTCCGGGGTTTTGTTCGATCCCGGCTCGGACCAGTAGTATTCGGAGTAGGCATTCCGGGAAGTGCTGCTCCCACGACGAAAAAATGGACGAACATAAAACATATATTGTTGAGGTGACTGCCCCTGGCCGAAGAGTTTCGGGTCAATCCGGTAAATAGAACCGGCAGTCGCGGGATTGAATACTTCATGTAGCATTATCTGCTGTTCCAGCCAAGCTTACTGGAGTAGCATAGCAGTCGCTGGATAACGACGCCCGGGAGCCTGCTTGCTCACCCCTCACGGCCGCCGACACTGGGGTATTAGTCCCCTGTGTGGTAAGTTTGCTATTATTCAAGAACTTTTCGTTTTTTTGTTTTGTTCATCGGGGATCCTACCCCTAGCGTTTTTTGCCTACCGCCAGGACGATTTACTTAGCCGCTCCTAACATGAAGACAGGCACTAACCAGAAAGCAGTCCAATGTGGAACAGACGCTTCTGGATTTGGTGTTTGACTAGGGGAAACCATGGAGACGTCACACTCCATCTTAACCTTTCTTGAGGGCACCCCTGTAGGGGAACCATTTTTAATGGCGGCATTCCATTCGCCATAACGCAAGTACTTCCTTGGGCACTTGTGCCTTCTTATAGCACGCCCTCCATTCTTGCCGCTCTTGGTCGGGGACTGCTTATTGGTTATTCGCAGCTGACCTGTATATCTGCAGGCCGTTCAGCTAAACTGCTGGCCCCCGTGGTAGCTTGAGCTTGGCCCTATGTCAACTTGTGTGCCGTATCTTGCATGTACGTATGTTTAGGTCGTTTGTTTTATTTCGGTCTGTTACTTTTACACATTGAACAGGGATTAAACCGGCTCAAGACCTCTTGCTTCTATATTTAAATAGAAGACAAGTTTTTAACAAAATGGCAAAGTGACATTGATTTTCGTGGCTGCACACTACTTTTATCATGATTTCGGGTCCTTGCCAACCCTCTTCAGAAAGCCTTGCTGCAATTGTTGGAAGTAAAACCGAACTCTATAAGGCCAGGCTCTCCCCAAACGAATGAGAACTACTGTTGTAAACCTTACATTTTAAGTTTTCTTCACACAATTGCCCACGAAAATACAACTTACTCTTGCCACCTCTAAAAAGACTCCACATCGAGAGCCATCAATAGATTTCTTTTACAACACGTGTGTGTGTGTTGTAAAAAGAGTTTAGTTGACTATGTCAACTTGTGTTTTTTTTTTGTTCGAACCGGAGGTGTGGAATCTTCCTCGATACAAGTAGCCCGCACTACAAGCATGCACGATTCGCCATCTCTGGCGCCTACGTTCTAAACCACACTTCAACCACTCTCCCCCGCGGGACTGCCGTAAGGTATTACTTCGCGGGGGCTGGTTAGCATTTAAGCTATCGTCGTTTCATCGTTGGATCTTGATTCCGCTTTTCGAATGCATTTCGTCCTTCGTAATTCCTTAAGCACTATTGCTGTGTGCATTTCTACTTTCGCCCAATTGTCAACACTTTGGAGCATAAATTCCATAACGTGTTGAGGGCCCGGGATGTCCATAAGTGAAGCGCTGAATCTGGGACAGTTAAATACAGCGTGTTCTGCGGTTTCTTCTTGTTCCACACAGTTCGGGCATACAGACGAGCTGTCATGTCCAAACCTGTGAAGATATGTCCTAAAGCAACCATGCCCTGTAAGAAATTGCGTCAGGTAATAGTTTACGTCCCCTTGGGTCCGATTTTTCCAGTCAGAGACAGTGGGGATAAACTGGTGCGTCCATCTGCCTTTCGTGCTGCTGTCCCACCTGGTTTGCCAAATATACTTTGAGACTTCTCTTTCAGAATTTAGCATATCTCTTCTTTCCGTTGAGTTTTCTGATCTCCTATCGTATACGCGTCTCATTTCGTCTACCAAAATGTCGATCGAAATCATCCCTGCTACAACACAAGCGGCTTCGTCCGATACTGTTCGGAATCCACTTATTATTCGCGGTAAATAGAGGTTAGCTTTCTTCTGGCTTCCTTTCTCGACATCGCGTCTGCATATACCAGTGCTGCATAGAGGATCACCGAGTTAACGACTGATGCTAGTAGTTTCCTTCTAGCTGGTTTGGGGCTTCCAATATTGGGTAACATCCTAGCTAGTGCGGATTGGATTCGTGCTGCCTTTTCGCTCACGTAATTTATATGCTATTTAAAGTTGAGCCTGTTGTCTAACATAACCCCTAGGTATTTGAGAGAGTGTGAAGAACGAGTGTAATGGTCTCCAACTCTTATTCTCATATACTCCATCTTTTTTCTGCTACTAATCAGTACCGCCTCGGTTTTGTGGTCAGCCAGCTCAAGGCCAGCAGTTTCTAGCCACGTACGCACTCGGTGTATAGCGTTGTTTGTCTTTTCTTCTAGTTGATTGATATGCTTCGCGACGGTAACAATGGCAATGTCGTCAGCAAAGCCTATAATTTTGGTACCTTGCTGGAGTGGCAATCTTAAAACCTCGTCGTACATGATATTCCACAGAAGTGGGCCGAGAACCGATCCTTGGGGAACGCCAGCTGTCACCTGATAAACAGCTTCGCCTACGTCACTGCTATAGAGCACCCTTCTCTCCTCAACAATTCGTTGTAGGCGGTTGTACAGAATGCGCTCATGTATTTTGTCCATGGTATCAAGAAGACAGATAGGTCGATACGACGATGGATCGTTCGGTGGTTTGCCTCCCTTGGGAATGAGTACGAGTCTCTGCACTTTCCATCTGTTTCTGGCTTCCTTTCTCGACATCGCGTCTGCATATACCAGTGCTGCATAGAGGATCACCGAGTTAACGACTGATGCTAGTAGTTTCCTTCTAGCTGGTTTGGGGCTTCCAATATTGGGTAACATCCTAGCTAGTGCGGATTGGATTCGTGCTGCCTTTTCGCTCACGTAATTTATATGCTATTTAAAGTTGAGCCTGTTGTCTAACATAACCCCTAGGTATTTGAGAGAGTGTGAAGAACGAGTGTAATGGTCTGCAACTCTTATTCTCATATACTCCATCTTTTTTCTGCTACTAATCAGTACCGCCTCGGTTTTGTGGTCAGCCAGCTCAAGGCCAGCAGTTTCTAGCCACGTACGCACTCGGTGTATAGCGTTGTTTGTCTTTTCTTCTAGTTGATTGATATGCTTCGCGACGGTAACAATGGCAATGTCGTCAGCAAAGCCTATAATTTTGGTACCTTGCTGGAGTGGCAATCTTAAAACCTCGTCGTACATGATATTCCACAGAAGTGGGCCGAGAACCGATCCTTGGGGAACGCCAGCTGTCACCTGATAAACAGCTTCGCCTACGTCACTGCTATAGAGCACCCTTCTCTCCTCCACAATTCGTTGTAGGCGGTTGTACAGAATGCGCTCATGTATTTTGTCCATGGTATCAAGAAGACAGATAGGTCGATACGACGATGGATCGTTCGGCGGTTTGCCTCCCTTGGGAATGAGTACGAGTCTCTGCACTTTCCATCTGTCTGGAAACACTCTATCGTCAATACATTTTTGAAAAGTTCTGACGAATGCTTCCTGTCTTGAACGTATTGCTTCCTTAAGTACTTTATTATGTATTCCGTCGGGGCCCGGGGCTTTGCTGTCACCTATTCTCGAGCATGCTTCTGTGATTTCATGTACCGTTATAACGGGAACCAGTTCTTCTGTTCCGGGTGCCCCTGTATCAGCCTGCGGCAATGGGCGTTGCGGAAACAATGTTTCTATTATTCTACGTAGCATATCAGGACACGTTATATGTGGCGATTTTTGACCTCCTAGTTTCTTCATAACCACTTTTTAGGCTGTGCCCCATGGGTTGATGTTTGCCTCGTCGCATATTTCTCTGAAACACCTCGTTTTACTCTCTGATATGGTTTTTTTCAGTTGCCTTCTAAGGTTTTTAAATCCTTTCAGCATCTCCTGAAATTCAGGCTTTCCTCTAGATCGTTGAACCTGGCGTCTTGTTTTTAGACAGTTTGCGCGAAGCAGTCGTATCTCCTCGTTTCGCCAGTAACAGGGTGCACCTCGATTGCATATGCTCTTTCTTGGCCTTGATGCTTCACAGGCGTTGGTGATCATAGTTTATAGATCCTGTGAAAGTTCCTCTGCTGTGCCGTTTGCAAGTTAATGTGAGCAAATCATTTCTTTGAAGGTTTCGCAGTCGAAAGCGGTCGTCTTCCATTTCGGTCCGGTTTGCTTTGGGCGCACGTTTTCTTTACCTCTCCGATCAGTTACATAGAACATTGAAGCCTAGTGGTCACTGTGCGTGTATTCCTCGCTAAATCGCCATTTAGTGGACTTAGCAAGGGACTTGCTGACAAAAAGTATGTCTACGATTGAGCCGTATCCCGCTTTTCTGAAGGTATTCTTCCGTCCCTTGTTTGCCAGGTGTATATTCAACTGGGCAAAAGCTTCCAGCAGGCTCTCTGGCGTTTGTGTTTCTGCTGCGCCATTCCAGTGCCCATGCATTAAAATCCCCTGCAATCACCACGGGAGATCTTGGCCTAGCATCGGCAATCAGGTCTTCTAGCATCCTCTGAAATTGTCCGTGCGACCAACTTGGTGGAGCGTAGCAACTGTAAAAGTATACACCTTTAATTTTGGCTCTGACGAATCCTTCGGATTGCAGCGTCTCCTGGAGTGCATGACGGCCACACGTCCATAGCGCTGCTTTGGTCAACCTGTCGCCTATCCATTAACCGTTTTGTGGAATTCGGTATGGTTTGCTTATTATTGCTACTTCTATGTCGCTTTCTCTCTTAGATTGATTGAGAAGATCCTGAGCCGCCTCGCAGTGATTTAAGTTTATTTGCACTACTCTCATTTTCTTCATTGTTGATTAAGCGCATTCTTAAATATCGGACATTTGCCTCTTCCAGCTATGTGACCTGCGTCTCTAGTGCCATTTTGCACACAGAACATACATTGTGGGTCCTTGGGACAAGTTTTCGCAATGTGGCCTTCTTCCCCACACCTTCTGCAACACTTGGATCGATCGTGTTCGTTCCTGCATTCTCTCGCTCTGTATCCAAATTCTCGGCATCTGAAGCACTTTATGATGTTCGTCCTTGCTACGACGCGACACTTAACCCATCCTATCTTAATTCTAGCAGATTTTAGCAATAAGTTTGAATAGTCTGCAGGTAAGTTTATTACAGCAGTCTGCGTTTCGCCATACGATCTTCTTTTATTTATGATGTCCGATTGCTCTAAGGTTTTAGGGCCGAATACGAGCTCAAAGGCTTCATATATATCCTCTTTCTCCGTTATTTTATCTATATCTTTTACTTCTATTATAGTTTTCTGCTTTAGGCTTTTAACGGTTGCTTGGTCTCCGAGAAAATCTCCTATTGCTCCTCTGAAAACCTCCGCTTTTTCGCCCGTTCCCTTAAGCTGTAGAAGCAGGTCGCCCTTCTGGGTTCTTCGTATTTTCGTGACATTGTCACTAAGTTCACCAAGCTTTGGGTCCGATTTGACTTTTCGCAGGATTTCGGCGTAAGACAGCCCTCCGTTTACTGTAATGAGAATTGCATCCAGTCTTGTTTTAACCTTAGGGTTAGGCTTCTTACCGCTCCTCTTCGGTTTTACTTTCGTCCAGGGCACATCGTTCTTTCCTCGATTGGATTCCCTAGGCATATCCTCGTCGTTGCAGTTCGCTTTCTGTACCGTTTGACTGCGGGTTGTGACAGAACCAATCACATCTTCCTCCGCCATATTTATGCGTTTAGCCCTGGAGGGTTCGGCTTCTGCAGGCTGTTTCCTTTTTGGCTACTTTTGTTTAAGCCATGGCGATGTCTGTGACGCCTTACTGGTGCGAATAACTTATTTCGCTTTCTCATCGCGTACCTCGATTGCGCAAAGTTCGTAGAGAACCTTTATACTCTCTATGGTATCTTTCATTGGCTGGTGTATAGATCGCCTTTTGCCATCTACCATCATATCCACTAGACTCCTTATATGTCCTCCTAGCTTATAAAAAGCCGATTCAGGTGCATTAGATCCAGAGTTAAGCACCTGCTGGATCGACAAGTTTTTGTTTGAATTAGCAACAGGGCGGTGAGCTTCAGATAGTGAAGCTCGTGGAGACCTTTGCATCCTCGAACTTCGACGGAAGGGATCTCTTCGTAGCCTATTGCCTTCAATTTCGCGGCTAATACCCTAGTGTCTCACGGCCGCCGACACTAGGGTATTAATCCCCTGTGTGGTAAGTTTGCTATTGTTCAAGAACTTTTCCATCTTTTGTTTTGTTCATCGGGGATCCTACTCCTAGCGTTTTTTGCCTACCGCCCAGACGATTTACTCAGCCGCTCCTAACACGAAGACAGGTGCTGACCAGAAAGCAGTCCAATGTGGAACAGACGTTTCTGGATTTGGTGTTTGACTAGGGGAAACCATGGAGACGTCACACTCCATCTTTACCTTTCTTGAGGTACCCCTGTGGGGGAAGCATTTTAATGGCGGCATTACATTCGCCATAACGCAAGGACTTCCTTTGGCACTGGCGCCTTCTTATAGCACGCCCTCCATTCTTGCCGCTCTTGGACGGGGACTGCTTGTTGGTTATTCGCAGCTGTCCTGCAAATCTGCAGGCCGTTCAACTATCCGCCACCTGCTGGCCCCCGTAGTAGCCTGAGCTTGTCCCTATGTCAACTTGTGTGCCGTGCCGTGCATGTACGTATGTTTAGCTCGTTTGTTTTATTTCGGTATGTTGCCTTTACATGTTGAACAGGAATTAAACCGGCTCAAGACCTCTTGCTTCTATATTTAAATAGAAGACAAGTTTTTAACAAAATGGCAAAGTGGCATTGATTTTCGTGGCTGCACACTACTTTTATCATGATTTCGGGTCCGAGACAACCCTCTTCAGAAAGCCTTGCTGCAATTGTTGGAAGTAAAACCGAACTCTATAAGGCCAGGCTCTCCCCAAACGAATGAGAACTACTGTTGTAAACCTTACTTTTCAAGTTTTCTTCACACAATTGCCCACGAAAATACAACTCACTCTTGCCACCTCTAAAGAGACTCCACATCGAGAGCCATCAATAGATATTTTTTACAACACGAGTGTGTTGTAAAAAGAGTTTAGTTGACTATGTCAACTTGTGTGCCGTGCCGGGCATGTACGTATGTTTAGCTCGTTTATTTTTTTCGGTCTGTTACTTTTACACATTGAACAGGGATTAAACCGGCTCAAGACCTCTTGCTTGTAAATAGAAGACAAATTTTTAACAAAATGGCAAAGCGACATTGATTTTCGTGGCTGCACACTACTTTTATCATGATTTCGGGTCCGTAACAACCCTTTTATTATTACATTATATCTATATATATATATATATATATATATATATATATATATATATATATATATATATATATATATATATATATATATATATATATATATATATATATATATATATATATATATATATATATATATATATATATATATATATATATATTGACGAGGAATCCCGCGACATTAAAGCCGAAGCACAGAAGGGGCGGCCGCATAGTAAAGCTGAGAAGGCAATTGGCAGACCTAAAGTCCAGGGTATTTAGCGATCCACTACCACCTTGGCACCTGGCATCACAAATGTGGCTACAAATTGATGCTTTAGAAGTACAATTACAAACAAAAAATTAAAGTTTTTAATTGACACTGGAGCAGACATTTCTATTTGTAAGGACCAGAATTTCTACAACATAAATACAATGAAATCCGCCAAACTGGCAGTAATAACAGAGGAGGCAGTACAATGTGTCGGGGCTACAAATTTGGAATTATTAATTGAAACAATGATTATATCACATGATTTCTACGTAGTCGAAGACAATTTCCCAATTTCAACCGATGGGATAATTGGTAGGGATATTTTAACTAGGTTCATGTGCAAGATAGACTTTGAAACTTTTACAATATCATTTAACATAAATAATGATGAATTAATTTTACCAATGAATTCGAGGACTTAGGAGAACAATAATATAATTATTCCACCAAGGACGGAAGGGATATTTCCACTCAATATTCGTGTAAAAGAGGATAGTTTAGTACTAAATAAGGAGCTGATGACCGGTGTATTCCTTGCAAATTGTTTAATTCCAGCTCATGGTGTGGTACATGTCAAATTATTGAATGTTACTGATACAGAGTCAATCATAGAAAATATTGACTGTGAGATTCATCCGTTGAAAGAATACGACATATGCACTGTGAGTACAAATTTAAAAACCAATAGATTAGATGCTTTATTGAACAGTGCCGATATTGGAGCCAACGACTCATACGCAAGAGAGTCCCTTACAGACATTTTACGTGAATACCAAGATATTTTTCATCTCCCAGGGGAAAAATTAAGTGTGAACAATTTTTATACACAACGTGTACAGACAACTGATACGACACCTGTTTATATAAAAAAATACAGATTACCGCAGTCACAGATGGAGGAAATTGATAAACAAGTGAAGCATCTTCAGGAAAATGACATAATAGAACCATCAGTTAGTCCGTACAACTCTCCATTATTAATTGTACCAAAGAAGTCGACTGGTGAGGAGAAAAAATGGCGACTGGTAGTAGATTTCAGGAAACTGAATGATAAGATAGTTAACGACAAGTTTCCATTAACAAGAATTGAAGCGTATTAGACAGGCTTGGCAGAGCCAGATATTTTCCACACTGGACATGACAAGCTCTTTTCATCAAATAAACCTCCATGAGGATTCGCGTCCTCTTACTGCTTTTTCAACAGGAAATGGTCATTTCCAGTTTAAACGGCTGCCATTCGGATTGAAAATATCATCTAATAGTTTTCAAAGAATGCTAACGATTGCGTTGAGCGGATTGGATGCGGCAGCTTTCCTTTATGTGGATGACATTATTGTTTTTGGATGTAGTTTAAAACACCACAATGACAATCTAAGAAAGGTATTTCGAAGATTAAGGAGGTTCAACTTAAAGCTAAACATGAATAAGTGTAAATTTTTAAAACCAGAAGTTGTATACTTAGGTCACATGATTACGGATAAAGGTGTAAAAACAGACCCAACTAAAGATCAGGCCATTATAAGCTATCCAGTGCCGAGAAATGCAGATAAAGTTAGAAGGTTTGTGGCCTTCTTCAATTATTATAGGCGATTTATACCGAATTTTGCCGATCTGGCAAAATGCTTAAATGAGCTTTTGAAGAAAAACAAATCTTTCGTGTGGAGCAATGAATGTCAAATGGCGTTTGAAACATTAAAGAATAAACTGCTAAAACCACCTATTTTAAAATACCCAGACTTTACAAAGAAATTTATTTTAACAACGGATGCGTCAAATTACGCACTTGGAGCGGTCTTATCACAGGGAGATGTAGGCTCTGATTTGCCCATTTCATATGCGAGTACATCACTGGCAAAACACGATTTAAGCAAACCGATTATAGAGAAAGAGTTTTTAGCTATACATTGGGGAATTAATTTTTTAGACCCTATCTTTATGGTAGAAGATTTGTGGTAGTTACAGGCCAAAGGCCTCTTGTATCACTATTTTCGCATAAGAGCCCGTCTTCGAAAATGACGAGAATTAGTGATTATGATTTTGATATAATTTATAAAAAAGGAAAGATGAATACCAACGCGGATGCATTGTCGAAAATAAAATTAAATAGCGAGGCATTAAGATCACTGATTCCAATAAGGAATGAAACTGATGAAAAAGTTATGGCAGTAACAAGGAACATGAAAAAAAACTATATCTCCTGAAAACACGGGAGAGACGTCTTCGTCAGACGAAAAACCAGATCAACTTTTCATCTGGGGATGTGAAAGGAATGAGGGAACTTAAGTTCAGGTATGATAAGACGGTGCGTAAATCATCCATCATAACAAATGGTAATGAAGTTGTTGCGGTATACGGTGATAATCCAATAAACACGACGCGGATTTTGGAGAAACTGATATCGAAGATGACAAGAATGAATAAATACAGATGATGATATATTTAAAAGCACGTCCGCTCAAGAGTTCAAACAAATTTTTAATGGTATACAGGCTAAAAGATATACAAAGATAATATTATATAGTAATCCAGAACGAATTACATGCAAGGACAAGCAATTGAAATTAATCAGTGAATATCACGATTCACTACACGGGGGACACATATGTGTCAGAAAAACAATTTTGAAATTAAAACAACGTTACATATGGAAAAATATGTACAAAATGGTGAAGAACTACGTTTCTTGCTGCAAGTTATGCCAAACAAATAAACAAACTGTACATACGAAAGAAAAATTTACATTGAAGCATACACCAGGAACAAGTTTAAAAGTGGTATCGATTAATACAGTAGGTCCATTGAGGTTGTCGAATCATTACAAGTATATCCTTACAATACAGTGCGATTTAACTAAGTATATTGTAGCATTTCCTATGGAAACCAAAGAGGCCGTTACAGTTGCGAAAACGTTAGTTGAACAGTTTATACTTGTTAAGGCAATTTTAAGATTTTTAAATCAGATAAGGGAACGGAATTTACGAATCAATTACTGTCAGAGATATGTGGTCTTTTGGATATTAAACAGACCTTTAGTGCACGTACCATCATGAAACATTAGGATCTATAGAGCGAAACCATAGGGTGCTTAATGATTTTTTATTAAATTTCTCCAAGAACGAGGAATGGGACACTTGGGTACCTTATTTTGCTTTTGCCTACAATACTACGTAGGCACGTAGATACGGGCTACACTCCGTACGAATTGGTATTCGGTAAACTTCCATACTTGCCATGCGATGAAATAAACAATGTAAATAAAGTGTACAATACTGAAAACTATGCCAATGAACTTAAGCTAAGATTAAAATTTTCTCTTGATAAAGCGAAAGAATTGCTAGAAAAAACAATAATAAAAGAAGTTCTCCAAGATGAAAAGTCAAATCCACTTAATTTGAAGGTA
The DNA here is from genome assembly GCA_963513945.1 of Hydrotaea diabolus. Lineage (NCBI taxonomy): Eukaryota > Metazoa > Arthropoda > Insecta > Diptera > Muscidae > Hydrotaea > Hydrotaea diabolus. The sequence continues at coordinate 15,010,097 of OY740721.1, read as the reverse complement.
GGAGATCTTGTACTTCTAAAGATTATTAATAGAAAGAAAAATCAACCACTGTATCAGAACCTTATAGAATAATAAGTATGGAAGGAGTAAATACTAAAATAGATGTAAATGGAAAAACAAGAATGTATCACAATAATATGCTTAAGAAATGGAATAATGTTATTACGTAAAAAAAAAATTAATATGTAAAAAAAAAAAAATGGAATATTGTGTCATATACAAAACAAAATATTGCTTATTAATTTTTTTTCTCTTTTTTATATAGGGTATAGGTGTAGTGTTGTCATCGTTACTTGTTTTTCCATCCCTAATTATCAACAGCTGATCAACAGCTGTTGATAATGTAAACAAAAGAGAATAGGATTAAATTATCCCGTTATGTATATATATATATATATATATATATATATATATATATATATATATATATATATATATATATATATATATATATATATATATATATATATATATATATATATATATATATATATATATATATATATATATATATATATATATATATATATATATATATATATATATATATATATATATATATATATATATATATATATATATATATATATATATATATATATATATGTCCCGCTGCCTCTGCTGGGAAGTTTGGTCGCACTTCGGGTATTCGACCGCTCGCCATGGCTGCAGCGTTAATGATGGCCCGGAACTTTTTCTCGGCTACCCGAACGTCCGACGGAATAGCTAGATTATTAAAGCTGCGGTTGGTGGCTTCTCTGAAGGCCTCCCAATCAGCCTTTTTTTGATTGAGAAACGTACGGCGTTCAGAGGTTATGAAATCGGGTGTTCTATTTATGGAGAGAGTTATGGGAAGGTGGTCCGATCCTAGTGAGATGACGGGTTGCCAGGTGACGTCGTTGATCAGGCCAGGCGATGCCAAAATGATGTCTGGCGAGCTATGGCAATCGCCCATAATCCGTGTGGGGGCGTCCTCATTCACTGTGCAGAACGTAGAGCTATCTATTTGCACTGCCAAAGCTATGCCCCTCTGGTAGTTGTCTAGGAGAGAATGCCACAAATCGTGGTGAGCATTAAAGTCTCCTAGGACCAAGCGGTTATTGCCTTGTAGCAAATTGATTATGTCCGGCAGATAACGCGGGCACAGCTACCAACCGGCGGGATGTATACGTTGTACAGCTCTATTTCGGCAGTTCCAGACTTGACTGCAACCCCCATACTCTCCATGTATGGGTCTCTAGAGTCAAGCTCAGGCGAAATAGGCTTGTACTGCACAGAATGGTGTAACAGGAAAGCAAGTCCCCCACCTCCACTTCTGGTGCGATCCTTACGTAGCACGTTGTATCCGTCACAATTGTGCAGGCTGCAGGTGGCATTCAGCTTAGTTTCTTGGATCGCGGCACCATGATGTTTCTCCGATTCATAAATTCTATGACCTCACTGACTTTGTTGCGTAGGTCATTACAATTAAATTGCAAAATTAATGCACTGTCAGGAGTGGCAAAAGCAATATGTGCTGTAAGATGCTGTATATGTTGATGCTGTTGCGAGGGCGACTGCGGGGGAGTCTCGTAGTTGGATGATGATGACGACGAAAATGCAGGCGACGATGATAACACTAATTCCAAAGACCCACTGCTAACTTCGTTGATACAGCATGCGGCAACAAAGTCTGCTTCGCTATACTCCCTGATGTGGTGCAGACCTGAACAGCTCCTGAAGTGCACCCACTCCATGCAGCGATTACACATTACAGACGTAGCACGATGGTGTATTCGGTTCTGACAAACCGAGCAGATCAAAGGTCCGGGGTTTTGTTCGATCCCGGCTCGGACCAGTAGTATTCGGAGTAGGCATTCCGGGAAGTGCTGCTCCCACGACGAAAAAATGGACGAACATAAAACATATATTGTTGAGGTGACTGCCCCTGGCCGAAGAGTTTCGGGTCAATCCGGTAAATAGAACCGGCAGTCGCGGGATTGAATACTTCATGTAGCATTATCTGCTGTTCCAGCCAAGCTTACTGGAGTAGCATAGCAGTCGCTGGATAACGACGCCCGGGAGCCTGCTTGCTCACCCCTCACGGCCGCCGACACTGGGGTATTAGTCCCCTGTGTGGTAAGTTTGCTATTATTCAAGAACTTTTCGTTTTTTTGTTTTGTTCATCGGGGATCCTACCCCTAGCGTTTTTTGCCTACCGCCAGGACGATTTACTTAGCCGCTCCTAACATGAAGACAGGCGCTAACCAGAAAGCAGTCCAATGTGGAACAGACGCTTCTGGATTTGGTGTTTGACTAGGGGAAACCATGGAGACGTCACACTCCATCTTAACCTTTCTTGAGGGCACCCCTGTAGGGGAACCATTTTTAATGGCGGCATTCCATTCGCCATAACGCAAGTACTTCCTTGGGCACTTGTGCCTTCTTATAGCACGCCCTCCATTCTTGCCGCTCTCGGTCGGGGACTGCTTATTGGTTATTCGCAGCTGACCTGTATATCTGCAGGCCGTTCAGCTAAACTGCTGGCCCCCGTGGTAGCTTGAGCTTGGCCCTATGTCAACTTGTATCTTGCATGTACGTATGTTTAGGTCGTTTGTTTTATTTCGGTCTGTTACTTTTACACATTGAACAGGGATTAAACCGGCTCAAGACCTCTTGCTTCTATATTTAAATAGAAGACAAGTTTTAAACAAAATGGCAAAGTGACATTGATTTTCGTGGCTGCACACTACTTTTATCATGATTTCGGGTCCTTGCCAACCCTCTTCAGAAAACCTTGCTGCAATTGTTGGAAGTAAAACCGAACTCTATAAGGCCAGGCTCTCCCCAAACGAATGAGAACTACTGTTGTAAACCTTACATTTTAAGTTTTCTTCACACAATTGCCCACGAAAATACAACTTACTCTTGCCACCTCTAAAAAGACTCCACATCGAGAGCCATCAATAGATTTCTTTTACAACACGTGAGTGTGTGTTGTAAAAAGAGTTTAGTTGACTATGTCAACTTGTGTTTTTTTTTGTTCGAACCGGAGGTGTGGAATCTTCCTCGATACAAGTAGCCCGCACTACAAGCATGCACGATTCGCCACTCTCCCCCGCGGGACTGCCGTAAGGTATTACTTCGCGGGGGCTGGTTAGCATTTAAGCTATCGTCGTTTCATCGTTGGATCTTGATTCCGCTTTTCGAATGCATTTCGTCCTTCGTAATTCCTTAAGCACTATTGCTGTGTGCATTTCTACTTTCGCCCAATTGTCAACACTTTGGAGCATAAATTCCATAACGTGTTGAGGGCCCGGGATGTCCATAAGTGAAGCGCTGAATCTGGGACAGTTAAATACAGCGTGTTCTGCGGTTTCTTCTTGTTCCACACAGTTCGGGCATACAGACGAGCTGTCATGTCCAAACCTGTGAAGATATGTCCTAAAGCAACCATGCCCTGTAAGAAATTGCGTCAGGTAATAGTTTACGTCCCCTTGGGTCCGATTTTTCCAGTCAGAGACAGTGGGGATAAACTGGTGCGTCCATCTGCCTTTCGTGCTGCTGTCCCACCTGGTTTGCCAAATATACTTTGAGACTTCTCTTTCAGAATTTAGCATATCTCTTCTTTCCGTTGAGTTTTCTGATCTCCTATCGTATACGCGTCTCATTTCGTCTACCAAAATGTCGATCGAAATCATCCCTGCTACAACACAAGCGGCTTCGTCCGATACTGTTCGGAATCCACTTATTATTCGCGGTAAATAGAGGTTAGCTTTCTTCTGGCTTCCTTTCTCGACATCGCGTCTGCATATACCAGTGCTGCATAGAGGATCACCGAGTTAACGACTGATGCTAGTAGCTTCCTTCTAGCTGGTTTGGGGCTTCCAATATTGGGTAACATCCTAGCTAGTGCGGATTGGATTCGTGCTGCCTTTTCGCTCACGTAATTTATATGCTATTTAAAGTTGAGCCTGTTGTCTAACATAACCCCTAGGTATTTGAGAGAGTGTGAAGAACGAGTGTAATGGTCTCCAACTCTTATTCTCATATACTCCATCTTTTTTCTGCTACTAATCAGTACCGCCTCGGTTTTGTGGTCAGCCAGCTCAAGGCCAGCAGTTTCTAGCCACGTACGCACTCGGTGTATAGCGTTGTTTGTCTTTTCTTCTAGTTGATTGATATGCTTCGCGACGGTAACAATGGCAATGTCGTCAGCAAAGCCTATAATTTTGGTACCTTGCTGGAGTGGCAATCTTAAAACCTCGTCGTACATGATATTCCACAGAAGTGGGCCGAGAACCGATCCTTGGGGAACGCCAGCTGTCACCTGATAAACAGCTTCGCCTACGTCACTGCTATAGAGCACCCTTCTCTCCTCAACAATTCGTTGTAGGCGGTTGTACAGAATGCGCTCATGTATTTTGTCCATGGTATCAAGAAGACAGATAGGTCGATACGACGATGGATCGTTCGGCGGTTTGCCTCCCTTGGGAATGAGTACGAGTCTCTGCACTTTCCATCTGTTTCTGGCTTCCTTTCTCGACATCGCGTCTGCATATACCAGTGCTGCATAGAGGATCACCGAGTTAACGACTGATGCTAGTAGTTTCCTTCTAGCTGGTTTGGGGCTTCCAATATTGGGTAACATCCTAGCTAGTGCGGATTGGATTCGTGCTGCCTTTTCGCTCACGTAATTTATATGCTATTTAAAGTTGAGCCTGTTGTCTAACATAACCCCTAGGTATTTGAGAGAGTGTGAAGAACGAGTGTAATGGTCTGCAACTCTTATTCTCATATACTCCATCTTTTTTCTGCTACTAATCAGTACCGCCTCGGTTTTGTGGTCATCCAGCTCAAGGCCAGCAGTTTCTAGCCACGTACGCACTCGGTGTATAGCGTTGTTTGTCTTTTCTTCTAGTTGATTGATATGCTTCGCGACGGTAACAATGGCAATATCGTCAGCAAAGCCTATACTTTTGGTACCTTGCTGGAGTGGCAATCTTAAAACCTCGTCGTACATGATATTCCACAGAAGTGGGCCGAGAACCGATCCTTGGGGAACGCCAGCTGTCACCTGATAAACAGCTTCGCCTACGTCACTGCTATAGAGCACCCTTCTCTCCTCAACAATTCGTTGTAGGCGGTTGTACAGAATGCGCTCATGTATTTTGTCCATGGTATCAAGAAGACAGATAGGTCGATACGACGATGGATCGTTCGGCGGTTTGCCTCCCTTGGGAATGAGTACGAGTCTCTGCACTTTCCATCTGTCTGGAAACACTCTATCGTCAATACATTTTTGAAAAGTTCTGACGAATGCTTCCGGTCTTGAACGTATTGCTTCCTTAAGTACTTTATTATGTATTCCGTCGGGGCCCGGGGCTTTGCTGTCACCTATTCTCGAGCATGCTTCTGTGATTTCATGTACCGTTATAACGGGAACCAGTTCTTCTGTCCCGGGTGCCCCTGTATCAGCCTGCGGCAATGGGCGTTGCGGAAACAATGTTTCTATTATTCTACGTAGCATATCAGGACACGTTATCTGTGGCGATTTTTGACCTCCTAGTTTCTTCATAACCACTTTTTAGGCTGTGCCCCATGGGTTGATGTTTGCCTCGTCGCATATTTCTCTGAAACACCTCGTTTTACTCTCTGATATGGTTTTTTTCAGTTGCCTTCTAAGGTTTTTAAATCCTTTCAGCATCTCCTGAAATTCAGGCTTTCCTCTAGATCGTTGAACCTGGCGTCTTGTTTTTAGACAGTTTGCGCGAAGCAGTCGTATCTCCTCGTTTCGCCAGTAACAGGGTGCACCTCGATTGCATATGCTCTTTCTTGGCCTTGATGCTTCACAGGCGTTGGTGATCATAGTTTATAGATCCTGTGAAAGTTCCTCTGCTGTGCCGTTTGCAAGTTAATGTGAGCAAATCATTTCTTTGAAGGTTTCGCAGTCGAAAGCGGTCGTCTTCCATTTCGGTCCGGTTTGCTTTGGGCGCACGTTTTCTTTACCTCTCCGATCAGTTACATAGAACATTGAAGCCTAGTGGTCACTGTGCGTGTATTCCTCGCTAAATCGCCATTTAGTGGACTTAGCAAGGGACTTGCTGACAAAAAGTATGTCTACGATTGAGCCGTATCCCGCTTTTCTGAAGGTATTCTTCCGTCCCTTGTTTGCCAGGTGTATATTCAACTGGGCAAAAGCTTCCAGCAGGCTCTCTGGCGTTTGTGTTTCTGCTGCGCCATTCCAGTGCCCATGCATTAAAATCCCCTGCAATCACCACGGGAGATCTTGGCCTAGCATCGGCAATCAGGTCTTCTAGCATCCTCTGAAATTGTCCGTGCGACCAACTTGGTGGAGCGTAGCAACTGTAAAAGTATACACCTTTAATTTTGGCTCTGACGAATCCTTCGGATTGCAGCGTCTCTTGGAGTGCATGACGGCCACACGTCCATAGCGCTGCTTTGGTCAACCTGTCGCCTATCCATTAACCGTTTTGTGGAATTCGGTATGGTTTGCTTATTATTGCTACTTCTATGTCGCTTTCTCTCTTAGATTGATTGAGAAGATCCTGAGCCGCCTCGCAGTGATTTAAGTTTATTTGCACTACTCTCATTTTCTTCTTTGTTGATTAAGCGCATTCTTAAATATCGGACATTTGCCTCTTCCAGCTATGTGACCTGCGTCTCTAGTGCCATTTTGCACACAGAACATACATTGTGGGTCCTTGGGACAAGTTTTCGCAATGTGGCCTTCTTCCCCACACCTTCTGCAACACTTGGATCGATCATGTTCGTTCCTGCATTCTCTCGCTCTGTGTCCAAATTCTCGGCATCTGAAGCACTTTATGATGTTCGTCCTTGCTACGACGCGACACTTAACCCATCCTATCTTAATTCTAGCAGATTTTAGCAATAAGTTTGAATAGTCTGCAGGTAAGTTTATTACAGCAGTCTGCGTTTCGCCATACGATCTTCTTTTATTTATGATGTCCGATTGCTCTAAGGTTTTAGGGCCGAATACGAGCTCAAAGGCTTCATATATATCCACTTTCTCCGTTATTTTATCTATATCTTTTACTTCTATTATAGTTTTCTGCTTTAGGCTTTTAACGGTTGCTTGGTATCCGAGAAAATCTCCTATTGCTCCTCTGAAAACCTCCGCTTTTTCGCCCGTTCCCTTAAGCTGTAGAAGCAGGTCGCCCTTCTGGGTTCTTCGTATTTTCGTGACATTGTCACTAAGTTCACCAAGCTTTGGGTCCGATTTGACTTTTCGCAGGATTTCGGCGTAAGACAGCCCTCCGTTTACTGTAATGACAATTGCATCCAGTCTTGTTTTAACCTTAGGGTTAGGCTTCTTACCGCTCCTCTTCGGTTTTACTTTCGTCCAGGGCACATCGTTCTTTCCTCGATTGGATTCCCTAGGCATATCCTCGTCGTTGCAGTTCGCTTTCTGTACCGTTTGACTGCGGGTTGTGACAGAACCAATCACATCTTCCTCCGCCATATTTATGCGTTTAGCCCTGGAGGGTTCGGCTTCTGCAGGCTGTTTCCTTTTTGGCTACTTTTGTTTAAGCCATGGCGATGTCTGTGACGCCTTACTGGTGCGAATAACTTATTTCGCTTTCTCATCGCGTACCTCGATTGCGCAAAGTTCGTAGAGAACCTTTATACTCTCTATGGTATCTTTCATTGGCTGGTGTATAGATCGCCTTTTGCCATCTACCATCATATCCACTAGACTCCTTATATGTCCTCCTAGCTTATAAAAAGCCGATTCAGGTGCATTAGATCCAGAGTTAAGCACCTGCTGGATCGACAAGTTTTTGTTTGAATTAGCAACAGGGCGGTGAGCTTCAGATAGTGAAGCTCGTGGAGACCTTTGCATCCTCGAACTTCGACGGAAGGGATCTCTTCGTAGCCTATTGCCTTCAATTTCGCGGCTAATACCCTAGTGTCTCACGGCCGCCGACACTAGGGTATTAATCCCCTGTGTGGTAAGTTTGCTATTGTTCAAGAACTTTTCCATCTTTTGTTTTGTTCATCGGGGATCCTACTCCTAGCGTTTTTTGCCTACCGCCCAGACGATTTACTCAGCCGCTCCTAACACGAAGACAGGTGCTGACCAGAAAGCAGTCCAATGTGGAACAGACGTTTCTGGATTTGGTGTTTGACTAGGGGAAACCATGGAGACGTCACACTCCATCTTTACCTTTCTTGAGGTACCCCTGTGGGGGAAGCATTTTAATGGCGGCATTACATTCGCCATAACGCAAGGACTTCCTTTGGCACTGGCGCCTTCTTATAGCACGCCCTCCATTCTTGCCGCTCTTGGACGGGGACTGCTTGTTGGTTATTCGCAGCTGTCCTGCAAATCTGCAGGCCGTTCAACTATCCGCCACCTGCTGGCCCCCGTAGTAGCCTGAGCTTGTCCCTATGTCAACTTGTGTGCCGTGCCGTGCATGTACGTATGTTTAGCTCGTTTGTTTTATTTCGGTATGTTGCCTTTACATGTTGAACAGGAATTAAACCGGCTCAAGACCTCTTGCTTCTATATTTAAATAGAAGACAAGTTTTTAACAAAATGGCAAAGTGGCATTGATTTTCGTGGCTGCACACTACTTTTATCATGATTTCGGGTCCGAGACAACCCTCTTCAGAAAGCCTTGCTGCAATTGTTGGAAGTAAAACCGAACTCTATAAGGCCAGGCTCTCCCCAAACGAATGAGAACTACTGTTGTAAACCTTACTTTTCAAGTTTTCTTCACACAATTGCCCACGAAAATACAACTCACTCTTGCCACCTCTAAAGAGACTCCACATCGAGAGCCATCAATAGATATTTTTTACAACACGAGTGTGTTGTAAAAAGAGTTTAGTTGACTATGTCAACTTGTGTGCCGTGCCGGGCATGTACGTATGTTTAGCTCGTTTATTTTTTTCGGTCTGTTACTTTTACACATTGAACAGGGATTAAACCGGCTCAAGACCTCTTGCTTGTAAATAGAAGACAAATTTTTAACAAAATGGCAAAGCGACATTGATTTTCGTGGCTGCACACTACTTTTATCATGATTTCGGGTCCGTAACAACCCTTTTATTATTACATTATATCTATATATATATATATATATATATATATATATATATATATATATATATATATATATATATATATATATATATATATATATATATATATATATATATATATATATATATATATATATATATATATATATATATATATATATATATATATATATATATATATATATATATATATATATATATATATATATATATATATATATATATAGATATAATGTAATAATAAAAGGGTTGTTACGGACCCGAAATCATGATAAAAGTAGTGTGCAGCCACGAAAATCAATGTCGCTTTGCCATTTTGTTAAAAATTTGTCTTCTATTTAAATATAGAAGCAAGAGGTCTTGAGCCGGTTTAATCCCTGTTCAATGTGTAAAAGTAACAGACCGAAAAAAATAAACGAGCTAAACATACGTACATGCCCGGCACGGCACACAAGTTAACATAGTCAACTAAACTATTTTTACAACACACTCGTGTTGTAAAAAATATCTATTGATGGCTCTCGATGTGGAGTCTCTTTAGAGGTGGCAAGAGTGAGTTGTATTTTCGTGGGCAATTGTGTGAAGAAAACTTGAAAAGTAAGGTTTACAACAGTAGTTCTCATTCGTTTGGGGAGAGCCTGGCCTTATAGAGTTCGGTTTTACTTCCAACAATTGCAGCAAGGCTTTCTGAAGAGGGTTGTCACGGACCCGAAATCATGATAAAAGTAGTGTGCAGCCACGAAAATCAATGCCACTTTGCCATTTTGTTAAAAACTTGTCTTCTATTTTAATATATATATATATATATATATATATATATATATATATATATATATATATATATATATATATATATATATATATATATATATATATATATATATATATATATATATATATATATATATATATATATATATATATATATATATATATATATATATATGTATATAAGTAAGTCCACTAAATGGCGATTTAGCGAGGAATACACGCACAGTGTCCACTAGGCTATAATGTTCTATATAACTGATCGAAGAGGTAGAGAAAACGTGCGCCCAAAGCAAACCGCACGCTCCATCTTTAACCTTTCTTGAGGGCACCCTTGTGGGGGAAGCATTTTTAATTTCGGCATTCCATTCGCCATAACGCAAGGACTTCCTTTGGCACTTGCGCCTTCTTATAGCACGCCCTCCATTCTTGCCGCTCTTGGACGGGGACTGCTTATTGGTTATTCGCAGCTGTCTGCAGGCCGTTCAACTATCCGCCACCTGCTGGCCACCGTAGTAGCCTGAGCTTGGCCCTATGTCAACTTGTGTGCCGTGCCGTGCATGTACGTATGTTTAGCTCGTTTGTTTTATTTCGGTATGTTGCTTTTACATGTTGAACAGGAATTAAACCGCTCAAGACCTCTTGCTTCTATATTTAAATAGAAGACAAGTTTTTAACAAAATGGCAAAGTGGCATTGATTTTCGTGGCTGCACACTACTTTTATCATGATTTCGGGTCCGTGACAACCCTCTTCAGAAAGCCTTGCTGCAATTGTTGGAAGTAAAACCGAACTCTATGAGGCCAGGCTCTCCCCAAACGAATGAGAACTACTGTTGTAAACCTTACTTTTCAAGTTTTCTTCACACAATTGCCCACGAAAATACAACTCACTCTTGCCACCTCTAAAGAGACTCCACATCGAGAGCCATCAATAGATATTTTTTACAACACGAGTGTGTTGTAAAAATAGTTTAGTTGACTATGTTAACTTGTGTGCCGTGCCGGACATGTACGTATGTTTAGCTCGTTTATTTTTTTCGGTCTGTTACTTTTACACATTGAACAGGGATTAAACCGGCTCAAGACCTCTTGCTTCTATATTTAAATAGAAGACAAATTTTTAACAAAATGGCAAAGCGACATTGATTTTCGTGGCTGCACACTACTTTTATCATGATTTCGGGTCCGTAACAACCCTTTTATTATTACATTATATCTATATATATATATATATATATATATATATATATATATATATATATATATATATATATATATATATATATATATATATATATATATATATATATATATATATATATATAGATATAATGTAATAATAAAAGGGTTGTTACGGACCCGAAATCATGATAAAAGTAGTGTGCAGCCACGAAAATCAATGTCGCTTTGCCATTTTGTTAAAAATTTGTCTTCTATTTAAATATAGAAGCAAGAGGTCTTGAGCCGGTTTAATCCCTGTTCAATGTGTAAAAGTAACAGACCGAAAAAAATAAACGAGCTAAACATACGTACATGCCCGGCACGGCACACAAGTTAACATAGTCAACTAAACTATTTTTACAACACACTCGTGTTGTAAAAAATATCTATTGATGGCTCTCGATGTGGAGTCTCTTTAGAGGTGGCAAGAGTGAGTTGTATTTTCGTGGGCAATTGTGTGAAGAAAACTTGAAAAGTAAGGTTTACAACAGTAGTTCTCATTCGTTTGGGAGAGCCTGGCCTTATAGAGTTCGGTTTTACTTCCAACAATTGCAGCAAGGCTTTCTGAAGAGGGTTGTCACGGACCCGAAATCATGATAAAAGTAGTGTGCAGCCACGAAAATCAATGCCACTTTGCCATTTTGTTAAAAACTTGTCTTCTATTTAAATATAGAAGCAAGAGGTCTTGAGCCGGTTTAATTCCTGTTCAACATGTAAAAGCAACATACCGAAATAAAACAAACGAGCTAAACATACGTACATGCACGGCACGGCACACAAGTTGACATAGGGCCAAGCTCAGGCTACTACGGTGGCCAGCAGGTGGCGGATAGTTGAACGGCCTGCAGACAGCTGCGAATAACCAATAAGCAGTCCCCGTCCAAGAGCGGCAAGAATGGAGGGCGTGCTATAAGAAGGCGCAAGTGCCAAAGGAAGTCCTTGCGTTATGGCGAATGGAATGCCGAAATTAAAAATGCTTCCCCCACAAGGGTGCCCTCAAGAAAGGTAAAGATGGAGTGTGCGGTTTGCTTTGGGCGCACGTTTTCTCTACCTCTTCGATCAGTTATATAGAACATTATAGCCTAGTGGTCACTGTGCGTGTATTCCTCGCTAAATCGCCATTTAGTGGACTTACTTATATACATATATATATATATATATATATATATATATATATATATATATATATATATATATATATATATATATATATATATATATATATATATATATATATATATATATATAT
>OY740721.1:14920478-14997589 GCA_963513945.1 Hydrotaea diabolus | reverse complement strand
TTTTTGCAGTTGTTCGTTATTGCAAGGATAAGGTATTTACGAAAAAAAAGTTGGGAAAACTCTCCGGAAAAGTCGAGAACTTGGAAAAATCAAAAATTGATTTTAAATGTAGAGTTTGTGAACATTTTTTGGAATGACTTTTCGAATGGCTATAAAAAAACTCTTAATAGAATGCTCGGAAAATTCCTAAAATACGTAAAAATTTTAAATATTTTTCGAAGAAATTTTGCATTTTATCGCATTATTCACTGATTTTGAACGATGTAAGGCTGAAAAATTCGTTGTGAAATTTTGAAAATTTCGGATAATTCTCAAATTCATTGTGGTAAAATACGTTTTGCGTAAATTTTTGGTGTAAAAGTTATTGAGATAAATAACAGCTGGCGGTGTGCTGCGATCAACGCCATAATCTCATAGACGACGTTATACATTCAGTCAGAATGTCAGTGATAATCAAACCCAAACGGAACGTGCAGGAGAATATTAATGGAGACGAGCCCATATTGCACAAGGCCGCGCTACACAATCACCGCCTAAAATTCATTAAAATGCTACTAGAAGAACCCCAGTCATAAATGTTGGCTTAAATAGCGCTTTGAAAACGGTTCCATAATCGCCTACAAAGATTGATATCGGTCCACTGTCTGTCATATGCCAGTATTGCAATGCATTGAAGTCTACATCAGAAACCCGCTGCTTATGCTGCGCTGGTTGAAAAGTGAATTTTCCCGTTTTGACTCACAATACAATTTAATCAAACCGTTTCCTGGACAATACACAAAAATATAACGAACTCTTTCAAATGACGTCATTTGGAGCCGAAGTTGATGATGAACTCGGCCACATTCCGAGTTATAAGGCAATTACGTCTCATTACTATTAAAATGAACAATTCTTCTTATTTTATTTCGAAATTGCTTCTTAACACTCAGATATAAGGGAAAATTCACCATCGAGCGGGTCATTTGTTCTCATTGCCGAAGGAAGATAGCAAGTTCCTTCAGATATATTTCGTTGGTGATTCAACAGTTGAACTAGATCAGCGTTGTACACTCTTTATTGCGACTAAACGTGAAATAAGCGAGCAATTGCAAAATCAATTCGATGCTGAATGTTGGCGAGAATGCGAAATCACGCGATATTGTTCATAAGCGTCGGAATTGTGGGCAATTGTTGTATAATGCACTTCCATAAAATGCACATCCTTGATGTTCTGTCGTGAAGATGATGGATTTCACTTTAATATAAAAATGCTTAATCCAACGAGTCTGTTTACAAGTCAACACTTCTCTTTCATTCTCCAAGAAAGTTTGAATTCATATTTCAGAAGAAACGAATAAGAAGGTCAGCTCAATGTATTTTATGCGTATCAATTTTAAATCGACAGGATGTTAATATATCGCCGGTTATTATTGCGTTCACATGTACGTCGAGGTCAAAACGGAGCGTCTCAATTTCATTCGTTTCAATCAGACGAATATATATACTTGATTGACGCCATCGCTACTGAAACAGACGTGACCAACATCGGTTGTTTAGTCATTCTTGTGTAGCTACTTACGTAGGAAGCCCGCGCCATATGCATGAGTACCCTCAGGAGGAAAGTGAGAAATTACGGATGAATTCAACGCGTTCACTTGCAATCTGAAATGGCCTAAAATAACGAATATGTTGCTGATAGGACAAACACTCACCGATCGACATGACATCACTTCACGATTATTCAAACATATATCAGAGTTCAGAAGGATTATATAGTTAAGCAGAAGCTATTTGGCATTGTCCGTTGTTAGATGTACTTTCAACGCACATGATCGATGTCCCTTGTGGAGTCCACCCGCCGTGCATGGAAAACGGAAATTACACAAAGCGTTTTCCCCGTTCATTGGTAACTGACACAATAAGTGGAATGACAGCGGCAAGTCAAACGTGATTAAATGATGTCGTTGCCGATAACCGCTGATTTATTCCTTACTGTCCGCTTTTCTCGAAAACGTTCTCAACCTGCTGCAATGTTTAGTACTGCAACTCCATTAAAATCATCAAATACGTTTGCACAAAGGAAGCGACATGACAGTATTTGGCATTGTCAAAAGAAAAAAGAAAAACGATGAGGTGACGAAATTTCAACATGGACGTTGTGTGAGTTGCAACTAGGCAATTCGGCGGTTGTTTGCATTTCCGATTCATGAATGCACCCGAATACCTTACATTTGGCAGTTCACATGGAGAATGGTAATCGTGTCTATATATATACAATATATATATATATATATATATATATATATATATATATATATATATATATATATATATATATATATATATATATATATATATATATATATTGTATATATAGACACGATTACCATTCTCCATGTGAACTGCCAAATGTAAGGTATTCGGGTGCATTCATGAATCGGAAATGCAAACAACCGCCGAATTGCCTAGTTGCAACTCACACAACGTCCATGTTGAAATTTCGTCACCTCATCGTTTTTCTTTTTTCTTTTGACAATGCCAAATACTGTCATGTCGCTTCCTTTGTGCAAACGTATTTGATGATTTTAATGGAGTTGCAGTACTAAACATTGCAGCAGGTAGAGAACGTTTTCGAGAAAAGCGGACAGTAAGGAATAAATCAGCGGTTATCGGCAACGACATCATTTAATCACGTTTGACTTGCCGCTGTCATTCCACTTATTGTGTCAGTTACCAATGAACGGGGAAAACGCTTTGTGTAATTTCCGTTTTCCATGCACGGCGGGTGGACTCCACAAGGGACATCGATCACGTGCGTTGAAAGTACATCTAACAACGGACAATGCCAAATAGCTTCTGCTTAACTATATAATCCTTCTGTACTCTGATATTATATATATATATATATATATATATATATATATATATATATATATATATATATATATATATATATATATATATATAAATATATATATTTATATACATTTCGGCCCGGTTTGCTTTGGGCGCACCTTTTCTCTACCTCTCCGATCAGTTATATAGAACATTATAGCCTGGTGGTCACTGTGCGTGTATTCCTCGCTAACTACGCCATTTAGTGGACTTAGCAAGGGACTTGTTGACAAAAGTGATGTCTACGATTGAGCCGTATCCCGCTTTTCTGAAGGTATTCTTCCGTCCCTTGTTTGCCAGGTGTATATTCAACTGGGCAAAAGTTTCCAGCAGGCTGCGCCCTCTGGCGTTTGTGTTTCTGTTGCGCCATTCCAGTGCCCATGCATCAAAATCCCCTGCAATCACCACGGGAGATCTTGGCCTAGCATCGGCAATCAGGTCTTCTAGCATCCTCTGAAATTGTCCGTGCGACCAACTTGGTGGAGCGTAGCAACTGTAAAAGTATACACCTTTAAGTTTCGCTCTGACGAATCCTTCGGATTGCAGCGTCTCCTGGAGTGCATGACGGCCACACGCCCATAGCGCTGCTTTGGTCGACTTGTCGCCTATCCATTTACCGGTTTGTGGAATTCGTTTACTTTACATTGTTCGGTTTACGTTGTTCGCTGAAATACTCTAATACAGACTGGTTCTCGATTATTTATAATCTGCCTGCACTTAAGTATATAGCCATTGATCATGGTTTAATCACATTCGTTACTTGGTATTATTATTATTATTATTATATATATATATATATATATATATATATATATATATATATATATATATATATATATATATATATATATATATATATATATATATATATATATATATATATATATATATATATATATATATATATATATATATATATATATATATATATATATATATATATATATATATATATATATATATATATATATATATATATATATATATATATATATATATATATATATAGACACGATGACCATTCTCCATGTGAACTGCCAAATGTAAGGTATTTGGGTGCATTCATGAATCGGAAATGCAAACAACCGCCGAATTGCCTAGTTGCAACTCACACAACGTCCATGTTGAAATTTCGTCACCTCATCGTTTTTCTTTTTTCTTTTGACAATGCCAAATACTGTCATGTCGCTTCCTTTGTGCAAACGTATTTGATGATTTTAATGGAGTTGCAGTACTAAACATTGCAGCAGGTTGAGAACGTTTTCGAGAAAAGCGGACAGTAAGGAATAAATCAGCGGTTATCGGCAACGACATCATTTAATCACGTTTGACTTGCCGCTGTCATTCCACTTATTGTGTCAGTTACCAATGAACGGGGAAAACGCTTTGTGTAATTTCCGTTTTCCATGCACGGCGGGTGGACTCCACAAGGGACATCGATCATGTGCGTTGAAAGTACATCTAACAACGGACAATGCCAAATAGCTTCTGCTTAACTATATAATCCTTCTGTACTCTGATATTATGTTTGAATAATCGTGAAGTGATGTCATGTCGATCGGTGAGTGTTTGTCCTATCAGCAACAGATTCGTTATTTTAGGCCATTTCAGATTGCAAGTGAACGCGTTGAATTCATCCGTAATTTCTCACTTTCCTCCTGAGGGTACTCTTGCATATGGCGCGGGCTTCCTACGTAAGTAGCTACACAAGAATGACTAAACAACCGATGTTGGTCACGTCTGTTTCAGTAGCGATGGCGTCAATCAAGTATATATATTCGTCTGATTGAAACGAATGAAATTGAGACGCTCCGTTTTGACCTCGACGTACATGTGAACGCAATAATAACCGGCGATATATTAACATCCTGTCGATTTAAAAATTGATACGCATAAAATACATTGAGCTGACCTTCTTATTCGTTTCTTCTGAAATATGAATTCAAACTTTCTTGGAGAATGAAAGAGAAGTGTTGACTTGTAAACAGACTCGTTGGATTAAGCATTTTTATATTAAAGTGAAATCCATCATCTTCACGACAGAACATCAAGGATGTGCATTTTATGGAAGTGCATTATACAACAATTGCCCACAATTCCGACGCTTATGAACAATATCGCGTGATTTCGCATTCTCGCCAACATTCAGCATCGAATTGATTTTGCAATTGCTCGCTTATTTCACGTTTAGTCGCAATAAAGAGTGTACAACGCTGATCTAGTTCAACTGTTGAATCACCAACGAAATATATCTGAAGGAACTTGCTATCTTCCTTCGGCAATGAGAACAAATGACCCGCTCGATGGTGAATTTTCCCTTATATCTGAGTGTTAAGAAGCAATTTCGAAATAAAATAAGAAGAATTGTTCATTTTAATAGTAATGAGACGTAATTGCCTTATAACTCGGAATGTGGCCGAGTTCATCATCAACTTCGGCTCCAAATGACGTCATTTGAAAGAGTTCGTTATATTTTTGTGTATTGTCCAGGAAACGGTTTGATTAAATTGTATTGTGAGTCAAAACGGGAAAATTCACTTTTCAACCAGCGCAGCATAAGCAGGGGGTTTCTGATGTAGACTTCAATGCATTGCAATACTGGCATATGACAGACAGTGGACCGATATCAATCTTTGTAGGCGATTATGGAACCGTTTTCAAAAACAGCGCTATTTAAGCCAACATTTATGACTGGGGTTCTTCTAGTAGCATTTTAATGAATTTTAGGCGGTGATTGTGTAGCGCGGCCTTGTGCAATATGGGCTCGTCTCCATTAATATTCTCCTGCACGTTCCGTTTGGGTTTGATTATCACTGACATTCTGACTGAATGTATAACGTCGTCTATGAGATTATGGCGTTGATCGCAGCACACCGCCAGCTGTTATTTATCTCAATAACTTTTACACCAAAAATTTACGCAAAACGTATTTTACCACAATGAATTTGAGAATTATCCGAAATTTTCAAAATTTCACAACGAATTTTTCAGCCTTACATCGTTCAAAATCAGTGAATAATGCGATAAAATGCAAAATTTCTTCGAAAAATATTTAAAATTTTTACGTATTTTAGGAATTTTCCGAGCATTCTATTAAGAGTTTTTTTATAGCCATTCGAAAAGTCATTCCAAAAAAATGTACACAAACTCTACATTTAAAATCAATTTTTGATTTTTCCAAGTTCTCGACTTTTCCGGAGAGTTTTCCCAACTTTTTTTTCGTAAATACCTTATCCTTGCAATAACGAACAACTGCAAAAATGTTTGAGCCAAATCGGGCCAGCTCAATTGATAAATAATTGTAAATTTTTCACATCATTTTTGTACCGGGTGGTTCATTCACTACTGGAAAAATTTCACCAGCGTATTTTTGGCTTATTTTAGAAAAAGATGTCCAACCATGTCCGAAAACGCAAGGGGGCGAAATTGAAGCTGTTTTAAAATTATTTTCCTAAACGGAGCTCTGAGGTCATACCGTTCAAAAGTTATGACTATTCGACTGAAAGGCAAAATTTTTTTTTGATGTAAAATATCCGCTGGCATATATTCGAAAGAAAGAAAGAAAGAAAGAAATGTTACGTATTTTTCTTTAAGGGCTTTATGGTCTCGTAGTGGGAGGTGACCTTTTTATCTACCAAAAAAAAAGGTTTTTAACTCAAAACTACGTTTTCTCAATTTTTAAAAACAAATCTCTTACTGAGAAACTGGACACCATAACCATTCCAACAGTATGTAACATGCCTACCATCGATAAACAATAACCACACCTAGGGAATAAAAGCTGTAAGGTGGAACTTTATGTGTGTTTGCTTGTAAAGTTAGGCTTGTATACTTATGTGTGCCGGCGCTTAAAAACGCCACTGGCAAAAATAATAGCTTTGGTTATCTTTGCAGGCACTCAAAAGTGAAAATGGAATATTTATTATTAAAAAGCACTAAAGAGCGTTGGACAAAATAAAAGTGAAAACAGTGCCAATTAGTCGGCTGTTTCAAGTAAGACTGTGTTTATTTACAAAATTTTATTTCATTAGAAATAAACATAACTTATAAATAAGTAAACAATTCTTAGTACTGAATTAAGATATAATTATATCGATAAGATAGTATTATCTATCGATAACACCACAACTTCACCAACAAAAAAAAATAATTGTTAATTTTTTAAAAATTATTTTTACGAACTTATGTTAATCATACATATTATCATCAAAAATTCTTAATTGTATTTACATCTAATTTTACAGCATTCCATTTTTTATTTTTATCGTTAAAATACGTTTTTATTTTTCCATTAATACCTATCTTAGAATTAACTCCTTTTTCGCCTCCTTTTTTCTACCTATTCTATACGGCGGTTGATATTTTTTCTATTTATAATTCTTAAAAGTACGAGATCTCCTACCCTTAAATTAAGAGGTTTGGAGTATTCATTTTGGATTATTCTTTTTATTTTTGATTTTTCTAATAATTCTTTAGCTTTTGCCAAGGAAAACCTTAGGCGCTGTTAAAGTTCTTTGGCATAGCTTTCGGTGTAATAGACCGTTTTATCGTTATTAACTTCATCACTTGGCAAGTATGGAAGTTTACATTGAATCGTGATTCAAAATTTCACAACGAATTTTTCAGCCTTACATCGTTCAAAATCAGTGAATAATGCGATAAAATGCAAAATTCCTTCGAAAAATATTTAAAATTTTTACGTTTTTTAGGAATTTTCCGAGCATTCTATTAAGAGTTTTTTTATAGCCATTCGAAAAGTCATTCCAAAAAAATGTACACAAACTCTACATTTAAAATCAATTTTTGATTTTTCCAAGTTCTCGACTTTTCCGGAGAGTTTTCCCAACTTTTTTTTCGTAAATACCTTATCCTTGCAATTACGAACAACTGCAAAAATGTTTGAGCCAAATCGGCCCAGCTCAATTGATAAATAATTGTAAATTTTTCACATCATTTTTGTACCGGGTGGTTCATTCACTACTGGAAAAATTTCACCAGCGTATTTTTTGGCTTATTTTAGAAAAAGATGTCCAACCATGTCCGAAAACGCAAGGGGGCGAAATTGAAGCTGTTTTAAAATTATTTTCCTAAACGGAGCTCTGAGGTCATACCGTTCAAAAGTTATGACTATTTGACTGAAAGGCAAAATTTTTTTTTTGATGTAAAATATCCGCTGACATATATTCGAAAGAAAGAAATGTTACGTATTTTTCTTTAAGGGCTTTATGGTCTCGTAGTGGGAGGTGACCTTTTTATCTACCAAAAAAATGTTTTTAACTCAAAACTACGTTTTCTCATTTTTTAAAAACAAATCTCTTACTGAGAAACTGGACTCCATAACCATTCCAACAGTATGTAACATGCCTACCATCGATAAACAATAACCACACCTAGGGAATAAAAGCTGTAAGGTGGAACTTTATGTGTGTTTGCTTGTAAAGTTAGGCTTGTATACTTATGTGTGCCGGCGCTTAAAAACGCCACTGGCAAAAATAATAGCTTTGGTTATCTTTGCAGGCACTCAAAAGCGAAAATGGAATATTTATTATTAAAAAGCACTAAAGAGCGTTTGACAAAATAAAAGTGAAAACAGTGCCAATTAGTCGGCTGTTTCAAGTAAGACTGTGTTTATTTACAAAATTTTATTTCATTAGAAATAAACATAACTTATAAATAAGTAAACAATTCTTAGTACTGAATTAAGATATAATTATATCGATAAGATAGTATTATCTATCGATAACACCTTCACCAACAAAAAAAAATAATTTTTAATTTTTTAAAAATTATTTTTACGAACTTATGTTAATCATACATATTATCATCTAAAATTCTTAATTGTATTTACATCTAATTTTACAGCATTCCATTTTTTATTTTTATCGTTAAAATACGTTTTTATTTTTCCATTAATATCTATCTTAGAATTAACTCCTTTTTCGCCTCCTTTTTTCTAACTATTCTATACGGCTATTAATACGGCGGTTGATATTTTTTCTATTTATAATTCTTAAAAGTACGAGATCTCCTACCCTTAAATTAAGAGGTTTGGAGTATTCATTTTGGATTATTCTTTTTATTTTTGATTTTTCTAATAATTCTTTAGCTTTTGCCAAGGAAAACCTTAGGCGCTGTTAAAGTTCTTTGGCATAGCTTTCGGTGTAATAGACCGTTTTATCGTTATTAACTTCATCACTTGGCAAGTATGGAAGTTTACATTGAATCGTGATTCAAAATTTCACAACGAATTTTTCAGCCTTACATCGTTCAAAATCAGTGAATAATGCGATAAAATGCAAAATTTTTTCGAAAAATATTTAAAATTTTTACGTATTTTAGGAATTTTCCGAGCATTCTATTAAGAGTTTTTTTATAGCCATTCGAAAAGTCATTCCAAAAAAATGTACACAAACTCTACATTTAAAATCAATTTTTGATTTTTCCAAGTTCTCGACTTTTCCGGAGAGTTTTCCCAACTTTTTTTTCGTAAATACCTTATCCTTGCAATTACGAACAACTGCAAAAATGTTTGAGCCAAATCGGCCCAGCTCAATTGATAAATAATTGTAAATTTTTCACATCATTTTTGTACCGGGTGGTTCATTCACTACTGGAAAAATTTCACCAGCGTATTTTTTAGCTTATTTTAGAAAAAGATGTCCAACCATGTCCGAAAACGCAAGGGGGCGAAATTGAAGCTGTTTTAAAATTATTTTCCTAAACGGAGCTCTGAGGTCATACCGTTCAAAAGTTATGACTATTTGACTGAAAGGCAAAAATTTTTTTTTTGATGTAAAATATCCGCTGGCATATATTCGAAAGAAAGAAAGAAAGAAATGTTACGTATTTTTCTTTAAGGGCTTTATGGTCTCGTAGTGGGAGGTGACCTTTTTATCTACCAAAAAAATGTTTTTAACTCAAAACTACGTTTTCTCAATTTTTAAAAACAAATCTCTTACTGAGAAACTGGACACCATAACCATTCCAACAGTATGTAACATGCCTACCATCGATAAACAATAACCACACCTAGGGAATAAAAGCTGTAAGGTGGAACTTTATGTGTGTTTGCTTGTACAGTTAGGCTTGTATACTTATTGTGCCGGCGCTTAAAAACGCCACTGGCAAAAATAATAGCTTTGCTTATCTTTGCAGGCACTCAAAAGTGAAAATGGAATATTTATTATTAAAAAGCACTAAAGAGCGTTGGACAAAATAAAAGTGAAAACAGTGCCAATTAGTCGGCTGTTTCAAGTAAGACTGTGTTTATTTACAAAATTTTAGTTCATTAGAAATAAACATAACTTATAATTAAGTAAACAATTCTTAGTACTGAATTAAGATATAATTATATCGATAAGATAGTATTATCTATCGATAACACCTTCACCAACAAAAAAAATAAATTTTAATTTTTTAAAAATTATTTTTACGAACTTATGTTAATCATACATATTATCATCAAAAATTCTTAATTGTATTTACATCCAATTTTACAGCATTCCATTTTTTATTTTATCGTTAAAATACGTTTTTATTTTTCCATTAATATCTATCTTAGAATTAACTCCTTTTTCGCCTCCTTTTTTCTACCTATTCTATACGGCTATTAATACGGCGGTTGATATTTTTTCTATTTATAATTCTTAAAAGTACGAGATCTCCTACCCTTAAATTAAGAGGTTTGGAGTATTCATTTTGGATTATTCTTTTTATTTTTGATTTTTCTAATAATTCTTTTGCTTTTGCCAAGGAAAACCTTAGGCGCTGTTAAAGTTCTTTGGCATAGCTTTCGGTGTAATAGACAGTTTTATCGTTATTAACTTCATCACTTGGCAAGTATGGAAGTTTACATTGAATCGTGAAGATATAACGGTAGTGATTAGATAAACTCAAAGGACCTACTGTATCAATCGATACTACTTACAAGCTTGTCTCTGGAGTGTGTTAACGTACATTGTTCTTTTGTATGTATTGTTTGTTTGTTTGACATTGTGCGCAATTCGAAACGTTATCATTAACCATTTTGTACATATTTTCCATATGTATCTTTGTTTTAGCTTTAAAAGTGTTTTTCCGACACCTAAGTGTCCTCCATGTGTTGAATTATGGTACTCATTTAAGAGTTGTAGCTGTGTGTCTTTACGTGCGATCCGTCATATAAAAGTATTTTGATTCTCGTATTTTCGCTGGTCTGCAGTTTATTAAATAGCCGTTAGAATTCTATCATATCTATCATACCGCTATTACCTCACCTTTGTAGTGGCTGTCTCTGTTCATTGGGATCTTACCCCAAACCGAAGAAATAATTTTGCCAGATTGTCGGCCTTTGCTGGTATGCTGGCGTTTAGCGCGGCTAAGCTCGCCGGATGGGCGTGGTTCTTGCCAACAATCTGGACATTGAGACAGGTACAAAAAACATTAATCATACCAGGCTTTAAATTTATAAAACACACACACAGGGACAACACGAAAGACACGGACCCGAAGCAAGACAAACGGAATGAAAAAAATAACTACACGGAAGTATGTACTCACTGCAACCATCACGGACACTCAACTTCTTATCGGCTGTCATGCCAAGGAAATGACCCTCCCTCTTGGAGTCGGAAATCCAACTCCACCATGATACCTCCAACTGTCTTCGAGGTATCCCATCTCCAGTACCTCTACTTACCCCTTGCTTTTCCCTACTACCCCTTGCATTTTACGAATTAAAATTTCATATTAAAAAGATATTCCACTTATTCCGTTGGTGAACGTTATAAATTTCACTTTTATTTAAAAAGACATAGAAATTTCTGCCGAACATCGATAATATTTTGGCATATTTACTGACTTCAAAATAAAAATAAACACCATTAATAGTTTTGAAAAAGTTAAAAAGTTGTCTAAGGAATTCCTTTTCTAATTCCAGACTTCTGATGGCATCTCCGAGGCAACTGCTGGAAACCATGTGGCCGGAATGGGATGGCCGCCTGGCCCTGATCTGACTTTGATGTAGCTGCTGTATGTGTGAGGTGTGGTGGGAATCCGCAGTAAGCAGTATTGTTCAAGTAAGTATGGCGTAACTTTGTCGTCCGTCCTGTCCGGTTTATTAATATATAAAATATATGGTTTTTTTTCAGGTAAAGACTTGAAAAAGGAATAGATGTGGACTTCTGGGCAAACGGAAAACCCTACCTAACTAAAGATTTTCCTAGGCTTGAGCTCAACCCTAGCGGTACTTTGCGCGCACTTCCCTTTCTTTGGAAGGTATGTTGACGACGTCTCCTACACCGATATTTCTTTTTTAAAATCCTTTTTAAAAAAAAACTATAAATTTACTCTGTCACTTATTTCCAGGTTACACTGTCACGTATGTATCTTGTGTGTTGGCGGATTATACCTGCAGCTACCAGGCTTGGTGCTGTTAATCTGCTGCTCCCCCGTTGGATTGGCCTTCGTTGGTGGCGGATATGGCGGTGTCACATTTAGTTTTAAGTTCTTGATAAATTTTAATTTAAATTCGTACTTTTGTTGTTTTTATTTTAAAATGTCTTGTTAAAAAATGTTTGTTTGTTGACAGATGTTGTCGCTTTATGTATTTGTGATTGTTTTTAATATTGTTCACTGTATTTTTGTGTTCTGTCGTATGTTTAATAAAACTTTTTTAAAACTCTAAAACACACTTTCGCCAGGCCAACCTTCTGCTTTCAAGTTCAAAATCCAAGAGACCTTCAAAAAAGGAAGTTTCCATTTTCCTCCAAATTTTCTTTTTCATTCTCTTTTTTCCTTCTAACTTTTCTTTTTCTTATTTTCCCCTTTTCCCTACCGCGCAACAGCTGTTTGCAAAGTGCTGCCAAGTCCTATGCTGCATTTTGCGCAAACACTATTAACCCATAGGGCGCACATGACACCTTCAGCTATCTTAATAGTCGAATTCTTAATATTTTTATCAGAATTAAACTTCAACCTCTTCATACCTTTAATATCAGATAGCGATGTACATCCCCAAACAAAAAGTTGATCAGGCTTTTTAACTGACGATGACGTCGCTTCTGTAATTTCAGGTGTTACAATTTTTTGTTCATACTCCTTGTTATTGCCAACATTTTTTCATCGGTTTCTTCTCTTGTCGGAATCATTGTTTTTAAAATTTCGCTATTAAGTTTAATTCTGGACAGCGCATCCGCGTTTCTGTTCACTATTCCTTTTTTGTAAGTTATGTCGAAGTCATTAATCGGATAGATCCTTTCGTATACGGGTCATTTTTGAAGATGGGTTCTTGTGTGAAAACAGTGACACTAGAGGTCTGTGATCTGTTACCACTAGAAACCTCCTACCATATGGGTAAGGTCTAAAAAAGTTAATTCCCCAATGAATCGCTAGTAATTTCTTTTCAATAATTTGATTGTTTATGTCGTGTTTTGCCAAAGATGTGCTTGCATATGAAATAGGTTAATCCGATCCTACATCTCCTTGGGACAAAACCGCGCCACGAGCGTAGTTAGATGCATCTGTGGTTAGTATAAATGATCTTGATAAATCCTGGTACTTTAAAATTGGTGGATTCAGCAATTTTCTTTCAATCCTTCAAATGCCACCTGACATTTATTGCTTCACACGAAAGGTATATTCTTCTTCAATAACTCATTCAAACATTTTGCTTCGTCGAAAAAATTCGGTATAAATCGTCTGTTATAGTTACAGAAAGCAACAAATCTCCTGACTTCATCGGTATCCTTCGGAACTTGATAATTTCGTATGGCCTTATTTTTCTTTAAATCCGTTTTTACGCCTTTATCGTTTGAAAGCTATTTGATGATATTTTTAATCCGAATGGTAGGCGTTTAATTTGGAAATTACCACTTCCGGTTGAGAAAGCGGTAAGTGGTCGAGATTCCTCGTGTAGGTTTATTAAGTGAAAAGAGCTAGTCAGATCCAGTTTATGTTTTCAATCATTGCATCTGTATCGGTAATAGTTTGACGTGTACCACACCATGAGCTGGAATCAAACAATTTGCCAAAAATACTCCATCTGTCAGTTCTTTATTCACTACAAAACTATCTCATTCGCACAAATTCCAAGGGGAAGAACCATTTTTGTCCTTGCTGGTAACAACTATATTAATGTTTTCTACCGGCCTCGAATTCATCGGTAGGACAAACTCATTGCGATTCACGTTAAACGATATTGTGAAAGTTTCGAAAACTATTCTGCACATATACCTTGCTAAAATATCTCTTCCTATTATTCCATCAGTTGATATTGGGAAATCCTTCACAACGAATTTTTCAGCCTTACATCGTTCAAAATCAGTGAATAATGCGATAAAATGCAAAATTTCTTCGAAAAATATTTAAAATTTTTACGTATTTTAGGAATTTTCCGAGCATTCTATTAAGAGTTTTTTTATAGCCATTCGAAAAGTCATTCCAAAAAAATGTACACAAACTCTACATTTAAAATCAATTTTTGATTTTTCCAAGTTCTCGACTTTTCTGGAGAGTTTTCCCAACTTTTTTTTTGTAAATACCTTCTCCTTGCAATAACGAACAACTGAAAAAATGTTTGAGCCAAATCGGCCCAGCTCAATTGATAAATAATTGTAAATTTTTCACATCATTTTTGTACCGGGTGGTTCATTCACTACTGGAAAAATTTCACCAGCGTATTTCTTGGCTTATTTTAGAAAAAGATGTCCAACCATGTCCGAAAACGCAAGGGGGCGAAATTGAAACTGTTTTAAAATTATTTTCCTAAACGGAGCTCTGAGGTCATACCGTTCAAAAGTTATGACTATTTGACTGAAAGGCAAATTTTTTTTTGATGTAAAATATCCGCTGGCATATATTCGAAAGAAAGAAAGAAAGAAATGTTACGTATTTTTCTTTAAGGGCTTTATGGTCTCGTAGTGGGAGGTGACCCTTTTATCTACCAAAAAAATGTTTTTAACTCAAAACTACGTTTTCTCAGTTTTTAAAAACAAATCTCTTACTGAGAAACTGGACACCATAACCATTCCAACAGTATGTAACATGCCTACCATCGATAAACAATAACCACACCTAGGGAATAAAAGCTGTAAGGTGGAACTTTATGTGTGTTTGCTTGTAAAGTTAGGCTTGTATACCGGCGCTTAAAAACGCCACTGGCAAAAATAATAGCTTTGCTTATCTTTGCAGGCACTCAAAAGTGAAAATGGAATATTTATTATTAAAAAGCACTAAAGAGCGTTGGACAAAATAAAAGTGAAAACAGTGCCAATTAGTCGGCTGTTTCAAGTAAGACTGTGTTTATTTACAAAATTTTAGTTCATTAGAAATAAACATAACTTATAAATAAGTAAACAATTCTTAGTACTGAATTAAGATATAATTATATCGATAAGATAGTATTATCTATCGATAACACCTTCACCAACAAAAAAAAATAATTTTTAATTTTTTAAAAATTATTTTTACGAACTTATGTTAATCATACATATTATCATCTAAAATTCTTAATTGTATTTACATCTAATTTTACAGCATTCCATTTTTTATTTTTATCGTTAAAATACGTTTTTATTTTTCCATTAATATCTATCTTAGAATTAACTCCTTTTTCGCCTCCTTTTTTCTAACTATTCTATACGGCTATTAATACGGCGGTTGATATTTTTTCTATTTATAATTCTTAAAAGTACGAGATCTCCTACCCTTAAATTAAGAGGTTTGGAGTATTCATTTTGGATTATTCTTTTTATTTTTGATTTTTCTAATAATTCTTTTGCTTTTGCCAAGGAAAACCTTAGGCGCTGTTAAAGTTCTTTGGCATAGCTTTCGGTGTAATAGACAGTTTTATCGTTATTAACTTCATCACTTGGCAAGTATGGAAGTTTACATTGAATCGTGAAGATATAACGGTAGTGATTAGATAACCTCAAAGGACCTACTGTATCAATCGATACTACTTACAAGCTTGTCTCTGGAGTGTGTTAACGTACATTGTTCTTTTGTATGTATTGTTTGTTTGTTTGACATTGTGCGCAATTCGAAACGTAATCATTAACCATTTTGTACATATTTTCCATATGTATCTTTGTTTTAGCTTTAAAAGTGTTTTTCCGACACCTAAGTGTCCTCCATGTGTTGAATTATGGTACTCATTTAAGAGTTGTAGCTGTGTGTCTTTACGTGCGATCCGTCATATAAAAGTATTTTGATTCTCGTATTTTCGCTGGTCTGCAGTTTATTAAATACCCGTTAGAATTCTATCATATCATTCATATTTAATGCTAACTCTTGTATGTTCAGTTTTTGGTTTTTCGATATCAGCTTCTCCAAAATCAACTTCGTGTTTATTGGATTATCACTGTCTACCGCTATTACCTCACCTTTGTAGTGGCTGTCTCTGTTCATTGGGATCTTACCCCAAACCGAAGAAATAATTTTGCCAGATTGTCGGCCTTTGCTGGTATGCTGGCGTTTAGCGCGGCTAAGGTCGCCGGATGGGCGTGGTTCTTGCCAGCAATCTGGACATTGAGACAGGTACAAAAAACATTAATCATACCAGGCTTTAAATTTATAAAACACACACACAGGGACAACACGAAAGACACGGACCCGAAGCAAGACAAACGGAATGAAAAAAATAACTACACGGAAGTATGTACTCACTGCAACCATCACGGACACTCAACTTCTTATCGGCTGTCATGCCAAGGAAATGACCCTCCCTCTTGGAGTCGGAAATCCAACTCCACCATGATACCTCCAACTGTCTTCGAGGTATCCCATCTCCAGTACCTCTACTTACCCCTTGCTTTTCCCTACTACCCCTTGCCTTTTACGAACTAAAAGTTCATATTAAAAAGATATTCCACTAATTCCGTTGGTGAACGTTATAAATTTCACTTTTATTTAAAAAGACATAGAAATTTCTGCCGAACATCGATAATATTTTGGCATATTTACTGACTTCCAAATAAAAATAAACACCATTAATAGTTTTGAAAAAGTTAAAAAGTTGTCTAAGGAATTCCTTTTCTAATTCCAGACTTCTGATGGCATCTCCGAGGCAACTGCTGGAAACCGTGTGGCCGGAATGGGATGGCCGCCTGGCCCTGATCTGACTTTGATGTAGCTGCTGTATGTGTGAGGTGTGGAGGGAATCCGCAGTAAGCAGTATTGTTCAAGTAAGTATGGCGTAACTTTGTGGTCCGTCCTGTCCGGTTTATTAATATATAAAATATATGGTTTATTTTTTCAGGAAAAGACTTGAAAAAGGAATAGATGTGGACTTCTGGGCAAACGGAAAACCCTACCTAACTAAAGATTTCCCTAGGCTTGAGCTCAACCCTAGCGGTACTTTGCGCGCACTTCCCTTTCTTTGGAAGGTATGTTGACGACGTCTCCTACACCGATATTTCTTTTTTAAAATCCTTTTTAAAAAAAAACTATAAATTTACTCTGTCACTTATTTCCAGGTTACACTGTCGCGTATGTATCTTGTGTGTTGGCGGATTATACCTGCAGCTACCAGGCTTGGTGCTGTTAATCTGCTGCTCCCCCGTTGGATTGGCCTTCGTTGGTGGCGGATATGGCGGTGTCACATTTAGTTTTAAGTTCTTGATAAATTTCAATTTAAATTCGTAATTTTGTTGTTTTTATTTTAAAATGTCTTGTTAAAAAATATTTGTTTGTTGACAGATGTTGTCGCTTTATGTATTTGTGATTGTTTTTCATATTGTTCACTGTATTTTTGTGTTCTGTCGTATGTTTAATAAAACTTTTTTAAAACTCTAAAACACACTTTCGCCAGGCCAACCTTCTGCTTTCAAGTTCAAAATCCAAGAGACCTTCAAAAAAGGAAGTTTCCATTTTCCTCCAAATTTTCTTTTTCATTCTCTTTTTTCCTTCTAACTTTTCTTTTTCTTATTTTCCCCTTTTCCCTACCGCGCAACAGCTGTTTGCAAAGTGCTGCCAAGTCCTATGCTGCATTTTGCGCAAACACTATTAACCCATAGGGCGCACATGACACCTTCAGCTATCTTAATAGTCGAATTCTTAATATTTTTATCAGAATTAAACTTCAACCTCTTCATACCTTTAATATCAGATAGCGATGTACATCCCCAAACAAAAAGGTGATCAGGCTTTTTAACTGACGATGACGTCGCTTCTGTAATTTCAGGTGTTACAATTTTTTGTTCATACTCCTTGTTATTGCCAACATTTTTTCATCGGTTTCTTCTCTTGTCGGAATCATTGTTTTTAAAATTTCGCTATTTAGTTTAATTCTGGACAGCGCATCCGCGTTTCTGTTCACTATTCCTTTTTTGTAAGTTATGTCGAAGTCATTAATCGGATAGATCCTTTCGTATACGGGTCATTTTTGAAGATGGGTTCTTGTGTGAAAACAGTGACACTAGAGGTCTGTGATCTGTTACCACTAGAAACCTCCTACCATATGGGTAAGGTCTAAAAAAGTTAATTCCCCAATGAATCGCTAGTAATTTCTTTTCAATAATTTGATTGTTTATGTCGTGTTTTGCCAAAGATGTGCTTGCATATGAAATAGGTTAATCCGATCCTACATCTCCTTGGGACAAAACCGCGCTACGAGCGTAGTTAGATGCATCTGTGGTTAGTATAAATGATCTTGATAAATCCTGGTACTTTAAAATTGGTGGATTCAGCAATTTTCTTTCAATCCTTCAAATGCCACCTGACATTCATTGCTTCACACGAAAGGTATATTCTTCTTCAATAACTCATTCAAACATTTTGCTTCGTCGAAAAAATTCGGCATAAATCGTCTGTTATAGTTACAGACAGCAACAAATCTCCTGACTTCATCGGTATCCTTCGGAACTTGATAATTTCGTATGGCCTTATTTTTCGTTAAATCCGTTTTTACGCCTTTATCGTTTGAAAGCTATTTGATGATATTTTTAATCCGAATGGTAGGCGTTTAAATTGGAAATGACCACTTCCGGTTGAGAAAGAGGTAAGTGATCGAGATTCCTCGTGTAGGTTTATTAAGTGAAAAGAGCTAGTCAGATCCAGTTTATGTTTCCAATCATTGCATCTGTATCGGTAATAGTATACCACACCATGAGCTGGAATCAAACAATTTGCCAAAAATACTCCATCTGTCAGTTCTTTATTCACCACAAAACTATCTCATTCGCACAAATTCCAAGGGGAAGAACCATTTTTGTCCTTGCTGGTAACAACTATATTAATGTTTTCTACCGGCCTCGAATTCATCGGTAGGACAAACTCATTGCCATTCACGTTAAACGATATTGTGAAAGTTTCGAAAACTATTCTGCACATATACCTTGCTAAAATATCTCTTCCTATTATTCCATCAGTTGATATTGGGAAATCCTTCCCAACAATATATATATATATATATATATATATATATATATATATATATATATATATATATATATATATATATATATATATATATATATATATATATATATATATATATATATATATATATATATATATATATATATATATATATATATATATATATATATATATATCGGATCGGAGAGGTAGAGAAAACGTGCGCCCAACGCAAACCGGGCCGAAATGTATATATATATACATATATATATATATATATATATATATATATATATATATATATATATATATATATATATATATATATATATATATATATATATATATATATATATATATATATATATATATATATATATATATATATATATATATATATATATATATATATATATATATATATATATATATATATATATATATATATATATATAACCGGGCCAACAGATAAAGCGATTAAAAATGATCTCACAAAATTTTTGCAAACGATGAAAGTCTGAATATAAAAGGAGCTGCACCGTAGATACAAATGTAAGTATCAACAAGATAACATTAAAATAAACGATTTTGTCGTCATTAAGGACGAAAAATTCTCTCCTTTAGACTGCAACTATGTTAACAGAAAACTTAAATTTCTAATACATACTGGGGCAGATGTTTCCATTTGCAAAAATCTAAATTTTCCAAATATAAATACCAGAACATCTGCAAAATTAACAGGGATGATGAAAGAAGCTATACAATGTATTGGCACAATAAGTTTAGGTTTTTAATAGAACCCTAGACGATAATACATGATTTTTACGTTGTTGGGAAGGATTTCCTAATATCAACTGATGGAATAATAGGAAGAGATATTTTAGCAAGGTATATGTGCAGAATAGTTTTCGAAACTTTCACAATATCGTTTAACGTGAATGGCAATGAGTTTGTCCTACCGATGAATTCGAGGCCGGTAGAAAACATTAATCTAGTTGTTACCAGCAAGGACAAATATGGTTCTTCCCCTTGGAATTCGTGCGAATGAGATAGTTTTGTGGTGAATAAAGAACTGACAGATGGAGTATTTTTGGCAAATTGTTTGATTCTAGCTCATGGTGTGGTACACGTCAAACTATTACCGATACAGATGCAATGATTGGAAACATAAACTGGATCTGACTAGCTCTTTTCACTTAATAAACCTACACGAGGAATCTCGACCACTTACTGCTTTCTCAACCGGAAGTGGGCATTTCCAATTTAAACGCCTACCATTCGGATTAAAAATATCATCAAATAGCTTTCAAACGATAAAGGCGTAAAAACGGATTTAACGAAAAATAAGGCCATACGAAATTATCACGTTCCGAAGGATACCGATGAAGTCAGGAGATTTGTTGCTTTCTGTAACTATAACAGACGATTCATACCGAATTTTTTCTACGAAGCAAAATGTTTGAATGAGTTATTGAAGAAGAATATACCTTTCGTGCTGAAAGGTATGCTGAATCCACCAATTTTAAAGTACCCGGATTTATCAAGATCATTTATACTAACCACATATGCATCTAACTACGCTAACCACAGATGCATCTAACTACGCGGTTTTGTCCCAAGGAGATGTAGGATCGGATTAACCTATTTCATATGCAAGCACATCTTTGGCAAAACACGATATAAACAATCAAATTATTGAAAAGAAATTACTAGCGATTCATTGGGGAATTAACTTGTTTAGACCTTACCTATATGGTAGGAGGTTTCTAGTGGTAACAGATCACATACCTCTTGTGTCACTGTTTTCACACAAGAACCCATCTTCAAAAATGACCCGTATACGAATGAATCTATCCGATTAATGACTTCGACATAACTTACAAAAAAGGAATAATGAACAGAAACGCGGATGCGCTGTCCAGAATTAAACTAAATAGCGAAATTTTAAAAACAATGATTCCAACAAAAGAAGAAACCGATGAAAAAATGTTGGCAATAACAATGAGTATGAACAAAAAAGTTGTAACACCTGAAATTACCGAAGCGACGTCATCGTCAGTTAAAAAGCCTGATCAACTTTTTGTTTGGGGATGTACATCGCTATCTGATATTATAGGTATGGAGAGGTTGAAGTTTACTTCTGATAAAAATATTAAGAATTCGACTATTAAGATAGCTGAAGGTGAGGTAGACAGTGATAATCCAATAAACATGAAGTTGATTTTGGAGAAGCTGATATGAGATGATGATAGAAAAAGCAAAAACTGAACATACAAGAGTTAGCATTAAATATGAATGATATGATAGAATTCAAACGGGTATTTAATAAACTGCAGAGAATCAAAATACTTTTATATGACGGATCGCACGTAAAGACACATAGCTACAACTCTTAAATGAGTACCATAATACAACACATGGAGGACACTTAGGTGTCGGAAAAACACTTTTAAAGCTAAAACAAAGATACATATGGAAAATATGTACAAAATGGTTAATGATTACGTTTCGAATTGCGCACAATGTCAAACAAACAAACAATACATACAAAAGAACAATGTACGTTAACACACTCCAGAGACAAGCTTGTAAGTAGTATCGATTGATACAGTAGGTCCTTTGAGGTTATCTAATCACTACCGTTATATCTTCACGATTCGATGTAAACTTCCATACTTGTCAAGTGATGAATTTAATAACGATAAAACGGTCTATTACACCGAAAGCTATGCCAAATAACTTAAACAGCGCCTATGGTTTTCCTTGGCAAAAGCAAAAGAAGTATTAGAAAAATCAAAAATAAAAAGAATAATCCAAAATGAATACTCCAAACCTCTTAATTTAAGGGTAGGAGATCTGGTACTTTTAAGAATTATAAATAGAAAAAATATCAACCGCCGTATCAATAGCCGTATAGAATAGTTAGAAAAAAGGAGGCGAAAAAGGAGTTAATTCTAAGATAGGTATTAATGGAAAAATAAAAACGTATTTTAACGATAAAAATAAAAAATGGAATGCTGTAAAATTAGATGTAAATAAAATTAAGAATTTTTGATGATAATATGTATGATTAACATAAGTTCGTAAAAATAATTTTTAAAAAATTAAAAATTATTTTTTTTTGTTGGTGAAGGTGTGGTGTTATCGATAGATAGTACTATCTTATCGATATAATTATATCTTAATTCAGTACTAAGAATTGTTTACTTATTTATAAGTTATGTTTATTTATAATGAACTAAAATTTTGTAAATAAACACAGTCTTACTTGAAACAGCCGACTAATTGGCACTGTTTTCAATTTTATTTTGTCCAACGCTCTTTAGTGCTTTTTAATAATAAATATTCCATTTTCACTTTTGAGTGCCTGCAAAGATAAGCAAAGCTATTATTTTTGCCAGTGGCGTTTTTAAGCGCCGGCACACATAAGTATACAGGCCTAACTTTACAAGCAAACACACACAAAGTTCCACCTTAGAGCTTTTATTCCCTAGGTGTGGTTATTGTTTATCGATGGTAGGCTTGTTACATACTGTTGGAAAGGTTATGGTGTCCAGTTTCTCAGTAAGAGATTTGTTTTTAAAAATTGAGAAAACGTAGTTTTGAGTTAAAAACATTTTTTTGATAGATAAAAAGGTCACCTCCCACTACGAGACCATAAAGCCCTTAAAGAAAAATACGTAACATTTCTTTCTTTCTTTCGAATATATGAGGGCGGATATTTTACATCAAAAAAAAATTTTGCCTTTCAGTCAAATAGTCATAACTTTTGAACGGTATGACCTCAGAGCTCCGTTTAGGAGAAGAATTTTCAAACAGCTTCAATTTCGCCCCCTTGCGTTTTCGGACATGGTTGGACATCTATTTCTAAAATAAGCCAAGAAATACGCTGGTGAAAATTTTCCAGTCATGAATGAATCACCCGGTACAAAAATGATGTGAAAAATTTACAATTATTTATCAATTGAGCTGGGCCGATTTGGCTTAAACATTTTTGCAGTTGTTCGTTATTGCAAGGAGAAGGTATTTACGATAAAAAAATGTTGGGAAAACTCACCGGAAAAGTCGAGAACTTGGAAAAATCAAAAATTGATTTTAAATGTAGAGTTTGTGTACATTTTTTTGGAATGACTTTTCGAATGGCTATAAAAAAACTCTTAACAGAATGCTCGGAAAATTCCTAAAATACGTAAAAATTTTAAATATTTTTCGAAGAAATTTTGCATTTTATCGCATTATTCACTGATTTTGAACGATGTAAGGCTGAAAAATTCGTTGTGAAATTTTGAAAATTTCGGATAATTGTGAAATTCATTGTGATAAAATACGTTTTGCGTAAATTTTTGGTGGAAAAGTTATTGAGATAAATAACAGCTGGCGGTGTGCTGCGATCAACGCCACAATCTCATGGACGACGTTATACATTGACTTAGACTGAGTGCAAATTGACAGGTGCACTTTTCACATTGTCATTTTTTATAAAAAAATTGATATTGATTCGACTTTTGCGTATTATTCCATTGATTTCGAATAGTCATATATCGCGTATCACATCCGGTACAAGAATTCCGATCAATTTAAATTCAATGCGATATTAATAAGTTTGAATATAAAGGGGGAGGTTATTTTGTTGAATTGCGGGCATTTATTGCGATACTTTCATTCCATAATTTTTTTTTGAAAAGAAATGATAATAGTATTAGTCAAAAACGACTTTATTGCAGATTATCGAGAATTATTTACTTGACTAATACAGAATATTATACGATCAAACCTTAGATGACGTACACGTCGTGCAGTAATCAGTCAGAATGTCAGTGATAATTAAACCCAAACGGAACGTGCTGGAGAAAATTAATGGAGACGAGCTCATATTGCACAAGGCCGCGCTACACAATCACCGCCTAAAATTCATTAAAATGCTACTAGAAGAACCCCAGTCATAAATGTTGGTTTAAATAGCGCTGCTTTTGAAAACGGTTCCATAATCGCCTACAAAGATTGATATCGGTCCACTGTCTGTCATATGCCAGTATTGCAATGCATTGAAGTCTCCATCAGAAACCCCCTGCTTATGCTGCGCTGGTTGAAAAGTGAATTTTCCCGTTTTGACTCACCTGCTAGGGCCATAGTATTTGCTGCTCTATAGAAATACAATTTAATCAAACCGTTTCCTGGACAATACACAAAAATATATCTAACGAACTCTTTCAAATGACGTCATTTGGAGCCGAAGTTGATGATGAACTCGGCCACATTCCGAGTTATAAGGCAATGACGTCTCATTACTATTAAAATGAACAATTCTTCTTATTTCATTTCGAAATTGCTTCCTAACACTCAGATATAAGGGAAAATTCACCATCGAGCGGGTCATTTGTTCTCATTGCCGAAGAAAGATAGCAAGTTCCTTCAGATATATTTCGTTGGTGATTCAACAGTTGAACTAGATCAGCGTTGTACACTCTTTATTGCGACTAAACGTGTGCGACTAAACGTGAAATAAGCGAGCAATTGCAAAATCAATTCGATGCTGAATGTTGGCGAGAATGCGAAATCACGCGATATTGTTCATAAGCGTCGGAATTGTGTACAATTGTTGTATAATGCACTTCCATAAAATGCACATCCTTGATGTTCTGTCGTGAAGATGATGGATTTCACTTTAATATAAAAATGCTTAATCCAACGAGTCTGTTTACAAGTCAACACTTCTCTTTCATTCTCCAAGAAAGTTTGAATTCATATTTCAGAAGAAACGAATAAGAAGGTCAGCTCAATGTATTTTATGCGTATCAATTTTTAAATCGGCAGGATGTTGATATATCGCCGGTTATTATTGCGTTCACATGTACGTCGAGGTCAAAACGGAGCGTCTCACTTTCATTCGTTTCAATCAGACGAAAATATTTACATGATTGACGCCATCGTTACTGAAACAGACGTGACCAACATCGGTTGTTTAGTCATTTTTGTAGCTACTTACGAAGGAAGCCCGCGCCATATCCATGAGTACCCTCAGGAGGAAAGTGAGAATTACGGATGCCCTGATAAATTCAACGCTTTCACTTGCAATCTGAAATGGCCTAAAATAATGAATCTGTTGCTGATAGGACAAACACTCACCGATCGACATGACATCACTTCACGATTATTCAAACATAATATCAGAGTACAGAAGGATTATATAGTTAAGCAGAAGCTTTTTGGCATTGTCCGTTGTTAGATGTACTTTCAACGCACATGATCGATGTCCCTTGTGGAGTCCACCCGCCGTGCATGGAAAACGGAAATTACACAAAGCGTTTTCCCCGTTCATTGGTAATTGACGCAATAAGTGGAATGACAGCGGCAAGTCAAACATGATTAAATGATGTCGTTGCCGATAACCGCTGATTTATTCCTTATTGTCCGCTTTTCTCGAAAACGTTCTCAACCTGCTGCAATGTTTAGTACCGCAACTCCATTAAAATCATCAAATACGTTTGCACATATAAGAGCAAAGGAAGCGACATGACAGTATTTGTCATTGTCAAAAGAAAAAAAAACGATGAGGTGACGAAATTTCAACA
This sequence comes from Hydrotaea diabolus, assembly GCA_963513945.1. NCBI lineage: Eukaryota > Metazoa > Arthropoda > Insecta > Diptera > Muscidae > Hydrotaea > Hydrotaea diabolus. The sequence goes on along the minus strand of OY740721.1, from coordinate 14,971,805 downwards.
TGGACGTTATGTGAGTTGCAACTAGGCAATTCGGCGGTTGTTTTCATTTCCGTTTCATGAATGCACCCGACTATCTTACATTTGGCATTTCACATGGAGAATGGTCATCGTGTCTATTTTACGAACTTAAACGCATCGCAAAAAGCAGAACGACCACCAGTGACGTTAACAAATTTCTTTTCGGCATGCGAAAACGATCCTTTCGCTAGGACTTGTATCGAAGAAAATGCCGGAAAATGCTGTTGCTGGCTTCGCTGAAGTCTATTCGACTGAAGCTCTCGGTCGAACATACACAGTTCATCCACGCCAAGACGAATTATACGTTTTAATTTGATCGCAAACGATACACATTGGGACTCCGCTCTCGCCCATTAAACAGTTTCTGTGCCAGCGAATAAATTTCGTACACTGTTTGCGATTATCATAGCCACATGACATACTTATACAGTGAACCCGACAAATGTAAGGACAAGAAGGATGACCACATTTTGCACAGAGTTCGCACGACAATTTCGAAATTTCTCTCTTAAAATTAACGACGAGATGCGCAAAGCGCTAGTTCTGACAGAAGACATGTGCGTGCTCATGTGCGGCAGTCTGGTGTCGACATTGGGAATGCCAACGCCAAATCGATCGATGAACGATCGGGAGCAAGACTACGATTGAGATAAGCTGGTCGAATAAGTCCGAACAAAAGTGCCGCTCTTAAATTTCAAGCAGAAGAACGTGTACTGTTCGCTGATGGAGGTTGTTGGCGATGGAACGGGTGGCAATTACTTTCTCAATGCTCCCCGTGAGACAGACAATTCGGCCAATATCTCAAATTGCGTTGGCAGTTGCATCGCCTGACATTGCTGCCACATTGTTGGAGGCGGTCGAACTGCACATTTCGGTTTGAAGCTGCTAATGATTATGCCAATGGAATACAAGCCAACGTGCACAATGGCCCAGAATTCAGCGAAAGTGAAGCGAGAGTGCAAAATCACCAAATGGGATGAATGCAGGGTTTCCTCAAAATATCGTTTAAACACCCTGACTTATAATTAAGTAATCAATTAAATGTTTTGTAACTTATTTTTGAAAAAAAAATTTCAATAACAAATAGATAGAAAGTCTTTCAACTATATTTTTTGTTCATTTATCCCATATGAACCCAATAGAGAATAGAGTCTTGATAAATTTAAACTTTTAGGCATAACACTTCTAGGCAAATTCATCCTCTCGCACCACGTAAGGCTATGCGAACGATAAGTGAAAAGATAGGGACTTCCGTTTCGATACGAAAATGAGTGACTGCTTTCGTTCGTAAAAGTTTTGTTCGACATCGCGGCTCAATAGTCGCCATATACAATGTTAAAGGCCCAAAATGCGGCTTCCATCCACATAAACAGTATCCATAAAATTTCACAATTCGGCCCATTTAAACATATGAGTACCAAAAACAATGAATTTTGTTCACAAATTTTCAAGTTATTCCTATCTACTTTACATACTTTAAACATACAGCAAAAGGAACTGCAGTGGATAATTGAACGGGCATGACCGACTTTAGGTTTTTTTTGTAATTTTTTTCTGTTTAATATGTTTGGTTCAAAAGTTCTCGTTATATATTAGTTATATTGCCTCTAATCATGGGTAATGCACATTCAGTGCCCGGTCTGATGATGGGGAATTAGTCGGCCCCGCTTAAGGCTAAAAGTCTTCCACTTCATTTTATATATTATTTGTTTCTGTTAAATAAAATGTTTTCATAGATCAAAGAAACTTACAAGTACATTGGAAAGCGACTACACAGTTCTTTTTTACTGTCGAATGTATGAAATGTATAATTGAAAAATCGGTTTTGTTTTAATGAGAGGCAAGTAATAAAAACCTTTTCAAAACAAAAAAAAAATGGGACTAGTAAGTCAGTGTATCGATGCTAACTTTATTACAAATGCTGGAATAGTAGTAGCATGAACAACATTTTTATGAGTCGGTAGTTAGAGTCTATATGTAGTTGGTGGCTGTGTGTGCGTACAAAAATGTATTGACCAATAGCAGCAAACTCATGTTAGATATTTTTTCGAACACAGTAAAACAATAAGCTTGAGGTACAGTTTATATTCGTCAAAATGTGTTCCAAAAGCACCAACAAAATAACGTTTTTCATTTTATTGTTTAGTAGTATGAGTACATACTATAAAGGTTATTATAGTCTGCACTACCTGTGGAGCAGGATATCATAAGTGTAAAACAATAAGCTTGAGTTTCAATTTATGTTCGTCACAATGTGTTCCAAAATCACCAACATAATAACGTTTTTCATTTTATTGTTTAGTAGTATGAGTGCATACCCTAACGGTTATTATAGTCTGCACCACCCTGTGGAACAGGATATTATAAGTTAGTTTTATAGCAGATGTTTATAACTATCCAAAATACTTTCGCTACCTCCACTTCTAAATGTACCGATCGGCTCCGAATCAGCTGATTCCGTATAACGATGTTTGCATGTACGTCTGTCCGTCTGCTGTCCATCTAAAATGTGTAATCAAAATACAGGTTACAAATATTGTATGATCGTCACGAACAACATCTGAGCATCGAATGAGACCCCAAAAGTGTTTCCTCCCAGAGATATGCGCGTTTTATGAAAGTGAAGGCGACGATTCTAAGCGCAAATAGAAAGGGACCTTATCTTTAAAATGGGTCTCCTGAACAAAACTTTTCATCAACTTTTCACTTTTTTTTGATGTGGACAACATCTGAGCATCGCATGAGACCGATCCTATGCCCCAAAAGTGTTCCCTCCCAGAGATATGCGCGTTTTATGAAAGTAAAGTCGACGATTCTAAGCGCAAATAGAAAGGGACCTAATCTTTAAAGTATATCTCCTCAACAAAACTGGTTTTTAACCTTCGGTCCTTTTCTATTTTGCGCGTCACATATGCAACAATGCGACGTCATAAAACAACTCGAAAAAATACATAAACGGAAATTTTTAAAAATATTAGAATCCAAATTTTTGGAATGTCGATGGGGAATCCACTTTCTCCGACATAAAATGTCTACTTGACAGACAATCTACTTGACAGAGCTATAAGAGAATTAAAGGCAGAAAATGTAAAAATAGATTGTTTAATAGGTTGACGACATTTTTGCACTTATAAGGAGAGCAGATCGAGAACAGATTCTAACAACACAAATATCACAACAAACTACAGTTTGCAGTAGAAGTGGAACTCCAGAATACACCGTGAAAATAACAAAATCTTGATAAATTGTCACAATAAAGTCATGGCTTCCGAAAGAACAATGAATAAAAATTTAACGCAATCATCAAAAAAATTAACACGGTAAAGAAACTAATAAATAAATCTATAGACATAGGTGAACAACATTTAAAGATGACAACATATGGAAAATCCGCAACATCCTTAAGAATTATGACCAACCCAATAACATAATAAATAACACAACCAGTCACAAACTAAGTAATTGCAACGACCATCAAAACAAACAACGTGAAGCCTGAGAAACTGACAACACGAAACAATATTTAAGTATTCCCTGTTTGACAAATAGCACACAGTTGAAAACCATAATAACAAAAGAAAATGTTTTTTTCGCTCCCAAACCCAACAAAACATCAAGTTCAATATTTACAAATAAAAAAACAACCAGTAAACAAACAGCAACAACATAATGTAGTGTACGACATTGGATGCAAAGGCGGCGAGAACGAAAGCTCTGACAAAGTAAACATTGGCACGAACAAGGAGCGCTTGAAGTACGAATGGCTGAACACTAAACTGACATTAACAAGAACAAAATTACAACAGCGTTGGTACAACATACAGCCGATTTTGACAACATGAAAATGTTAGACAAAGAAAGAAAAACGAACATAGCTTAAAAATACGGCAACAAATGACGAGAGCAATGAATACAAAAGAAGGTTGAAATAACAACTCTATATACGCAGTTATGGTAAGACAGCCATAGATAATAGATAATGATAGTGTTTTGTGTGTGTTTTTTAAAATTTAATGTTAATTTTGTTATTTAACGTATAGTAGAAGTTAAAGTTTTGAGAACCATGTAAAAAATTGTTTATAAATGCATATTTATTTTTGATCATTTTGAAGTTTTTCAATAAAAGTATTTCCGAGCAAGTTGGAAGAAGGCCAACGAAACGTCGGAGGAAAATAAATGAAGGAATGCATTTTCAATTACAAACAGACCAAAAAAGCCAAATAAAAAATATAAGAAAAAATGGTGATATTTGTTCAAGTTTTTATATGGACCCAGTTCAATGGTCCTTCTGGATTTTACCTAGTTCAGCACACCTTTTTTAATTGCGACTTACAATATGATGACCAAACAACTAATCTTGAACTAATTATGACCACATATACCCAAGTTATGTGTTTGTGCCCCAAAAACTGTTATCTAGTTTTCATTGTTGAAAACTAGATAAATAAAGAGCTCTCGAATGGGTCAACAAAATCGGTTTTCAATTCTCTGTGCAGTAGTGTAGGGTATAATAAAATCGGCCAAGCCCAATGTTTGAGGTTTGCCTAATTTGACAAACCCGGAACTTACCAATATGTGATAAAGTCAAATTCCAACCCAAGGGTTCGATCTTGAGTATGTTGAAATTATTGCCTTGGTTTTAATTAAAATAATAGGCTGTTTCCACTACGGTCGCGTCCGCGTCCATGATTTATCGATAAATTTGTAATGGTGTTTCCATTGTGTTTTGCGTCCACGTTTGCGATCAAACAGCTGTTTGTGTTTATTTGTTTTTTTTTTTGGGTGCGAAAAATTTTAATATTTTTGTGGCCCAACTAGCGCCTGCTCCTTTCTGCAATAAACACAATCGAGTTAATTCCAAAAAAATATTGGTATATAATTTATATTTAAAAAATTACCTGTATTTTTTCGTTAAATTGTCCAGTTTATTTTTTACTTCGGCGCCAGTCACTCCCAACTTCTCGCCCATCTCTTTGTGTATGTGGGTGTTTTCCGAGCACCCCTCAGGCCATCAATGTTTTCCTCCCAGAGGTCCAACAGATGTAGTGTTGTTACTGCTGTCCATTCCGTCTTTTTAAATTCTAAAATAATTGGAAAAATTAATATTATATAAACAAAAGCAAAAATATTAACTTACCTTCTGTTTTTTTATTTTTTTTATTTATACTGATTGACAGCTGTTTTCATAGGTATGTGCAATTTGCGATTTTGCCATTGATAGGTATGGGTGGGTTTCGATTGCAAAAATAATCGATTTTATAGAAATTGAATTAAATTGAATTAAAATATTAATATGAAAATAAATAAAATAAAAAAAAAATTATGAAATCAATAGAAAATTATGAAATTGGAAATATATTGAATATGGCTCTGAGCCAATGATATTAAAGTGACTTAACATGCCGGGCCCCATTGAAACCTCTGGTTTCAATCAGCTGGTAGAACTGCTAACTTTGCGACTGGGCGACGTAGTGTTGTAGTAGGCGTTTTCACATCAGCAACTCTAGCGTAACCATCTGCTCCAGGAACAATTTTGATGACACGGCCGATGATCCACTTCATTGGAGGGACATTATCTTCATCGACCTTAAGATTTTGTTGTGGGTTTTGCCAACGATAACGATTTTGAAGTTGAACCAAGTATTCGCTGTGCCTGCCACCTTTGCCAAAATTGAGACTTGATGGCTGTGATTCTCTGCCAGTGTTGAAGATGGGAAATTTCAGAGTCGTAGTTGGTTCTCTCAGGAATGCTTCTTAAGGGGCAACCAATTAAAAATCACCGGGAGTCAGATCTTGTAAGTCGTTGGGATCAGTTGATGCTGGAGAAATCGTGCGAGAGTTCATGACTGATTCAATTTCAACCAGGGCCGTAGTTAACACTTCAAATGTAAGACGTGCATTTGCAAGAGTGCGAAAAAGATGTGACTTTGCAGTTTTAACGGCTGCCTCCCATAATCCACCGAAATGTGGTGCACGTGGAGGTATGAAAATTAAATGAATCATGTTTGAGTCAGAATATGAAGATATTGGAGATTTGTTTTTTGTTCGGTGTGAAATTTTTGGTAGACTTCCTTCAATTTTGAATCAGCGCCAACAAAGTTTGTAGCATTATCGCAATAGATTTTCGAAGGTATGCCTCTTCGGCCAATAAAACGTTTGAGGACGGCTATGAAAGCATAGCTGGATAAATCCGAAACAGTCTCCAAATGTACAGTTTAATTGCGAAACAAACAAAAACAGCAATATATGATTTGTATGGAGTTTATCCACGTATTCGAAGATAAGTTGGAACAGGGCCAGCAAAATCGACGCCGGTAACTTCAAATAGACTAGAGCCAGATACGCGATCTTTTGGCAAGTTCCCCATGACTTGGGTCAAAAGTTTTGGTTTGTAGCGTGAGCAATGGATACACTGATGAACAACTTGCCGAGCTAAAGACCGACAATTTACTGTCCAGAATTGTTCTTGAATTAATGATGGATATGAGATACCATGACCTTTACAAATGGATCAGCCTTTGGAAGCAGCAATGGAAATTTTGTGTGTGTATGTGAAAATCAGAGTTTAACAGCCGACCGCCCACTCGGATAAGTGGTATACCAGAAACCTCCTCGATGAAAAGAGCCAAAGATGCCAAGTGACCAGTTATGTTGCCAGCTTTTTCTAAAATGTGAAATTCTTCTTCGAAGTAATGCTGCTGAATTGCCCAAATAATGCGATGTAAAGCATATTTGAGTTCTTCGGGTGATAAAGTTTGCACCTTGGAACGTTCAATGGAACGAAGACGTGAGACATATGCAAAGATTCTGAGACATTTAAAATAATGACTGTATTTGTGAATTGCCTTCAGAATATATTGGGCATCTTCACTTTGAGTAATAAGCGTAGTCTTTCGTCGTTCTAGGAGAATTTCTTCCTCGGTAAGATCATTGCGAAACACAGGCCATTCTGATGGTTCAAAATTTAGGAAAGGTGGACCATGGAGCCAAATTGAGTCGATGAATTCTGGAACAGTACAGCCACGTGATACCAAATCTGCTGGATTTTGATCTGTTGGAACATATCGCCATGAGACATTAGTAGAATTGTCCTGAATTTCGGCCACTCGATTTCCAACGAATGTAGATAAAGTTGATGAATTACTGTTAATCCAGTGTAGTATAATTTGTGAGTCAGACCAGAAATGAATTGCCGAGATCTGATGAGTAAAATGAGATTTGAGCTGGTTCCAGAAAATTGATAGCAAATGCGCAGCGCACAATTCTAAACTAGGCAAAGTTCTGGTTTTGAGTGGAGCAACACGAGATTTTGATGCCACTGAATATGTTGAGACATTGTTGAAAGAATCCTGGCATCGGAAATAGAGGCAGCAGCCATATGCTTTTATCGAGGCATCTCCGAAACCATGGACTTCAATTTTTATTGTGTTAATCATACGAATGAATCGATTTATTTTCAGTTGGGGCAAATTATGAAAATCTGCTACTATGTTGTTCCATGCTGTGTCAACTTCTTGAGGCATGGATTCATCCCAATAACATTTTATGATCCAAAGTTTTTGTAGAAGAATTTTAGCCTTTATGATAAGAGGGCTACTTAGACCCATTGGATCAAAAAGCGTTGAGGTTAGAGACAAGATTAAGCGTTTTGTATTATGAGAATACGATTTATTCAAAGCGGAATACGTCGTCTGTAGGGTGCCAGGAAATACCAAGAGTACTCGTAGAGTACTGCCAGCATCCATAGAGCCAAGTTCTGAGAAATTACTGTGCCATTTTGAAAGAGTAAATTTTGAATGAGTCCAAATATCTGTTACTTCTCCTTTGATGATCTTCAATGTTTGTAAATCATCTGAGCCAGTAATCATATCATCCACATAGAAATCGTTGGTAATGATTGCCTTGCCGATTTTATGAGCGTGTGGATATCTTTCTGCTGCAAGACTTCGTACTGCGAGGTATGGGGCAGATGCTGTGCCGTATGTTACGGTATTGAGAGCATAAGTTTCTATTGGTTTCGATGAATCATCGCGCCATAAAATGAGTTGAAGATTTCTCTCTTGAGTTTGGACCAGAATCTGTCGATATATTGTGACAATATCGGCAGTTGAACCATAGCGATGACACCTGAATCGAAGCAAGGTTGTGAGTAGAGTATTTTGTATTGTAGGACCTACCATCATAATTTCGTTATGAGACAATTGTGATGAAGTTCTGCAAGACGCATCAAAAACCACACGAAGTTTTGTTGAGACACTCTCTGGACGTGGAACGCAATGATGCGGGATAGAATAGTTAGAACGCCAACAGAAGAGTCTTCGATGAGGGACATGTGACCTAAGTCTTTATATTCTTTGAGAAACTTTGTATAGTCTTCCTTTAATGAAGGATTTTTGTTGCGTTTTCGCTCCATAGATAAAAATCGACGCATAGCTATATCCTTTGAACCGCCAAGACGTTTTGGGTCTTCCTTAAGGGGCAGCCTCACCATAATTCGACCATCTTCTTGTACTTACCTTCTTACCTTTCGACTTGCCATAGTTTTTCGACGTTTTTAGATAGTTTTTTGGAATCATTTTCAGTGATCGTATACGTCGATCTGGAACTTGAGACAGATTTTTGAGTTGAATATTTCCCGGAGACAATCCATCCTAGAAGAGTCTTCTGTAAAGTGGGCAAGTTTTCTCCAAGACGAATCTGTCCAAAAGACAAAAGTTCGAAAAATGATTCAGCTCCTAGAAGCAAGTCTATACCACGACGTCGATGAAACTCTGGATCTGCTAAGTCTATGTTAGGTGGCAGATTGAAATCTCTTATCGAAATGTTTTCATCAGGGTGATAACCAGTAATATTACGAGAGACAAGGAACTCCAGAGAAATTTCAAAGTTATTTATACGAGACCTAACAGTACTTTGAGTCTTGAAAGGAATCTTCGAGCCAATGCCAACAACATCCACAGACTTTGTTAGATGAAGAGAATTGCATAGGGCCTCACTAATGAAGTTCACCTGAGAACATGAATCCAAGAGGGCTCTTTATAGTTGATATTTGCCTTCAGAATCTTGAACTAAAATCAAAGCAGTGGCCAAAATGACATTACCGACAGTAGGTTTAGGATTTGGTTGGAAGGTACCATGTGTTGAGACAGAAGACGAAGTTGATGTAGGTTGAGGTTCGTTAGCTTGAGCCTCTGTGTGCTTATGTAGAACCGAATAAAGCCGCTGTTTACAAAACCGACAAGAATATTTTGAGGTACACTGCGCGCAGATATGTCCTTTCCAGTTAAGACAAAGTTTTTGTTGTTTAGCCTGTTCAGTGCGTTGATCCAGAGGCAAAACGATGAAACGTTGACAAGTTGATATTGTGTGGCCAGATTTCGAGCAATAATTTTAAACGACATCTTGAGCCGAGTTTCTAGTTAGCAATGTGTGCTTTTTGGAGTTAGAATTATTATGCGAATAATTTGAAGAGGAATTAAAAGCCTGAGGCTTCGTATTGTTTCTGCATTGAGCATCCAGTTGTTGACAGCGTCGGTCCAACATATAGCAGCAGTTGGTCCAGGAGGGCAATTAAGTATAATCGATGTATTCATCCCACTTTTGTTTAGTCTCTGGGTCAACTTTGCTCGTGGCCAAATGAATTATGAACGCATCACAAATCTCTTTGTGAGTGCCTAGTGATGTAAGAGAAGCAGAAATTGTATCGACAATATTGCGTAATTACCTTGATCTGCAGGAAACAGACGTTCAATTTGGGTCTGATAATAAGCAGCTTGCTTATAATAAGACTCCACAATACCCAACCTTCACTCCAATTCAGTTTGAGACAAATCAACATTGTTTGCCTCAACAATATTCTTAATCCGCGTCAGGCTACCCTTTGATGAAGCTCGTTGTTGTTTGAGCTCTTCGAGCGTTGAATTTCGTTGTGACGGATTTGAGGGTGGTTGTTGTTGTGCAGCTTGTTGTAATACAGCATTATCCTCTTCACTCATTTTGAATATATATTTTTTGTTTCGTTTACCAGCACAAATTTAATAAATTTTAGATATATATTTTTATGTATATTTTTTTTTTAGTTTTATGAATTTTCAACAATATTTTTGCAAATTATAGTTTATGTATTTACATTAATTTGAATATTTTTATATGGAGACAATACAAATTAGCAACAATTTTCTCAGTGTGATAGAGACAAATATATGTTTTTATGAAACCACCATCACTTCCACTCTCACTGCTTGCCTTTTAAGCTTTATATTGACGGTTCACTCTTCCTATGGGAGGATTGCAATGTTTGCTGTAATGTATTGGCACAATAAGTTTAGGTTTTTTAATAGAACCCTAGACGATAATACATGATTTTTACGTTGTTGGGAAGGATTTTCTAATATCAACTGATGGAATAATAGGAAGAGATATTTTAGCAAGGTATATGTGCAGAATAGTTTTCGAAACTTTCACAATATCGTTTAACGTGAATGGCAATGAGTTTGTCCTACCGATGAATTCGAGGCCGGTAGAAAACATTAATATAGTTGTTACAAGCAAGGACAAAAATGGTTCTTCCCCTTGGAATTCTTGCGAAAGAGATAGTTTTGTGGTGAATAAAGAACTGATAGATGGATTATTTTTGGCAAATTGTTTGATTCTAGCTCATGGTGTGGTACACGTCAAACTATTACCGATACAGATGCAATGATTGGAAACATAAACTGGATCTGACTAGCTCTTTTCACTTAATAAACCTACACGAGGAATCTCGACCACTTACCGCTTTCTCAACCGGAAGTGGTCATTTCCAATTTAAACGCCTACCATTCGGATTAAAAATATCATCAAATAGCTTTCAAACGATAAAGGCGTAAAAACGGATTTAACGAAAAATAAGGCCATACGAAATTATCAAGTTCCGAAGGATACCGATGAAGTCAGGAGATTTGTTGCTTTCTGTAACTATAACAGACGATTTATACCGAATTTTTTCTACGAAGCAAAATGTTTGAATGAGTTATTGAAGAAGAATATACCTTTCGTGTGGAGCAATGAATGTCAGGTGGCATTTTAAGGATTGAAAGAAAATTGCTGAATCCACCAATTATAAAGTACCCGGATTTATCAAGATCATTTATACTAACCACAGATGCATCTAACTACGCTAACCACAGATGCATCTAACTACGCGGTTTTGTCCCAAGGAGATGTAGGATCGGATTAACCTATTTCATATGCAAGCACATCTTTGGCAAAACACGACATAAACAATCAAATTATTGAAAAGAAATTACTAGCGATTCATTGGGGAATTAACTTTTTTAGACCTTACCTATATGGTAGGAGGTTTCTAGTGGTAACAGACCTCAGACCTCTTGTGTCACTGTTTTCACACAAGAACCCATCTTCAAAACTGACCCGTATACGAATGAATCTATCCGATTAATGACTTCGACATAACTTACAAAAAAGGAATAATGAACAGAAACGCGGATGCGCTGTCCAGAATTAAACTAAATAGCGAAATTTTAAAAACAATGATTCCAACAAGAGAAGAAACCGATGAAAAAATGTTGGCAATAACAAGGAGTATGAACAAAAAAGTTGTAACACCTGAAATTACCGAAGCGACGTCATCGTCAGTTAAAAAGCCTGATCAACTTTTTGTTTGGGGATGTACATCGCTATCTGATATTATAGGTATGGAGAGGTTGAAGTTTACTTCTGATAAAAATATTAAGAATTCGACTATTAAGATAGCTGAAGGTGAGGTAGACAGTGATAATCCAATAAACATGAAGTTGATTTTGGAGAAGCTGATATGAGATGATGATAGAAAAAGCAAAAACTGAACATACAAGAGTTAGCATTAAATATGAACGATATGATAGAATTCAAACGGGTATTTAATAAACTGCAGAGAATCAAAATACTTTTATATGACGGATCGCACGTAAAGACACATAGCTACAACTCTTAAATGAGTACCATAATTCAACACATGGAGGACACTTAGGTGTCGGAAAAACACTTTTAAAGCTAAAACAAAGATACATATGGAAAATATGTACAAAATGGTTAATGATTACGTTTCGAATTGCGCACAATGTCAAACAAACAAACAATACATACAAAAGAACAATGTACTTTAACACACTCCAGTGACAAGCTTGTAAGTAGTATCGATTGATACAGTAGGTCCTTTGAGGTTATCTAATCACTACCGTTATATCTTCACGATTCGATGTAAACTTCCATACTTGTCAAGTGATGAATTTAATAACGATAAAACGGTCTATTACACCGAAAGCTATGCCAAATAACTTAAACAGCGCCTAAGGTTTTCCTTGGCAAAAGCAAAAGAATTATAGAAAAATCAAAAATAAAAAGAATAATCCAAAATGAATACTCCAAACCTCTTAATTTAAGGGTAGGAGATCTGGTACTTTTAAGAATTATAAATAGAAAAAATATCAACCGCCGTATCAATAGCCGTATAGAATAGTTAGAAAAAAGGAGGCGAAAAAGGAGTTAATTCTAAGATTAATGGAAAAATAAAAACGTATTTTAACGATAAAAATAAAAAATGGAATGCTGTAAAATTAGATGTAAATAAAATTAAGAATTTTTGATGATAATATGTATGATTAACATAAGTTCGTAAAAATAATTTTTAAAAAATTAAAAATTATTTTTTTTTTTGTTGGTGAAGGTGTGGTGTTATCGATAGATAGTACTATCTTATCGAAATAATTATATCTTAATTCAGTACTAAGAATTGTTTACTTATTTATAAGTTATGTTTATTTATAATGAACTAAAATTTTGTAAATAAACACAGTCTAACTTGAAACAGCCGACTAATTGGCATTGTTTTCACTTTTATTTTGTCCAACGCTCTTTAGTGCTTTTTAATAATAAATTTTCAATTTTCACTTTTGAGTGCCTGCAAAGATAAGCAAAGCTATTATTTTTGCCAGTGGCGTTTTTAAGCGCCGGCACACATAAGTATACAGGCCTAACTTTACAAGCAAACACACACAAAGTTCCACCTTAGAGCTTTTATTCCCTAGGTGTGGTTATTGTTTATCGATGGTAGGCCTGTTACATACTGTTGGAAAGGTTATGGTGTCCAGTTTCTCAGTAAGAGATTTGTTTTTAAAAATTGAGAAAACGTAGTTTTGAGTTAAAAACATTTTTTTGATAGATAAAAAGGTCACCTCCCACTACGAGACCATAAAGCCCTTAAAGAAAAATACGTAACATTTCTTTCTTTCTTTCGAATATATGAGGGCGGATATTTTACATCAAAAAAAAATTTTGCCTTTCAGTCAAATTGTCATAACTTTTGAACGGTATGACCTCAGAGCTCCGTTTAGAAAAAGAATTTTCAAACAGCTTCAATTTCGCCCCTTGCGTTTTCGGACATGGTTGGACATCTATTTCTAAAATAAGCCAAGAAATACGCTGGTGAAAATTTTCCAGTCGTGAATGAATCACCCGGTACAAAAATGATGTGAAAAATTTACAATTATTTATCAATTGAGCTGGGCCGATTTGGCTTAAATATTTTTGCAGTTTTTCGTTATTGCAAGGAGAAGGTATTTACGATAAAAAAGTTGGGAAAACTCACCGGAAAAGTCGAGAACTTGGAAAAATCAAAAATTGATTTTAAATGTAGAGTTTGTGTACATTTTTTTGGAATGACTTTTCGAATGGCTATAAAAAAACTCTTAATAGAATGCTCGGAAAATTCCTAAAATACGTAAAAATTTTAAATATTTTTCGAAGAAATTTTGCATTTTATCGCATTATTCACTGATTTTGAACGATGTAAGGCTGAAAAATTCGTTGTGAAACTTTGAAAATTTCGGATAATTGTGAAATTCATTGTGATAAAATACGTTTTGCGTAAATTTTTGGTGGAAAAGTTATTGAGATAAATAACAGCTGGCGGTGTGCTGCGATCAACGCCACAATCTCATGAACGACGTTATACATTGACTTAGACTGAGTGCAAATTGACAGGTGCACTTTTCACATTGTCATTTTTTATAAAAAAAATTGATATTGATTCGACTTTTGCGTATTATTCCATTGATTTCGAATAGTCATATATCGCGTATCACATCCGGTACAAGAATTCCGATCAATTTAAATTCAATGCGATATTAATAAGTTTGAATATAAAGGGGGAGGTTATTTTGTTGAATTGCGGGCATTTATTGCGATACTTTCATTCCATAATTTTTTTTTGTAAAGAAATGATAATAGTATTGGTCAAAAACGACTTTATTGCAGATTATCGAGAATTATTTACTTGACTAATACAGAATATTATACGATCAAACCTTAGACGACGTACACGTCGTGCAGTAATCAGTCAGAATGTCAGTGATAATCAAACCCAAACGGAACGTGCTGGAGAAAATTAATGGAGACGAGCTCATATTGCACAAGGCCGCGCTACACAATCACCGCCTAAAATTCATTAAAATGCTACTAGAAGAACCCCAGTCATAAATGTTGGTTTAAATAGCGCTGCTTTTGAAAACGGTTCCATAATCGCCTACAAAGATTGATATCGGTCCACTGTCTGTCATATGCCGGTATTGCAATGCATTGAAGTCTCCATCAGAAACCCCCTGCTTACGCTGCGCTGGTTGAAAAGTGAATTTTCCCGTTTTGACTCACCCGCTAGGGCCATAGTATTTGCTGCTCTATAGAAATACAATTTAATCAAACCGTTTCCTGGACAATACACAAAAATATATCTAACGAACTCTTTCAAATGACGTCATTTGGAGCCGAAGTTGATGATGAACACGGCCACATTCCGAGTTATAAGGCAATGACGTCTCATTACTATTAAAATGAACAATTCTTCTTATTTTATTTCGAAATTGCTTCCTAACACTCAGATATAAGGGAAAATTCACCATCGATCGGGTCATTTGTTCTCATTGCCGAAGGAAAATAGCAAGTTCCTTCAGATATATTTCGTTGGTGATTCAACAGTTGAACTAGATCAGCGTTGTACACTCTTTATTGCGACTAAACGTGTGCGACTAAACGTGAAATAAGCGAGCAATTGCAAAATCAATTCGATGCTGAATGTTGGCGAGAATGCGAAATCACGCGATATTGTTCATAAGCGTCGGAATTGTGTACAATTGTTGTATAATGCACTTCCATAAAATGCACATCCTTGATGTTCTGTCGTGAAGATGATGGATTTCACTTTAATATAAAAATGCTTAATCCAACGAGTCTGTTTACAAGTCAACACTTCTCTTTCATTCTCCAAGAAAGTTTGAATTCATATTTCAGAAGAAACGAATAAGAAGGTCAGCTCAATGTATTTTATGCGTATCAATTTTTAAATCGGCAGGATGTTGATATATCGCCGGTTATTATTGCGTTCACATGTACGTCGAGGTCAAAACGGAGCGTCTCACTTTCATTCGTTTCAATCAGACGAAAATATTTACATGATTGACGCCATCGTTGCAGAAACAGACGTGACCAACATCGGTTGTTTAGTCATTCTTGTAGCTACTTACGAAGGAAGCCCGCGCCATATCCATGAGTACCAGGAGGAATGAGAGAAATTACGGATGCCCTGATAAATTCAACGCGTTCACTTGCAATCTGAAATGGCCTAAAATAACGAATCTGTTGCTATAGGACAAACACTCACCGATCGACATGACATCACTTCACGATTATTCAAACATAATATCAGAGTACAGAAGGATTATATAGTTAAGCAGAAGCTTTTTGGCATTGTCCGTTGTTAGATGTACTTTCAACGCACATGATCGATGTCCCTTGTGGAGTCCACCCGCCGTGCATGGAAAACGGAAATTACACAAAGCGTTTTCCCCGTTCATTGGTAACTGACACAATAAGTGGAATGACAGCGGCAAGTCAAACATGATCAAATGATGTCGTTGCCGATAACCGCTGATTTA
The DNA here is from genome assembly GCA_963513945.1 of Hydrotaea diabolus. NCBI lineage: Eukaryota > Metazoa > Arthropoda > Insecta > Diptera > Muscidae > Hydrotaea > Hydrotaea diabolus. Next base: position 14,955,819 of record OY740721.1, on the reverse strand, counting down.
TTCCTTATTGTCCGCTTTTCTCGAAAACGTTCTCAACCTGCTGCAATGTTTAGAACTGCAACTCCATTAAAATCATCAAATACGTTTGCACATATAAGAGCAAAGGAAGCGACATGACAGTATTTTTCATTGTCAAAAGAAAAAAAAACGATGAGGTGACGAAATTTCAACATGGACGTTATGTGAGTTGCAACTAGGCAATTCGGCGGTTGTTTTCATTTCCGATTCATGAATGCACCCGACTATCTTACATTTGGCATTTCACATGGAGAATGGTCATCGTGTCTATTTTACGAACTTAAACGCATCGCAAAAAGCAAAACGACCACCAGTGACGTTAACAAATTTCTTTTCGGCGTGCGAAAACGATCCTTTCGCTAGGACTTGTATCGAAGAGATTTCAACGCCGGAAAAAGCTGTTGCTGGCTTCGCTGAAGTCTATTCGACTGAAGCTCTCGGTCGAACATACACAGTTCATCCACGCCAAGACGAATTATACGTTTTAATTTGATCGCAAACGATACACATTGGGACTCCGCTCTCGCCCATTAAACAGTTTCTGTGCCAGCGAATAAATTTCGTACACTGTTTGCGATTATCATAGCCACATGACATACTTATACAGTGAACCCGACAAATGTGGGACAAATGTAAGGACAAGAAGGATGACCACATTTTGCACAGAGTTCGCACGACAATTTCGAAATTTCTCTCTTAAAATTAACGACGAGATGCGCAAAGCGCTAGTTCTGACAGAAGACATGTGCGTGCTCATGTGCGGCAGTCTGGTGTCGACATTGGGAATGCCAACGCCAAATCGATCGATGAACGATCGGGAGCAAGACTACGATTGAGATAAGCTGGTCGAATAAGTCCGAACAAAAGTGCCGCTCTTAAATTTCAAGCAGAAGAACGTGTACTGTTCGCTGATGGAGGTTGTTGGCGATGGAACGGGTGGCAATTACTTTCTCAATGCTCCCCGTGAGACAGACAATTCGGCCAATATCTCAAATTGCGTTGGCAGTTGCATCGCCTGACATTGCTGCCACATTGTTGGAGGCGGTCGAACTGCACATTTCGGTTTGAAGCTGCTAATGATTATGCCAATGGAATACAAGCCAACGTGCACAATGGCCCAGAATTCAGCGAAAGTGAAGCGAGAGTGCAAAATCACCAAATGGGATGAATGCAGGGTTTCATCAAAATATCGTTTAAACACTCTGACTTATAATTAAGTAATCAATTAAATGTTTTGTAACTTATTTTTGAAAAAAAAATTTCAATAACAAATAGATAGAAAGTCTTTCAACTATATTTTTTGTTCATTTATCCCATATGAACCCAATAGAGAATAGAGTCTTGATAAATTTAAACTTTTAGGCATAACACTTCTAGGCAAATTCATCCTCTCGCACCACGTAAGGCTATGCGAACGATAAGTGAAAAGATAGGGACTTCCGTTTCGATACGAAAGTGAGTGACTGCTTTCGTTCGTAAAAGTTTTGTTCGACATCGCGGCTCAATAGTCGCCATATACAATATTAAAGGCCCAAAATGCGGCTTCCATCCACATAAACAGTATCCATAAAATTTCACAATTCGGCCCATTTAAACATATGAGTACCAAAAACAATGAATTTTGTTCACAAATTTTCAAGTTATTCCTATCTACTTTACATACTTTAAACATACAGCAAAAGGAACTGCAGTGGATAATTGAACGGGCATGACCGACTTTAGGTTTTTTTTTGTAATTTTTTTCTGTTTAATATGTTTGGTTCAAAAGTTCTCGTTATATATTAGTTATATTGCCTCTAATCATGGGTAATGCACATTCAGTGCCCGGTCTGATGATGGGGAATTAGTCGGCCCCGCTTAAGGCAAAAAGTCTTCCACTTCATTTTATATATTATTTGTTTCTGTTAAATAAAATGTTTTCATAGATCAAAGAAACTTACAAGTACATTGGAAAGCGACTACACAGTTCTTTTTTACTGTCGAATTTATGAAATGTATAATTGAAAAATCGGTTTTGTTTTAATGAGAGGCAAGTAATAAAAACCTTTTCAAAACAAAAAAAAAATGGGACTAGTAAGTCAGTGTATCGATGCTAACTTTATTACAAATGCTGGAATAGTAGTAGCATGAACAACATTTTTATGAGTCGGTAGTTAGAGTCTATATGTAGTTGGTGGCTGTGTGTGCGTACAAAAATGTATTGACCAATAGCAGCAAACTCATGTTAGATATTTTTTCGAACACAGTAAAACAATAAGCTGTGTTCCAAAAGCACCAACAAAATAACGTTTTTCATTTTATTGTTTAGTAGTATGAGTGCATACTATAAAGGTTATTATAGTCTGCACTACCTGTGGAGCAGGATATCATAAGTGTAAAACAATAAGCTTGAGGTTCAATTAATGTTCGTCACAATGTGTTCCAAAATCACCAACATAATAACGTTTTTCATTTTATTGTTTAGTAGTATGAGTGCATACCCTAACGGTTATTATAGTCTGCACCACCCTGTGGAACAGGATATTATAAGTTAGTTTTATAGCAGATGTTTATAACTATCCAAAATACTTTCGCTACCCCCACTTCTAAATGTACCGATCGGCTCCGAATCAGCTGATTCCGTATAACGATGTTTGCATGTACGTCTGTCCGTCTGCTGTCCATCTAAAATGTGTAATCAAAATACAGGTTCCAAATATTGTATGATCGTCACGAACAACATCTGAGCATCGAATGAGACCGATCCCATGCCCCAAAAGTGTTTCCTCCCAGAGATATGCGCGTTTTATGAAAGTGAAGGCGACGATTCTAAGCGCAAATAGAAAGGGACCTAATCTTTAAAATGGGTCTCCGAACAAAACTTTTCATCAACTTTTCACTTTTTTTTGATGTGGACAACATCTGAGCATCGCATGAGACCGATCCTATGCCCCAAAAGTGTTCCCTCCCAGAGATATGCGCGTTTTATGAAAGTAAAGTCGACGATTCTAAGCGCAAATAGAAAGGGACCTAATCTTTAAAGTATATCTCCTCAACAAAACTGGTTTTTAACCTTCGGTCCTTTTCTATTTTGCGCGTCACATATGCAACAATGCGACGTCATAAAACAACTCAAAAAAATACATAAACGGAAATTTTTAAAAATATTAGAATCCAAATTTTTGGAATGTCGATGGGGAATCCACTTTCTCCGACATAAAATGTCTACTTGACAGACAATCTACTTGACAGAGCTATAAGAGAATTAAAGGCAGAAAATGTAAAAGTAGATTGTTTAATAGGTTGACGACATTTTTGCACTTATAAGGAGAGCAGATCGAGAACAGATTCTAACAACACAAATATCACAACAAACTACAGTTTGCAGTAGAAGTGGAACTCCAGAATACACCGAGAAAATAACAAAATCTTGATAAATTGTCACAATAAAGTCATGGCTTCCGAAAGAACAATGAATAAAAATTTAACGCAATCATCAAAAAAATTAACACGGTAAAGAAACTAATAAATAAATCTATAGACATAGGTGAACAACATTTAAAGATGACAACATATGGAAAATCCGCAACATCCTTAAGAATTATGACCAACCCAATAACATAATAAATAACACAACCAGTCACAAACTAAGTAATTGCAACGACCATCAAAACAAACAACGTGAAGCCTGAGAAACTGACAACACGAAACAATATTTAAGTATTCCCTGTTTGACAAATAGCACACAGTTGAAAACCATAATAACAAAAGAAAATGTTTTTTTCGCTCCCAAACCCAACAAAACATCAAGTTCAATATTTACAAATAAAAAAACAACCAGTAAACAAACAGCAACAACATAATGTAGTGTACGACATTGGATGCAAAGGCGGCGAGAACGAAAGCTCTGACAAAGTAAACATTGGCACGAACAAGGAGCGCTTGAAGTACGAATGGCTGAACACTAAACTGACATTAACAAGAACAAAATTACAACAGCGTTGGTACAACATACAGCCGATTTTGACAACATGAAAATGTTAGACAAAGAAAGAAAAACGAACATAGCTTAAAAATACGGCAACAAATGACGAGAGCAATGAATACAAAAGAAGGTTGAAATAACAACTCTATATACGCAGTTATGGTAAGACAGCCATAGATAATAGATAATGATAGTGTTTTGTGTGTGTTTTTTAAAATTTAATGTTAATTTTGTTATTTAACGTATAGTAGAAGTTAAAGTTTTGAGAACCATGTAAAAAATTGTTTATAAATGCATATTTATTTTTGATCATTTTGAAGTTTTTCAATAAAAGTATTTCTGAGCAAGTTGGAAGAAGGCCAACGAAACGTCGGAGGAAAATAAATGAAGGAATGCATTTTCAATTACAAACAGACCAAAAAAGCCAAATAAAAAATATAAGAAAAAATGGTGATATTTGTTCAAGTTTTTATATGGACCCAGTTCAATGGTCCTTCTGGATTTTACCTAGTTCAGCACACCTTTTTTAATTGCGACTTACAATATGATGACCAAACAACTAATCTTGAACTAATTATGACCACATATACCCAAGTTATGTGTTTGTGCCCCAAAAACTGTTATCTAGTTTTCATTGTTGAAAACTAGATAAATAAAGAGCTCTCGAATGGGTCAACAAAATCGGTTTTCAATTCTCTGTGCAGTAGTGTAGGGTATAATAAAATCGGCCAAGCCCAATGTTTGAGGATTGCCTAATTTGACAAACCCGGAACTTACCAATATGTGATAAAGTCAAATTCCAACCCAAGGGTTCGATCTTGAGTATGTTGAAATTATTGCCTTGGTTTTAATTAAAATAATAGGCTGTTTCCACTACGGTCGCGTCCACGTCCGCGTCCATGATTTATCGATAAATTTGTAATGGTGTTTCCATTGTGTTTTGCGTCCACGTTTGCGATCAAACAGCTGTTTGTGTTTATTTGTTTTTTTTTGGGTGCGAAAAATTTTAATATTTTTGTGGCCCAACTAGCGCCTGCTCCTTTCTGCAATAAACACAATCGAGTTAATTCCAAAAAAATATTGGTATATAATTTATATTTAAAAAATTACCTGTATTTTTTCGTTAAATTGTCCAGTTTATTTTTTACTTCGGCGCCAGTCACTCCCAACTTCTCGCCCATCTCTTTGTGTATGTGGGTGTTTTTCCGAGCACCCCTCAGGCCATCAATGTTTTCCTCCCAGAGGTCCAACAGATGTAGTGTTGTTACTGCTGTCCATTCCGTCTTTTTAAATTCTAAAATAATTGGAAAAATTAATATTATATAAACAAAAGCAAAAATATTAACTTACCTTCTGTTTTTTTATTTTTTTTATTTATACTGATTGACAGCTGTTTTCATAGGTATGTGCAATTTGCGATTTTGCCATTGATAGGTATGGGTGGGTTTCGATTGCAAAAATAATCGATTTTATAGAAATTGAATTAAATTGAATTAAAATATTAATATGAAAATAAATAAAATAAAAAAAAAAATTATGAAATCAATAGAAAATTATGAAATTGGAAATATATTGAATATGGCTCTGAGCCAATGATATTAAAGTGACTTAACATGCCGGGCCCCATTGAAACCTCTGGTTTCAATCAGCTGGTAGAACTGCTAACTTTGCGACTGGGCGACGTAGTGTTGTAGTAGGCGTTTTCACATCAGCAACTCTAGCGTAACCATCTGCTCCAGGAACAATTTTGATGACACGGCCGATGATCCACTTCATTGGAGGGACATTATCTTCATCGACCTTAAGATTTTGTTGTGGGTTTTGCCAACGATAACGATTTTTAAGTTGAACCAAGTATTCGCTGTGCCTGCCACCTTTGCCAAAATTGAGACTTGATGGCTGTGATTCTCTGCCAGTGTTGAAGATGGGAAATTTCAGAGTCGTAGTTGGTTCTCTCAGGAATGCTTCTTAAGGGGCAACCAATTAAAAATCACCGGGAGTCAGAGCTTGTAAGTCGTTGGGATCAGTTGATGCTGGAGAAATCGTGCGAGAGTTCATGACTGATTCAATTTCAACCAGGGCCGTAGTTAACACTTCAAATGTAAGACGTGCATTTGCAAGAGTGCGAAAAAGATGTGACTTTGCAGTTTTAACGGCTGCCTCCCATAATCCACCGAAATGTGGTGCACGTGGAGGTATGAAAATTAAATGAATCATGTTTGAGTCAGAATATGAAGATATTGGAGATTTGTTTTTTGTTCGGTGTGAAATTTTTGGTAGACTTCCTTCAATTTTGAATCAGCGCCAACAAAGTTTGTAGCATTATCGCAATAGATTTTCGAAGGTATGCCTCTTCGGCCAATAAAACGTTTGAGGACGGCTATAAAAGCATAGCTGGATAAATCCGAAACAGTCTCCAAATGTACAGTTTAATTGCGAAACAAACAAAAACAGCAATATATGATTTGTATGGAGTTTATCCACGTATTCGAAGATAAGTTGGAACAGGGCCAGCAAAATCGACGCCGGTAACTTCAAATAGACTAGAGCCAGATACGCGATCTTTTGGCAAGTTCCCCATGACTTGAGTCAAAAGTTTTGGTTTGTAGCGTGAGCAATGGATACACTGATGAACAACTTGCCGAGCTAAAGACCGACAATTTACTGTCCAGAATTGTTCTTGAATTAATGATGGATATGAGATAACATGACCTTTACAAATGGATCAGCCTTTGGAAGCAGCAATGGAAATTTTGTGTGTGTATGTGAAAATCAGAGTTTAACAGCCGACCGCCCACTCGGATAAGTGGTATACCAGAAACCTCCTCGATGAAAAGAGCCAAAGATGCCAAGTGACCAGTTATGTTGCCAGCTTTTTCTAAAATGTGAAATTCTTCTTCGAAGTAATGCTGCTGAATTGCCCAAATAATGCGATGTAAAGCATATTTGAGTTCTTCGGGTGATAAAGTTTGCACCTTGGAACGTTCAATGGAACGAAGACGTGAGACATATGCAAAGATTCTGAGACATTTAAAATAATGACTGTATTTGTGAATTGCCTTCAGAATATATTGGACATCTTCACTTTGAGTAATAAGCGTAGTCTTTCGTCGTTCTAGGAGAATTTCTTCCTCGGTAAGATCATTGCGAAACACAGGCCATTCTGATGGTTCAAAATTTAGGAAAGGTGGACCATGGAGCCAAATTGAGTCGATGAATTCTGGAACAGTACAGCCACGTGATACCAAATCTGCTGGATTTTGATCTGTTGGAACATATCGCCATGAGACATTAGTAGAATTGTCCTGAATTTCGGCCACTCGATTTCCAACGAATGTAGATAAAGTTGATGAATTACTGTTAATCCAGTGTAGTATAATTTGTGAGTCAGACCAGAAATGAATTGCCGAGATCTGATGAGTAAAATGAGATTTGAGCTGGTTCCAGAAAATTGATAGCAAATGTGCAGCGCACAATTCTAAACTAGGCAAAGTTCTGGTTTTGAGTGGAGCAACACGAGATTTTGATGCCACTGAATATGTTGAGACATTGTTGAAAGAATCCTGGCATCGGAAATAGAGGCAGCAGCCATATGCTTTTATCGAGGCATCTCCGAAACCATGGACTTCAATTTTTATTGTGTTAATCATACGAATGAATCGATTTATTTTCAGTTGGGGCAAATTATGAAAATCTGCTACTATGTTGTTCCATGCTGTGTCAACTTCTTGAGGCATGGATTCATCCCAATCACATTTTATGATCCAAAGTTTTTGTAGAAGAATTTTAGCCTTTATGATAAGAGGGCTACTTAGACCCATTGGATCAAAAAGCGTTGAGGTTAGAGACAAGATTAAGCGTTTTGTATTATGAGAATACGATTTATTCGGACGAAATTCAAAGCGGAATACGTCGTCTGTAGGGTGCCAGGAAATACCAAGAGCCAAGTTCTGAGAAATTACTGTGCCATTTTGAAAGAGTAAATTTTGAATGAGTCCAAATATCTGTTACTTCTCCTTTGATGATCTTCAATGTTTGTAAATCATCTGAGCCAGTAATCATATCATCCACATAGAAATCGTTGGTAATGATTGCCTTGCCGATTTTATGAGCGTGTGGATATCTTTCTGCTGCATAATGAAGACTTCGTACTGCGAGGTATGGGGCAGATGCTGTGCCGTATGTTACGGTATTGAGAGCATAAGTTTCTATTGGTTTCGATGAATCATCGCGCCATAAAATGAGTTGAAGATTTCTCTCTTGAGTTTGGACCAGAATCTGTCGATATATTGTGACAATATCGGCAGTTGAACCATAGCGATGACACCTGAATCGAAGCAAGGTTGTGAGTAGAGTATTTTGTATTGTAGGACCTACCATCATAATTTCGTTATGAGACAATTGTGATGAAGTTCTGCAAGACGCATCAAAAACCACACGAAGTTTTGTTGAGACACTCTCTGGACGTGGAACGCAATGATGCGGGATATAATAGTTAGAACGCCAACAGAAGAGTCTTCGATGAGGGACATGTGACCTAAGTCTTTATATTCTTTGAGAAACTTTGTAAAGTCTTCCTTTAATGAAGGATTTTTGTTGCGTTTTCGCTCCATAGATAAAAATCGACGCATAGCTATATCCTTTGAATCGCCAAGACGTTTTGGGTCTTCCTTAAGGGTCAGCCTCACCATAATTCGACCATCTTCTTGTACTTACCTTCTTACCTTTCGACTTGCCATAGTTTTTCGACGTTTTTAGATAGTTTTTTGGAATCATTTTCAGTGATCGTATACGTCGATCTGGAACTTGAGACAGATTTTTGAGTTGAATATTTCCGTAGACAATCCATCCTAGAAGAGTCTTCTGTAAAGTGGGCAAGTTTTCTCCAAGACGAATCTGTCCAACCGACAAAAGTTCGAAAAATGATTCAGCTCCTAGAAGCAAGTCTATATATTAGATGATGAGAATTGCATAGGGCCTCACTAATGAAGTTCACCTGAGAACATGAATCCAAGAGGGCTCTTCATAGTTGATATTTGCCTTCAGAATCTTGAACTAAAATCAAAGCAGTGGCCAAAATGGCATTACCGACAGTAGGTTTAGGATTTGGTTGGAAGGTACCATGTGTTGAGACAGAAGACGGAGTTGATGTAGGTTGAGGTTCGTTAGCTTGAGCCTCTGTGTGCTTATGTAGAACCGAATGAAGCCGCTGTTTACAAAACCGACAAGAATAGTTTGAGGTACACTGCGCGCAGATATGTCCTTTCCAGTTAAGACAAAGTTTTTGTTGTTTAGCCTGTTCAGTGCGTTGATCCAGAGGCAAAACGATGAAACGTTGACAAGTTGATATTGTGTGGCCAGATTTCGAGCAATAATTGCAAACGACATCTTGAGCCGAGTTTCTAGTTAGCAATGTGTGCTTTTTGGAGTAAGAATTATTATGCGAATAATTTGAAGAGGAATTAAAAGCCTGAGGCTTCGTATTGTTTCTGCATTGAGCATCCAGTTGTTAACAGCGTCGGTCCAACATAGAGCAGCAGTTGGTCCAGGAGGGCAATTTAGTATAATCGATGTATTCATCCCACTTTTGTTTTGTCTCTGGGTCATCAATATATATATATATATATATATATATATATATATATTGGACATCTTCACTTTGAGTAATAAGCGTAGTCTTTCGTCGTTCTAGGAGAATTTCTTCCTCGGTAAGATCATTGCGAAACACAGGCCATTCTGATGGTTCAAAATTTAGGAAAGGAGATGGAGCCAAATTGAGTCGATGAATTCTGGAACAGTACAGCCACGTGATACCAAATCTGCTGGATTTTGATCTGTTGGAACATATCGCCATGAGACATTAGTAGAATTGTCCTGAATTTCGGCCACTCGATTTCCAACGAATGTAGATAAAGTTGATGAATTACTGTTAATCCAGTGTAGTATAATTTGTGAGTCAGACCAGAAATGAATTGCCGAGATCTGATGAGTAAAATGAGATTTGAGCTGGTTCCAGAAAATTGATAGCAAATGTGCAGCGCACAATTCTAAACTAGACAAAGTTCTGGTTTTGAGTGGATCAACACGAGATTTTGATGCCACTGGATATGTTGAGACATTGTTGAAAGAATCCTGGCATCGGAAATAGAGGCAGCAGCCATATGCTTTTATCGAGGCATCTCCGAAACCATGGACTTCAATTTTTATTGTGTTAATCATACGAATGAATCGATTTATTTTCAGTTGGGGCAAATTATGAAAATCTGCTACCATGTTGTTCCATGCTGTGTCAACTTCTTGAGGCATGGATTCATCCCAATCACATTTTATGATCCAAAGTTTTTGTAGAAGAATTTTAGCCTTTATGATAAGAGGGCTACTTAGACCCATTGGATCAAAAAGGGTTGAGGTTAGAGACAAGATTGAGCGTTTTGTATTATGAGAATACGATTTATTCGGACGAAATTCAAAGCGGAATACGTCGTCTGTAGGGTGCCAGGAAATACCAAGAGTACTCGTAGAGTACTGCCAGCATCCATAGAGCCAAGTTCTGAGAAATTACTGTGCCATTTTGAAAGAGTAAATTTTGAATGAGTCCAAATATCTGTTACTTCTCCTTTGATGATCTTCAATGTTTGTAAATCATCTGAGCCAGTAGTCATATCATCCACATAGAAATCGTTGGTAATGATTGCCTTGCCGATTTTATGAGCGTGTGGATATCTTTCTGCTGCATAATGAAGACTTCGTACTGCGAGGTATGGGGCAGATGCTGTGCCGTATGTTACGGTATTGAGAGCATAAGTTTCTATTGGTTTCGATGAATCATCGAGCCATAAAATGAGTTGAAGATTTCTCTCTTGAGTTTGGACCAGAATCTGTCGATATATTTTGACAATATCGGCAGATGAACCATAGCGATGACACCTGAATCGAAGCAAGGTTGTGAGTAGAGTGTTTTGTATTGTAGGACCTACCATCATAATTTCGTTAAGAGACAATTGTGATGAAGTTCTGCAAGACGCATCAAAAACCACACGAAGTTTTGTTGAGACACTCTCTGGACGTGGAACGCAATGATGCGGGAGATAATAGTTAGAACGCCAACAGAAGAGTCTTCGATGAGGGACATGTGACCTAAGTCTTTATATTCTTTGAGAAACTTTGTATAGTCTTCCTTTAATGAAGGATTTTTGTTGCGTTTTCGCTCCATAGATAAAAATCGACGCATAGCTATATCCTTTGAATCGCAAAGACGTTTTGGGTCTTCCTTAAGGGGCAGCCTCACCATAATTCGACCATCTTCTTGTACTTACCTTCTTACCTTTCGACTTGCCATAGTTTTTCGACGTTTTTAGATAGTTTTTTGGAATCATTTTCAGTGATCGTATACGTCGATCTGGAACTTGGGACAGATTTTTGAGTTGAATATTTCCGTAGACAATCCATCCTAGAAGAGTCTTCTGTAAAGTGGGCAAGTTTTCTCCAAGACGAATCTGTCCAACAGACAAAAGTTCGAAAAATGATTCAGCTCCTAGAAGCAAGTCTATACCACGACGTCAGTAGTAGGGATATGGCGGTGCAAACGCTTCTTCTTCCTTTTGCTTTCCAGTGTTGCCACCTTTTCTCGTTTTGCTTTCCAGTGTTGCCACCTTTTCTCGTTTTCGCGCCAAAAGGTATGGCGGATCAAAAAGACCAGTGTTGCCATATCAGAAAATCATGTAAAACCGCAGTTGGTTTGTGTCTATGCTAGGTAGGATGGTTGCGCCATCTTACGGTGATTAGTGGCAACTCTGTCTCTGTGGCAGATCGAATTATGTCGGGTGGTGTCAGCGCCGACTCTGGACTCTAGTTTGTTTTTTGTTGGGTATATTAATTTCAAATTGATAAGACCGTTATTTGATATTTAAAAACGCCTAAAAGCTGCAACAAAATAATTTTATATTTTGTGGTTGTGGGTTTATGTTTACAAAAAACAAATATTGCGGTTTCTAAAAATTTTGTTTTGTTGAACTTTCTGGAATAATCTAGAACTTTGTGGAATAATCTATAATTTTCTGACACATATATCAGAATATATGTTTTTATTACTATTACTGTTACTATTACTATTTACTATTATTATTATTATTATATCAATTTCATCCTCTCTATTATTCTCTCCCGTTTACTCTATTTTTCATTTATAGTTCAGACATTGTCTGATTCGGTACACATCCCCTGACTGTGAGAATGTTCGTTATACAAAACATTTCTAATGAGATGAAATATTGTGTGTGTCAAGACTCTTGGGAATCCTTTAAAATATTGGATATGGATATAGAGAGAGCTCGCATACATATTCGTTTTCAAAGTTTCGGAGGAACTAGAACACCGTTGTTGGAAATGAGTAGATCATGTGACATGCCAGAATATTTATACAACACAAATTTTATGTTTGCTGTGAATGAGCATGTTAGAATTGAAGTTTTTGGAGGAAAAATTCTTTTAATTGGCACTTCACACGTGGGTTCTTCTCCATCAACAATTATAAACGACTTCCAACTAAAATGTCCATTTTCCGATTTTGATGATAACTGATTATTCATTTTGATGTTATCATACATGTTAGCTTGTATAATTTATTATGATAGTTAGTATAAATTAAATGCTCATAGAAGCAGTTTCTTAAAAAATGTTTGCTATTCAACATATAAAGAGTTTACAAGAATATTGCATTTGTGAACATTCTTGGAAACATTTTAAAATTGTTGATATAAATCCTTTATATGCTACAATCAAAATTGATATTACCAGTTACGGGGGTCTTAAAAGGAATCTCATAGACATTGAACACTTTCGTTGTGTACCCAATTTTTTGAGAATTTTAGACTTCGAATTTGAGGCGAGAGAACACATAAAAATTGAAGTATGTGGTGGTGGTTACATCACTCTCCTTGGAGAATCGTATAATGGTGGAATTTATAACAATATTCAATCAACTTGTCCGTTTAACAATGTGAATAAAGATAAAGTTGTGCGTAAAATTGATGAGTCTGAGAATACGCCTGCAGCTAATATTACACGTATAGTTAATCACCCCCACAATAAGCCCGAAGTTAAACTTGTGTGGGATCCGTCAATCCAGTCAAGGTTGTACGATTGAGAGGATAAAGGTATTTGCGAAAAACGTCAATCAAATAGTTATTGTGAAGACAGCAAACTGTTCAGACGTACATAACATCAAGAAAGAAAATAAAATATTTAGAAAAATGTTGATAATAAAATATATGTTATTTATTTGTTATTGCTACACATGGGCTGCAGCAGCAAGAATTCCAATAGCATTGACTAATTATGCTGATAAAAATGCTGATAATATTGAGTTTGAGATCAAATTACCTAATAATGATGTAATAACAATCGATCTAAACTTTAATCTGCTGAAAGCTAGTATACCGTGGGGGGATGCACCAGTTACATCATCAACAACAACAAGCTCAATAATAGAAGGCAGAGATGCTGAAAAACGTGAATTCTTTACAGTTGACGAGGCGATTGAAGCTTTCAGGCAAGATCTTATTTTAAAAGAAAAGGATATTGCAGGTATAATTCAAAGCGAACAACCATTCTATAGGCATTTCAAGTTGATATACGATAACAATTCCTTAACCATACGATGCACCTACGATAGTAATTATGAACGACGTACTCTCAATATTTCATGCTTCGAATATTTTGAATATCAATCTGAACGAGTTTTGAGCAATGGAGATGTTGAAATGATACTACTACCTTCTACTGAGGGTCACTCGGATATTGAAATTATTAACGTTATAAGTTATCAACAAACGTATGATATGATTATAACCTAAGTCTTAAATTGATTAAAATAATATTATACGCATCCTCCCAAAAACCATTCAAATAAAGAGAAATTTTATATTATTTAAAAAATGTTTGTTTTTATTTCATCATAGTATAGCATATTTTTTTTTATTTCATCATAGTATCATATAAAAATTTTAGAGATAGATGACCACAATTGAATGAATCATAATTTTGTTCTCGCTTATAATTATACATTAAATTTTTCCCTAAATATTTAATCACTTCCAATGGTGGCTGCAAATTACCAAAGCTATCGAAATATTCCTTCTTATCATCATTTTTATAGTACGCTACCCAATGCGTGCCAGCTCCGATTGAAGAATCCAAATTTATGATACCACACTCTCTTAGACGCGGACGTTTTGGGAGTGAATCTCTCATAAATACACCTCTAAAATGTGGTATGTTTGATGCAAACTTCTTTAAATCGATATCATTTAATGGTCTGTTAGGTAGCGTCTTTCCTAGTTTTTTGTTGAGTCATTGCATACAAGCCCATACCCCTTCTTATATGGTTTGAGATAAAGACCTTTTCCCATTGCTATCGATTCCATTGTGTTGTTATGCCTCCGCGCCTCATCAAGTTGAATTTTTGCACTTTTTGCCGAATTCACTGCTTTAGCAATGGCAGCTCTTCCACCTGCTAGACTACCAAGAGCTCCAAGAGCTGCTATTATCGGTATAAGAGGCAAAAAGCCACCAATTTTCGGTACGCTAATAATACGTGGTATTACAGCTTTAGACTTTTTACCTTTAAATGAGTTTTGAATAGATTTGCGTGCAATCTGAATAGCACTCGCAATATCTTGGGGTTTTTTCTTTTTTAAAATTTTTGTGGCGGCCTTTACTGCTGTGCTAAAAAGTTTAGTGCCACCACCACCACCACCTTTCCTTTTTTGAATTCCCATACCGAATTTTACTTTAGCTTTCATAGCGTTAGTCACCAAATATGCGTTAGCTCTTTCTCCGATTTTAGTATCTTTATCCAAAACTCGTGTCCACGCTCTATTTTCAAGTATTTTATCAGCTTGATGTCTTGAGTACAAGTCTTTGTTTTTCGAGTATGCTATATCATGTTCTCTACAAGCTGCATCTAATGGATTTATTCCCTTGTCTCCTCTATTCAAACGGGTTTGAAGTTTTGTTCCAGGTCCACAAAATTGATAACCGGGCAGATGAAACTCAAATGGTAGTTTATTTATAACTTGATTTAGTAATCCTCCTCCAAAGACGTTAGTTTTACGATTAATATTTTTAGCATAAACTTACACCATTTTATAAGAAATAATGTGAGATAATGAGGCTCCACTTTAAGACGTTGACTATATATAGATATAATACTAATAATGAATGCTAATAAATCTATAGGTACTCATTATTTTATTATCAGTTCTAGCAATGCGTTTAATAAAGCAAGATAAGAGTATAGAGGTGAGAAACGTGGATTTCTCAACCAACACTATTTGCAGAACAAGACATAGCTCCTTGCTTCCTAATTCTATTCGTGCTCTATTTGTGGGTCCATCCAATTGTGGAAAGACTAATGTGATGATTGGATTGATTGAAAGTCCAAACGGACTTAAATTTGAAAATCTATACATCTACTCTAAATCCTTATTTCAACCTAAATATGAATATTTAAAAAATTTAATAAAACCGATTAAAGGAATGGGCTACTTCACATTTTCGGATAATGAGTCTGTTATACAACCTGAAAAGATTAAAAATAATTCAATTATGATATTTGATGACGTTGCATGTGAAAAGCAGAATAATATACGAGACTATTTTTGTATGGGAAGGCATAAAAATGTGGATTCATTTTACTTATGTCAAACTTATACACGAATTCCAAAACATTTAATTCGAGATAATGCTAATATTATAATAATGTTTAAACAAGATGAAATGAATATGAAGCATGTTTATAGCGATCATGTGGGTTCTTCTCCATCAACAATTATAAACGACTTCCAACTAAAATGTCCATTTTCCGATTTTGATGATAACTGATTATTCATTTTGATGTTATCATACATGTTAGCTTGTATAATTTATTATGATAGTTAGTATAAATTAAATGCTCATAGAAGCAGTTTCTTAAAAAATGTTTGCTATTCAACATATAAAGAGTTTACAAGAATATTGCATTTGTGAACATTCTTGGAAACATTTTAAAATTGTTGATATAAATCCTTTATATGCTACAATCAAAATTGATATTACCAGTTACGGGGGTCTTAAAAGGAATCTCATAGACATTGAACACTTTCGTTGTGTACCCAATTTTTTGAGAATTTTAGACTTCGAATTTGAGGCGAGAGAACACATAAAAATTGAAGTATGTGGTGGTGGTTACATCACTCTCCTTGGAGAATCGTATAATGGTGGAATTTATAACAATATTCAATCAACTTGTCCGTTTAACAATGTGAATAAAGATAAAGTTGTGCGTAAAATTGATGAGTCTGAGAATACGCCTGCAGCTAATATTACACGTATAGTTAATCACCCCCACAATAAGCCCGAAGTTAAACTTGTGTGGGATCCGTCAATCCAGTCAAGGTTGTACGATTGAGAGGATAAAGGTATTTGCGAAAAACGTCAATCAAATAGTTATTGTGAAGACAGCAAACTGTTCAGACGTACATAACATCAAGAAAGAAAATAAAATATTTAGAAAAATGTTGATAATAAAATATATGTTATTTATTTGTTATTGCTACACATGGGCTGCAGCAGCAAGAATTCCAATAGCATTGACTAATTATGCTGATAAAAATGCTGATAATATTGAGTTTGAGATCAAATTACCTAATAATGATGTAATAACAATCGATCTAAACTTTAATCTGCTGAAAGCTAGTATACCGTGGGGGGATGCACCAGTTACATCATCAACAACAACAAGCTCAATAATAGAAGGCAGAGATGCTGAAAAACGTGAATTCTTTACAGTTGACGAGGCGATTGAAGCTTTCAGGCAAGATCTTATTTTAAAAGAAAAGGATATTGCAGGTATAATTCAAAGCGAACAACCATTCTATAGGCATTTCAAGTTGATATACGATAACAATTCCTTAACCATACGATGCACCTACGATAGTAATTATGAACGACGTACTCTCAATATTTCATGCTTCGAATATTTTGAATATCAATCTGAACGAGTTTTGAGCAATGGAGATGTTGAAATGATACTACTACCTTCTACTGAGGGTCACTCGGATATTGAAATTATTAACGTTAAAAGTTATCAACAAACGTATGATATGATTATAACCTAAGTCTTAAATTGATTAAAATAATATTATACGCATCCTCCCAAAAACCATTCAAATAAAGAGAAATTTTATATTATTTAAAAAATGTTTGTTTTTATTTCATCATAGTATAGCATATTTTTTTTTATTTCATCATAGTATCATATAAAAATTTTAGAGATAGATGACCACAATTGAATGAATCATAATTTTGTTCTCGCTTATAATTATACATTAAATTTTTCCCTAAATATTTAATCACTTCCAATGGTGGCTGCAAATTACCAAAGCTATCGAAATATTCCTTCTTATCATCATTTTTATAGTACGCTACCCAATGCGTGCCAGCTCCGATTGAAGAATCCAAATTTATGATACCACACTCTCTTAGACGCGGACGTTTTGGGAGTGAATCTCTCATAAATACACCTCTAAAATGTGGTATGTTTGATGCAAACTTCTTTAAATCGATATCATTTAATGGTCTGTTAGGTAGCGTCTTTACTAGTTTTTTGTTGAGTCATTGCATACAAGCCCATACCCCTTCTTATATGGTTTGAGATAAAGACCTTTTCCCATTGCTATCGATTCCATTGTGTTGTTATGCCTCCGCGCCTCATCAAGTTGAATTTTTGCACTTTTTGCCGAATTCACTGCTTTAGCAATGGCAGCTCCTCCACCTGCTAGACTACCAAGAGCTCCAAGAGCTGCTATTATCGGTATAAGAGGCAAAAAGCCACCAATTTTCGGTACGCTAATAATACGTGGTATTACAGCTTTAGACTTTTTACCTTTAAATGAGTTTTGAATAGATTTGCGTGCAATCTGAATAGCACTCGCAATATCTTGGGGTTTTTTCTTTTTTAAAATTTTTGTGGCGGCCTTTACTGCTGTGCTAAAAAGTTTAGTGCCACCACCACCACCACCTTTCCTTTTTTGAATTCCCATACCGAATTTTACTTTAGCTTTCATAGCGTTAGTCACCAAATATGCGTTAGCTCTTTCTCCGATTTTAGTATCTTTATCCAAAACTCGTGTCCACGCTCTATTTTCAAGTATTTTATCAGCTTGATGTCTTGAGTACAAGTCTTTGTTTTTCGAGTATGCTATATCATGTTCTCTACAAGCTGCATCTAATGGATTTATTCCCTTGTCTCCTCTATTCAAACGGGTTTGAAGTTTTGTTCCAGGTCCACAAAATTGATAACCGGGCAGATGAAACTCAAATGGTAGTTTATTTATAACTTGATTTAGTAATCCTCCTCCAAAGACGTTAGTTTTACGATTAATATTTTTAGCATAAACTAACACCATTTTATAAGAAATAATGTGAGATAATGAGGCTCCACTTTAAGACGTTGACTATATATAGATATAATACTAATAATGAATGCTAATAAATCTATAGGTACTCATTATTTTATTATCAGTTCTAGCAATGCGTTTAATAAAGCAAGATAAGAGTATAGAGGTGAGAAACGTGGATTTCTCAACCAACACTATTTGCAGAACAAGACATAGCTCCTTGCTTCCTAATTCTATTCGTGCTCTAATTGTGGGTCCATCCAATTGTGGAAAGACTAATGTGATGATTGGATTGATTGAAAGTCCAAACGGACTTAAATTTGAAAATCTATACATCTACTCTAAATCCTTATTTCAACCTAAATATGAATATTTAAAAAATTTAATAAAACCGATTAAAGGAATGGGCTACTTCACATTTTCGGATAATGAGTCTGTTATACAACCTGAAAAGATTAAAAATAATTCAATTATGATATTTGATGACGTTGCATGTGAAAAGCAGAATAATATACGAGACTATTTTTGTATGGGAAGGCATAAAAATGTGGATTCATTTTACTTATGTCAAACTTATACACGAATTCCAAAACATTTAATTCGAGATAATGCTAATATTATAATAATGTTTAAACAAGATGAAATGAATATGAAGCATGTTTATAGCGATCATGTTGGAACAGATATGAGTTTGGAAACATTTCACGAAATATGTCGAGAATGTTGGAGCGATAAATTTGGATTTCTAATGATTAATAAAGATGATGAATTGAATGAGGGGCGCTATAGAAAGCAATTTAATACATTCATAACAATATAAAACTGTTTGAATAGTATATGCATATATTAGTACAGCACTACC
This sequence comes from Hydrotaea diabolus, assembly GCA_963513945.1. Taxonomy (NCBI): domain Eukaryota; kingdom Metazoa; phylum Arthropoda; class Insecta; order Diptera; family Muscidae; genus Hydrotaea; species Hydrotaea diabolus. The sequence goes on along the minus strand of OY740721.1, from coordinate 14,936,537 downwards.
CTTTTAAACTGTTGGATCGAGAACTGATCTGATACCTGTTAGCTGATATCTGTTAGCTGTTACCTGATACCTGTTAGCTGATACCTGTTAGCTGTTACCTGTTAGCTGATACTTCATTATCAAGTTGCAATAAATCATGACGTCTGAAAAAGTTTTAACAGAGTTGATAAAGACGAGGAAAGAATTGAGAAAAAAATTTAAAAGCATAAAAATGGGTGAAGCAGATACTCTAAATCAATTGGAGGAGACATTTAAACCTATAACACAGCCGTTAAAACAATTCATTAGCGAAAGTAAGAAAGTTCCATTGAAGCGTCACAATAGAAAATTGAATAATGCAGATAAATTTATTCCCAACATGATGTTAAAGAGATCGATAGAAGATGATCCCTATGATGATATGAAGAAAAACAGGATGGGAAAAGTTGTTGGCAATGATGATGATGATGATGATGTTGAATATAATGATATGTTTAATAAATCATTAATAAAGAAGGAAACAAGTACTCCCAAAAGATTAGAAAAAGATGAGTCGAACGATGAATTTTTCTCTGAACACGATTTCCCACAAGCCAATAATGATGATACATCAAACATAATGAATTTAACGGAGTTGGCAAGAAAAACCAAATTGGATACAAACTATGGAGCACACAAAAATGTGTATAGCGGTGAATGGATGTTTGGTGATAGCCTTTTAAAGTTAAGTGAAGATAAAGTTAAAATCGGCAATGAGAATTGGGCTCTCACTCCAGGACTATTCGAATTATTGTTCGTTATTAAACCTCAAAATTATGATGAAACTGATTTAGTTATCTATAAAAATATATTGCTGAAAACTAATGCATACAGACGAGATTATAAGTCTGATGGTCAGATAAAGGGTTCACGAGGCTATAAATATAAAAAAATTATAAGCAAACTGTTGAATGTTAATAAGAGCAAAGCATTATCGGATGATTCTAAATCTAAACATAAAGGAGCCGGTATGATGAGATTAAATCCATACAAAACAAACTATTTATATTGGGATGATCCGAATGAGCTAGTAGATCGTCTCAGACTGTTGATCGCATCGCAAGCAGCCGGACACACTAATCATAATAACGAAATTGTGTCGATTATTGAAGAGTTACGAGAAGCGGATATAATTATATAGTCGAATGAGATTATGTCTGTAGACAAATTTGGTCACTTTAGTAATTATAAGAAGGAGACATTAAGGAAGGATGTGCCTAAATGGTTTGGCTTTACTCTGGACAAAGATAAAAACATTGATTTCCAAAACAAAAGGATCAAGAACATCAGAAGTCCACTCGAAGAAACGGATGCGGTCAACAAATCTTTTCTTTTTGCACAAATCAGGGACGAGCATAAAATATTAAAGAACGGTATAAACTTGGAGATTATTAGTCTTAGAGAGGAGCTTTCAACATTTAAATTACAAACTAAAAATATTATCAGCAGCGTGCAAAAAATATTAAAGAACGGTATAAACTTGGAGATTATTCGTCTTAGAGAGGAGCTATCAACATTGAGATCACAAATTAAAAATATTCTTGAGGCGCTAAAAAAACATGGATGAAAAACGAATGCTTGTAAACGAATTACATAAACACGCTCGCAAACGATTTTTACGACGAAGAGTTGTGATGAAGGGTATAGATGACTTATGGCAAGCAGATTTAGTTGAAATGGGGAGTTACTCGAAGCAAAATAAAGGATATCGATATCTCTTAACAGTCATCGATACATTCTCAAAATTTGCTTGGATTCAACCACTTAAGACTAAAACATCTATAGATGTTGTTGAAGCTACAAACAACATTTTAAAATGTGGACGAATACCAAAAAATCTGCAAACTGATGATGGTAAAGAATTCTTTAATAAACACTTTAATGATTTAATGAAAACACATAAAATTAATCATTACTCCACATTCAGTGTTATGAAAGCATCCATTGTAGAACGATTTAATAGAACGCTAAAGGGTATGATGTGGAAAGAGTTCAGTTATAATGGATCATATCACTGGCTCGATAAGTCTAAGGATTTGATTAAAGACTATAATAAAAAATATCATCGTACAATTAAAATGGCACCCATACAAGTTAATAAATCTAATGAGAAGAAATTGTTGGATACAGTTTACAGTCATTTAAAAATTCGTCCACCATCAAAATACTGTGTTGGTGATCATGTACGCATCAGCAAATACAAACATATTTTCGAAAAAGGATTTACCCCCAACTGGACAACTGAAATATTCAAAATCAGCTCAATACAAAATACCTACCCCACCACATACACTTTAGAAGATTATCAAGGAAATCCAATTAAAGGAGGCTTCTATAATGAGGAGCTTTCCCGTACTCGCTATCCAAACTCATATCTCGTTGAGAAAATTTTAAAAACTGTTGGAGATCGAGCGTTTGTCAAGTGGTTGGGCTTTTCAAATGAACATAATTCTTGGATTAAGAAAAATGATATAATGTAATAATAATAAATAAAGAAATAAATAATATAAATTGATTGTAAACCCATCTCATTTATTGTTTTATATTTAGTTCTTTTATTTTTCTTTCGATACATATATTTATTTAATCGTCTCTATCCTAAATTTAGCAGGCTTTCCGGCTGGGGATGTCTTCATCAGCTTATATTTTCCACTTCCAAGCTCTTGAACATCATCATTACTCATAGCAGCATACGATTTAGGTAAAAACACTACATTATCCTCCGTCTCCAACATTATTGTTTCTCCGTATCGTGTATTGGTTCTCACCGCATGGAGAATTGCTAACGCTGTATTCTCCTCAACATCCTTCAAATGAAGGATTTCCTTATTTTTCTGGTGTGCTTCCATGCGCGTTAGGAATGTTGCCATTTTGCTTGTTGTTTAATTTCTAACTTTTCATAGAAGTGAGACCCCTTTTTATATAGGCGTCTCTTCAACACTTTAACGCGATAAAACAAACGTTTGTGGGAAAAACGTAAACGAAAACAACAACTTTTGTGATAAAAGTCAAAACCTCAAAAATGATTAGATCCTCAAATTTTATATGCTTATCAGAGCCACAACCAAAGTAAATAACAATTTTTGTGTAGTTTAATGCGGTTTTTATTTTTATCGACAATATTTTTCATTGAATGCGAGCAACAAAGTTTTATATTTTCTCATCAAATTAACAATTTTTCTACCTCTCATCTGGAAGAAAATACACTCGCAGACATCCGGTTCAAGGATATTATCATCAAGTGCGTAGATGCAGCCGGAATAATGTTCACCATATTCTGTCTTGATTAAGCGTCTTCCTTCATATTCATCCATTAATTTGATATATGCTATCATTTCTTTCGAGTGAAACTCAAAAATGTGGTTTTCATATTCGTTAAGAAACGTAATTAGTTCGTTTTTATCTAATGACGAATACATAAATATGGAATGCTTAATGTTTTTTTAGTTAGAACTATAAACCCCTTCACACGCGTAAGAAAGCAGACTAGTAAATATTTTAATAATCATGGAATTTATATGTAAATTCTGTAATCAGTCTTTCACTAATACATCGACTTTAAATAAACATATCAAATTACATTGTGAGTTATGCAACAAACTTTTCCTTAGTGTTGCGAACGTGAAGGAGCATATATCTCAGTGTACAGTTTTTTGTTCGATATGTAATGAGCATGTACCGAATAAATATTACTCATATCATAAGAGGACCAATGGACATAGGAGTAAGGAGACAGCGATTTGTTTAAGTGAAAAGGTGAAGCTCCGAATGAGTGCCTTCAATGAACGTATAGAAAGCTATACATATACGAATGTTGTAACTGAAATACTGCTACCTGAAGAGTTTTTTAAAGAAGCTGAAGAGTGCATTGTTAAGATCTTGGAAGAATGTTGTGTCAAGCATTTAACATTCAAGTTCAATATGGAGTTGAATTGTGATTATATGAAAATCGTATCATCCACTGCTGATTCGGCAGAGAGTCAAAAAGATATGAGTATAAATCATATCACTAAAATGTGTTTGACTACTTTGGGTGATGATCTGCAGGAGCTGTATGAGATGCATGCTAAAGATATTTGTACAAAAATGTCTGAATTTCAAGAGCGTGATAGCGGATGGAGTCTTACACGCATCAATTGTTTGAATATAAACATCAACCAAGCGTCAGTTTTCCGTGGAAGTGTATACATCTCTTTACCATCCGCTTTAACAAAAAAATTCTCTACATTTCTAAACATATTAAATCATGATGATTATTGCTTCAAGTGGTGTGTAATTGCATGTTTAATGAAAGATTCATCACTTTCAATTAATGAAATGCGTAAGCCAGAAACGTATAAAATTGCTGACATATCATCAAATGTGATACAATTAGATGACATTGCACTGAACTTTTCAACAATGAGCTTTCCATTGAAGCTAAAAGATATAAAAATCTTTGAGCAAAATAATGAAATTAGTGTGAATGTATTTGGCTATGATGATGGGAAAATCGTTGGTCCATACTATCTTACAAAAGATGAGAAAGCTAGCCACATAAATCTATTGCTGCTAACTAAAGGAGATAGATCACACTACGTTCTTATACGAGACATCTCCAGGTGAGATTAAAAAATTAATATTCAATTAAAATAGTTTCATAATTTATTTATTTTTTCTTTTTAGCTTTGTGAGATCGAGTTTAACGAATCATGAACACAAAATATTTGTATGTAATTCGTGTATCCATTTCACGCACAACGAAGCACTTTTTGAGGTACATAAACTTACTTGTAGAAAAAAAGTAAGTTATATGCCTAAGCCTGAGAAAGCGTTTATAAGCTACTCTAATTATTATAAGGAACTAGAGGTCCCATTCACTATCTACGCAGATTTTGAGTGTATATTAGAAAAGGTAGAAGATAGAATTACCTCAAAAACTTGTAATGTACAAAAACATGTTCCATACGCATTTAGTTACTACATTAAATGTAGTTTTAATGATGAATTAGATGTATTTAGAATACATTGCGGTGCTGATTCGTCTAAAGTTTTTATAGAAAATTTAATTAAGGATGGTAAAGATATATACCACAAATATTTAAATAAAATAGTTCCAATGAAGTTGAGTGAGGAAGAAGAAAATATGTTTCAAAATGCTACAAATTGTTTTATCTGTGGTAATGTATTAGAGTTGGATAGAGTACGAGATCATTGTCATTTTACAGGAAAATATAGAGGGGCTGCACATAATGCTTGTAATTTAAATTATAGAACTTCAAACTTTATTCCTATTTTCTTTCATAATTTTTCGGCATATGATTCTCATCTTTTTATCAATGAGTTATCCGAAGACAAGCATGAGGGTGAAATAAAAGTAATTCCTCTCAATAAAGAATTATATATATCATTATCGAAATTTATTCGAGTAGAGGATAAAGAGTTTTTGGAGCTTCGTTTCCTAGACTCTTGTAGGTTTATGGCATCTAGTTTAGATAAACTAGCTAGCAATTTGTCTGCAGAAAACTTTCATATTATTCGAAAGAATTTTGTTGATGATGTCAATTTTAATTTAATGAGGAAAAAGGGTGTTTTCCCTTATTCATATATTGATTCAGAAGCTCGATTGAATGAGAAAGAACTTCCAGCTCGAGAGCATTTTTTCAACTCGTTAACGAATAAAGAGTGTTCCATCGCTGATTATGAACACGCAAAAAATGTTTGGGAAACGTTTAAATGCGATAATCTTTTGGATTACATGAAACTGTACTTAAAAACCGATGTTCTCTTGCTGACAGATATTTTTCAGAATTTTAGAAAAATTTGCAAAAGTATTTATAAGCTCGATCCATGTCAATATTTCACAGTCCCTGGCTTATCCTGGGATGCGATGTTGAAATGCGTCGGCATTAAATTAGAGCTACTCACAGATCTTGATATCTACAATTTTATATCGAATGGTATAAGAGGAGGACTTGTTCAATGTGTAAGAAGATATTCCAAAGCGAATAATAAATATTTAGAGGACTATGACATTAATAAACCTTCAGAGTATCTAATGTATTTGGATGCGAATAATTTGTATGGTTGGGCAATGTCAAGTTATCTTCCATATGGAGGCTTTGAGTGGATTGATGATCAATCAAATGAATTTTTAAACTTTGATGTAAACGAAATATCTGACACATCACCAACAGGATATATTTTGGAAGTTGATTTAGATTACCCCATCAGTCTCCACGATGAGCATAACGATCTTCCATTTTGCCCCCAATCCAAAAAAATTGGAGGATCGAAATGTTTCAAACTCATTGTCGATTTGCATTGTAAAACAAGATATGCTATACACTATAGAAATCTGAAGCAATGTTTAGAATATGGCCTTATTTTGACGAAAGTACATAGAATATTAAAATTTGATCAATCAGATTGGTTGAAAAAGTATATAGATTTAAATACTTATCATAGAACTTTAGCAAAGAATGCATTTGAGAAAGATTTTTTTAAATTGCTCAACAACGCAGTTTACGGTAAGACTATGGAAAACGTTGATAAGCGTAAAGATATTAAAATTGTTTCACAGTGGGAAACCACTAATAAGAAACATTTAGGTGTTAGAGCGTTAACTGTAAAACCTAACTTTCATAGTATAACAAAGTTTTCTGAAAACTTGTTTGCTATACAATTAGATCGCGTTTCTAGTCAATATAATAAGCCAATGTATTTAGGATTTGTGGTGCTAGAATTATCCAAGTGGAAAATGTATGATTTCCATTATAGATATATGAAACCTAAATTTGGAGATAATATATCAATAAACTATATGGATACTGATTCCTTTGTATACACAATTCAGACATTAGACTTTTACAATGATATCCGTAATGATATCTCCAAGGAGTTTGATACATCGGAATATCCTCAAAATAATGTTTTTAAATTCCCCTCCTTAAATAAAAAAGTTTTAGGTAAAATGAAAGATGAAAATAATGGCAATATTATGAAAGAATTTGTAGGCCTTCGATCCAAAATGTATTCAATTAATACTGAAAACTGTAAGGAAATTAAAAAATCTAAAGGCGTAAAAAGGAGTGCGTTAGACAAACTTTCAATAACAGATTATAGAAATTGTTTGCTCAATCGTAAAAATATATCAGACGAAATGCTAACTTTTAGATCTAAGACACATCAACTTTATACTCAAAAGTTGCATAAGATAGTTTTAAGCTTTGCTGATGATAAAAGATTTATTAGAGCAGATGGGATACATACTTATGCATGGGGTCATTACAAACTTTCAGGATATGATAATTTTTATAGCCCCGATGATGATAAAATGTTTTTTCATCACAATATTAATTGTAGCACTACCAATAATAATAATGAAAATGATGTGAATAATGTTATTGATTCTAATTCTGTTAATGATTGCGATAACTCTAATTTAAGTTTAAATGATTCTGATGATGTTTATTTTATGGACTTAGATTACTAAGAAAAAAATATTTTAAATAAATGTATAATGTTATTGTAAAACCTCCTCCTCCCCCTCCCAACATAAATAAAAGAGAATAAAAAATATATTTTTAATGAAAAATTAGTGTTTTATTTGAAAATTTTTATGGAGCAAAAGAGCATTCTGGAGAGCACACCATTTTCCACTATGCTGATTACAATGCTTAATATTAGGATACATTTTTTTTAGTTTTTTAAATGAAGGTGACGATTTTGATGTTTCTGTGTTGTGTATGCGAAATATTTCTACACAATTATCAAAAATCCATAAAAGTTTTGTGTTGCCTCTCACACATACTGTTTTTCCAGAAGTATATTCAGTCATCATCCCTTTCAAGATTGATAATGTGATATCACCCTGTTGACAGCGTAGTCCATGATGATTGTTTGACAACCAGACAATACTATTTTGCTGTTTTTGGTTTAATCCTTTTATGAGGTATGGTGGTTTAAATATAATTATTTTAAAATTCGTCTCATCAAAAACAATTGCTACTTCCTTCGGAACAAAATCGCCATCCTCTGTAATAAATCCTTGTATATCAATAAAAGCATCGATCTCCATCTCAAACAATTTTCCGCACTAATCCTGTCAATGGTGTATACTCAACTAAACGATCGTGAATGAGTACGCAATATGCAGAGGTATTTTCAGGAATATTACTTTTTGTCTCAAACTCAATCTTGACGTCGATTGGTCCGCTTGTCAGACCTTCATTTTGATAACGAAGATCAACGACAATAACTGGAGCTTTAGTAATAAAATCTGTTGATGTGAATAGAGGTTGAGGCTCTTTCATGTAGTACATTTCTTGAAATTTAGCATACATCTCATAAAGAATCGCATAACGACCCTTTTCAATGTCGAGGTTTAGATCATCATATGGATATGATTCAGAGTTTAAATGTACTTTTATGTTGCTTAAATGACAATTCATCATATTGTCTCCTTTCTGTAAGACCATTAATAGAAAACGAGGGCGTTCTCTCTTTGCAGCCAGCTTAACATTCCAAATGTGATTAGTTCCAAGTGTTAGTAAAGGATTATAATGACAGTCCCAACTACGGAATGCTAATGGTAATGTTGTTCCACTCTTGATAATCTTTATCATGTTTAGTTTAATCGAGTCCGATAGATGAACATGCGGAATTCTCCATGAAATATTTGTAATAGTTAATTTAGATCCTTCAATGTTAGCTCCTCTTAACAAATCTATATCATTCTTGCAACGTAATAAAATAAGCTCATGCTTACAATTTAGCATAATTTTATTAAAGTCCTCAGCGAACCCCAATAATGTTTTCAATGGTATATAAAAGTTGAATACTTCTTTTTTCACATCTATTTTCTCCCCGTTATTCCAACTCGCATTTTGCATCATATTACTCTCAACAGGATTCAAAGATACAAAGTTTTTTATAGTACTAGTCATCCCAAGATATCGAGTGCGATCAATTTCAATTCCATTAACTTCATAGCGAATCTCATCAAAAAGACGTGGACCGATATTATTCAGCATTTTAAAAGTAGTTACTGCAATGCTGTCATTTCTGCCTTTTATATAACCTTCAACATATATATAGCTTTCGCTAGGTAGCATAAACAAGTCCTGGTTTTGTATCGAAATTCGTATCTCATCATTGTTGTTAAAGGATTGTAGGTATGGGGAATATGTATGATAGTCTTTTTTTATAATGCTATCGTCCGACGCAGGTTTTTCTAAAACGTCAATAATTCCACTCATTTTAATTTTAGATTTAAAGATTGTAGAAAAATTTTATTTTCCCAAGTTAAAACTTTATCTATTATTTTTGATCGTGAGTGATTGACTGTCGGTGTTAGAATGTGTGTTGGCGCATGTATCAAACTCTTTTTATTATAAATAATCATTGTACTATTGGTTTTAAGTGCATACGAAGTGTAATTTCTTCTCCACGAAAATTTATCAAATGATTGTCCTGATCAAGTAAGCGTACTGTTATTGAACTTATCTCTTTGCAGTTGAGTGGTAAATAGATTAAGTTTCTCGGAATCTCATCAATTTTATAGCCTGGCGGTACACTGATTCCAAATTCATGTAGCGTGTGAACAGGTGAATTATTCATATATGAATTTACCACAATATTGCATTCAATTCGTATCAGATTTATTTTAGAAATTTGTATTGGGACATCTGAGTAATGATCTTCTCCTCCACTTAATTTCCTCGCTTCAAATCCCAACAATGATCCAATCGAATTTGGTTTATCAAAAAAAACTGCATCATGAGAGCTATTCAATATCACTTGCATTGTATTGTTATTAGCCTCTATATCTATAATCTTACTAGGATTACTCATTTCATAATGTTCAGATATTATTTCTGCAATATCATCTAATTCATATGATCCAATAGGTAACTCAATAACATCATCACCAATATGAAATAAATTGTTGTTGGCATCAACGTTGGGTATACTATTATATGCATGAAAATCGACAAGAGCACATTCATATTCTCCATTTAATTCGATGGGAGGAAAGTAGCAGGCTCTCAATTCTGATGTCTTCCCACTCAATGATAATGTAATTGCCATTTTGAATGCTAAGTGTTGAATGATTTGAATAACTAATGGGAATGCTACTTACACCAAAGTGTTGGGCGGATGGGTGAGAAGAGTGAGAGAGAGGGGTAGGAAGAGAAAAAACTGAAATGATTACTCAACAAAAGAAAATAATGAATTTATGAATTTTTGTTGTCTTGCTTTTAGTATAAATGATTAATCAACAAAACAAAATTTTTGGGGAAACCACAACATTTGTTTTTTGTAAACATAAAACCCTAATAATATTTAAGTAGCAATTGTTTAATCACAAAACAAAAATATTTTGAAAACCGCAACACTTGATTAAAAGTAGGTGCGTGAGAAAATTCTTTCGAATAATATGAAAGTTCTGGATTATTCCAGAAAGTTCTAGATTAATATATTTTTGAATGAAATGATTAATCAACAAAACAAAATTTTTGAAACCACAATATTTGTTTTTTGTATACATAAAACCACAATGATATTTTTACTGAGGCGTGAAATGTTTAATCGGGGAACGAAATATTTTAAAAACCATGGGAATTTATGAATTTTTGTTGTCTTGCTTTTAGTATAAATGATTAATCAACAAAACAAAATTTTCTTAAAACCACAACATTTGTTTTTTGTAAACATAAAACCATAATAATATTTAAGTAGCAATTGTTTAATCACAAAACAAAAATATTTTGAAAACCACAACACTTGATTAAAAGTAGGTGTGTGAGAAAATTCTTTCGAATAATATGAAAGTTCTGGATTATTCCAGAAAGTTCTAGATTAATATATTTTTGAATGAAATGATTAATCAACAAAACAAAATTTTTGGAAACCACAATATTTGTGATAAACATAAAATCGCTATAATATTTTTACTGAGGCGTGAAATGTTTAATCGGGGAACGAAATATTTTAAAAACCGTGGGAATTTAATTATAATGCAATATTTTTTAAACCATATAAGATTGTAGTGTCAAAAATTTTGTTATCTACAAAAAAATTTCATTATAGTAAGTATATAAAGAGAAACAATTTATGAGAATTCAAACAGTCTCAACTAAACGACATACAATATAATGCAGTTCACTTATTTGAGAAAAGAGAGGGAGGAGGAGATCGTTACCACTTCATTCGAAATGGTTAGCGAGGAGGAGTTGATGGAGAAGCAGATAGAATTAAATCAACTGATTGATGTTATAAATTATGATGCATGGGAGGCCATACAGGATTGCGAGTCACAGATGGTGATGAAATTCGTTCCACCAGAGTACTGGGACAGTATGCGATTAACACCATACGGATTCAAGCACCACGGAGAGGTGTGGTATTGTGTCTATGCAGGTTTTATGGCCTTGCATACATTGCAAGGTTTTAATTATGTAAATACCTTATAAATAAAGATAATAAATTGAGTTGAATAAAAAACTTTAGTAAAATGAAAATTTGTATTGAATTGGGGGGTGGTGGGAAAGGCAAAAAGAGGGGGGTGGTGGGAAAAAAGTGTAAGTAAAGAAGAAAAATATAAAATTATTTTGTTGCAGCTTTTAGGCGTTTTTAAATATTAAATAACGGTCTTATCAATTTGAAATTAATATACCCAACAAAAAACAAACTAGAGTCCAGAGTCGGCGCTGACACCACCCGACATAATTCGATCTGCCACAGAGACAGAGTTGCCACTAATCACCGTAAGATGGCGCAACCATCCTACCTAGCATAGACACAAACCAACTGCGGTTTTACATGATTTTCTGATATGGCAACACTGGTCTTTTTGATCCGCCATACCTTTTGGCGCGAAAACGAGAAAAGGTGGCAACACTGGAAAGCAAAACGAGAAAAGGTGGCAACACTGGAAAGCAAAAGGAAGAAGAAGCGTTTGCACCGCCATATCCCTACTACTGACGTCGATGAAACTCTGGATCTGCTTAGTCTATGTTAGGTGGCAGATTGAAATCTCTTATCGAAATGTTTTCATCAGGGTGATAACCAGTAATATTACGAGAGACAAGGAACTCCAGAGAAATTTCAAAGTTATTTATACGAGACCTAACAGTACTTTGAGTCTTGAAAGGAATCTTCGAGCCAATGCCAACAACATCCACAGACTTTCTTAGATGAAGAGAATTGCATAGGGCCTCACTAATGAAGTTCACCTGAGAACATGAATCCAAGAGGGCTCTTCATAGTTAATATTGTGGCCAAAATGACATTACCGACAGTAGGTTTAGGATTTGGTTGGAAGGTACCATGTGTTGAGACAGAAGACGAAGTTGATGTAGGTTGAGGTTCGTTAGCTTGAGCCTCTGTGTGCTTATGTAGAACCGAATGAAGCCGCTGTTTACAAAACCGACAAGAATATTTTGAGGTACACTGCGCGCAGATATGTCCTTTCCAGTTAAGACAAAGTTTTTGTTGTTTAGCCTGTTCAGTGCGTTGATCCAGAGGCAAAACGATGAAACGTTGACAAGTTGATATTGTGTGGCCAGATTTCGAGCAATAATTGCAAACGACATCTTGAGCCGAGTTTCTAGTTAGCAATGTGTGCTTTTTGGAGTTAGAATTATTATGCGAATAATTTGAAGAGGAATTAAAAGCCTGAGGCTTCGTATTGTTTCTGCATTGAGCATCCAGTTGTTAACAGCGTCGGTCCAACATAGAGCAGCAGTTGGTCCAGGAGGGCAATTTAGTATAATCGATGTATTCATCCCACTTTTGTTTGGTCTCTGGGTCAACTTTGCTCATGGCCAAATGAATTATGAACGCATCACAAATCTCTTTGTGAGTGCCTAGTGATGTAAGAGAAGCAGAAATTGTATCGACAATATTGCGTAATTGATTTGGGACAGGTTTTGTTGATTTAGGGATTTCGAACATAGAAGTGATATTTTCCAAAAAGATTTTTTAATTTTCATCTGTAACTTGAAAAGCTTTTATCGTCGCAAGAGCCTCTCCGCTGAGGCATGGCAATAAATGATTAAACTTTTCAGAGGTAGGGATATTTTGGTCTCGTTGGACTAAATTATTGAAAGAATTTATGAAATTTTTGTATTCTAAATACTTTCCATCGAATTTCGGAAGTTTCAGATTCGGGAGCCGATGAGATGGCATTGGAGGTAGCATGAATGACTGTTCATGCAGTAGGGTCAGAATACGAGATTTTACACAAATAAACAATTCATCAATTTCACTTCTACCTTGATCTGCAGGGAACAGACGTTCAATTTGGGTCTGATAATAAGCAGCTTGCTTATAATAAGACTCCACAATACCCAACCTTCACTCCAATTCAGTTTGAGACAAATCAACATTGTTTGCCTCAACAATATTCTTAATCCGCGTCAGGCTACCCTTTGATGAAGCTCGTTGTTGTTTGAGCTCTTCGAGCGTTGAATTTCGTTGTGACGGATTTGAGGGTGGTTGTTGTTGTGCAGCTTGTTGTAATACAGCATTATCCTCTTCACTCATTTTGAATATATATTTTTTGTTTCGTTTACCAGCACAAATTTAATAAATTTTAGATATATATTTTTATGTATATTTTTTTTTTAGTTTTATGAATTTTCAACAATATTTTTGCAAATTATAGTTTATGTATTTATATTAATTTGAATATTTTTATATGGAGACAATAAAAATTAGCAACAAATTTCTCAGTGTGATAGAGACAAATATATGTTTTTATGAAACCACCATCACTTCCACTCTCACTGCTTGCCTTTTAAGCTTTATATTGACGGTTCACTCTTCCTATGGGAGGATTGCAATGTTTGCTGAGAGACACGAATATTTTTGTTGCAGAGAAAATATGAAAAATAGTGGCTTTATTTGCAACAACCGGCGGGAACAGATTCACAAAGTTTGCGACAAGATGTACTTGGTATTATGCAGGGGACCAAGTAACATTTGTTACTTGGTATTATTTTTATATATATATATATATATATATATATATATATATATATATATATATATATATATATATATATATATATATATATATATATATATATATATATATATATATATATATATATATATATATATATATATATATATATATTATATATATATATATATATATATATATATATATATATATATATATATATATATATATATATATATATATATATATTATATATATATATATATATATATATATATATATATATATATATATATATATATATATATATATATATATATATATATATATATATATACACCCAACTCTCTTTTTACACGGTAGATACGTTCCTAAGAAAACGTTCCAAACCTAATAAAAATCGTGTAAAATGAAAAAACCCTATATATTTTTCCAAAAATCCGTGCAAAAAAAGTTATAATGAAATGCATATTATTTTAAAACATAAAAACAATCCATTTTTATTAAAAAAAAATAACATATAAGAATAAAAAAACAATAAATAATAATAATAAAATAACATAAATTAATAATTGTAAGGATTCAGTCCATGAGTACATTGCATAAAAATTAAAATAAGAAAAAAAAAGTAATTCCGCAACTATTCATCGTCACTTGATAACAAGCGTGCACGTTTATTACTGACTACTCCAAAATTGCTTTCATCAGATATGTCTAGTAGAATAGTCGTGTTGGATTCAAATGAAGAACTTCGATCGTCATTTATTGCCTCAGTTGGATTTGTTGATGGCATAAAGTCTGTTATTAGCTGCTGTTTTTTTGGTTTTTCCAGTTGCTTATATAATTCACGATATCCAGCTACACAAAACTGAAGATTGCGTTGAAATTTTAAAGCACGCTCCATGTCAGGATCATGTGCAAGAAAATGTTGTTCCATACTTGTAGCTTTGCTCAGCAACAAGAAGTTGACGAAAATTCGGGGAATTCCCAAAATTGTATGTATGTAGTATGTATGTATGTATGTATTTGTTTCTCGTTTCTTTGTTTGTGCCCGCGAAAGCCACAAGTAAAACAGCTGATTTTAATGGCTATTGAAACTATTGAGGTTGAATGGCTTTCAAACTGTTTTAACCCACCACAACGTTTCAAAGAAAAAATTTTTTTAATTCGTGCTAGAACGAAAAATTCGTGAGTTTTTTTGTGAACCGTGTTATTTTAAAATCGTGTAAAAAAAGACCGTGTAAAAACAGAGTTGAGTGTATATATATATATATATATATATATATATATATATATATATATATATATATATATATATATATATATATATATATAATAATAATACCAAGTAACAAATGTGATTAAACCATGATCAAAGGCTATATACTTAAGTGCAGGCAGATTATAAATAAACGAGAACGTAAACGTATATATATATATATATATATTATATATATATATATATATATATATATATATATATATATATATATATTATATATATATATATATATATATATATATATATATATATATATATAATATATATATATATATAAAAATAATACCAAGTAACAAATGTTACTTGGTCCCCTGCATAATACCAAGTACATCTTGTCGCAAACTTTGTGAATCTGTTCCGCCGGTTGTTGCAAATAAAGCCACTATTTTTCATATTTTCTCTGCAACAAAAATATTCGTGTCTCTCAGCAAACATTGCAATCCTCCCATAGAAGAGTGAACCGTCAATATAAAGCTTAAAAGGCAAGCAGTGAGAGTGGAAGTGATGGTGGTTTCATAAAAACATATATTTGTCTCTATCACACTGAGAAATTTGTTGCTAATTTTTATTGTCTCCATATAAAAATATTCAAATTAATATAAATACATAAACTATAATTTGCAAAAATATTGTTGAAAATTCATAAAACTAAAAAAAAAATATACATAAAAATATATATCTAAAATTTATTAAATTTGTGCTGGTAAACGAAACAAAAAATATATATTCAAAATGAGTGAAGAGGATAATGCTGTATTACAACAAGCTGCACAACAACAACCACCCTCAAATCCGTCACAACGAAATT
>OY740721.1:14912978-14915478 GCA_963513945.1 Hydrotaea diabolus | reverse complement strand
ATACAAGAGTTAGCATTAAATATGAATGATATGATAGAATTCAAACGGGTATTTAATAAACTGCAGAGAATCAAAATACTTTTATATGACGGATCGCACGTAAAGACACATAGCTACAACTCTTAAATGAGTACCATAATACAACACATGGAGGACACTTAGGTGTCGGAAAAACACTTTTAAAGCTAAAACAAAGATACAAATGGAAAATATGTACAAAATGGTTAATGATTACGTTTCGAATTGCGCACAATGTCAAACAAACAAACAATACATACAAAAGAACAATGTACGTTAACACACTCCAGAGACAAGCTTGTAAGTAGTATCGATTGATACAGTAGGTCCTTTGAGGTTATCTAATCACTACCGTTATATCTTCACGATTCGATGTAAACTTCCATACTTGTCAAGTGATGAATTTAATAACGATAAAACGGTCTATTACACCGAAAGCTATGCCAAATAACTTAAACAGCGCCTAAGGTTTTCCTTGGCAAAAGCAAAAGAATTATTAGAAAAATCAAAAATAAAAAGAATAATCCAAAATGAATACTCCAAACCTCTTAATTTAAGGGTAGGAGATCTGGTACTTTTAAGAATTATAAATAGAAAAAATATCAACCGCCGTATCAATAGCCGTATAGAATAGTTAGAAAAAAGGAGGCGAAAAAGGAGTTAATTCTAAGATAGGTATTAATGGAAAAATAAAAACGTATTTTAACGATAAAAATAAAAAATGGAATGCTGTAAAATTAGATGTAAATAAAATTAAGAATTTTTGATGATAATATGTATGATTAACATAAGTTCGTAAAATAATTTTTAAAAAATTAAAAATTATTTTTTTTTTTGTTGGTGAAGGTGTGGTGTTATCGATAGATAGTACTATCTTATCGATATAATTATATCTTAATTCAGTACTAAGAATTGTTTACTTATTTATAAGTTATGTTTATTTATAATTAACAGCCGACTAATTGGCATTGTTTTCACTTTTATTTTGTCCAACGCTCTTTAGTGCTTTTTAATAATAAATATTCAATTTTCACTTTTGAGTGCCTGCAAAGATAAGCAAAGCTAGTATTTTTGCCAGTGGCGTTTTAAGCGCCGGCACACATAAGTATACAGGCCTAACTTTACAAGCAAACACACACAAAGTTCCACCTTAGAGCTTTTATTCCCTAGGTGTGGTTATTGTTTATCGATGGTAGGCTTGTTACATACTGTTGGAAAGGTTATGGTGTCCAGTTTCTCAGTAAGAGATTTGTTTTTAAAAATTGAGAAAACGTAGTTTTGAGTTAAAAACATTTTTTTGATAGATAAAAAGGTCACCTCCCACTACGAGACCATAAAGCCCTTAAAGAAAAATACGTAACATTTCTTTCTTTCTTTCGAATATATGAGGGCGGATATTTTACATCAAAAAAAAATTTTGCCTTTCAGTCAAATAGTCATAACTTTTGAACGGTATGACCTCAGAGCTCCGTTTAGGAAAAGAATTTTCAAACAGCTTCAATTTCGCCCCCTTGCGTTTTCGGACATGGTTGGACATCTATTTCTAAAATAAGCCAAGAAATACGCTGGTGAAAATTTTCCAGTCGTGAATGAATCACCCGGTACAAAAATGATGTGAAAAATTTACAATTATTTATCAATTGAGCTGGGCCGATTTGGCTTAAATATTTTTGCAGTTTTTCGTTATTGCAAGGAGAAGGTATTTACGATAAAAAATGTTGGGAAAACTCACCGGAAAAGTCGAGAACTTGGAAAAATCAAAAATTGATTTTAAATGTAGAGTTTGTGTACATTTTTTTGGAATGACTTTTCGAATGGCTATAAAAAAACTCTTAATAGAATGCTCGGAAAATTCCTAAAATACGTAAAAATTTTAAATATTTTTCGAAGAAATTTTGCATTTTATCGCATTATTCACTGATTTTGAACGATGTAAGGCTGAAAAATTCGTTGTGAAATTTTGAAAATTTCGAATAATTGTGAAATTCATTGTGATTAAATTCGTATTGCGTAAATTTTTGGTGGAAAAGTTATTGAGATAAATAACAGCTGGCGGTGTGCTGCGATCAACGCCACAATCTCATGGACGACGTTATACATTGACTTAGACTGAGTGCAAATTGGCAGGTGCACTTTTCACATTGTCATTTTTTATAAAAAAATTGATATTGATTCGACTTTTGCGTATTATTCCATTGATTTCGAATAGTCATATATCGCGTATCACATCCGGTACAAGAATTCCGATCAATTTAAATTCAATGCGATATTAATAAGTTTGAATATAAAGGGGGAGGTTATTTTGTTGAATTGCGGGCATTTATTGCGATACTTTCATTCCATAATTTTTTTTTGAAAAGAAATGATAATAGTATTAGTCAAAAACGACTTTATTGCAGATTATCGAGAATTATTTACTTGACTAATACAGAATATTATACGATCAAACCTTAGACGATGTACACGTCGATAAACCCAAACG